>JAWWES010000001.1:105531857-105621087 GCA_035583135.1 Lophotriccus pileatus | reverse complement strand
CGCCCCGCAGCCGGGATGGTGGGGGGGGTGAGGGGGGGCGGCGCCGGCAGCGCCCCCGGGCGGGAGCGGAGCGGGGCGGGGCAGCGCCGTCCCCTCCCTCCTCCCCTGTCTCCCTCCATCCCTCCCTCCCTCCCTCCCTCCCTCCCTCCCGCCGTCCCTCCCTGCCGGCAGGGCGGCCGCAGTGTCGCTGAGCGGCGGGGCTGGGCGGACGCGCTGTCTCTGTCTCCGCAGCCGCCGCCATGAGGGAGCAGCTCCGGGGGTAAGGGCGATGCGGGGTCGCGGGGCGGCAGGTGCGGCGGGGGCGGCTCCGCCGAGCCCCGGGGCCACCCCGCGCTCCGCCGCGGTGCCAGCGGCGTGTCCCGGCCGCCCTCGGCACCGGCGGCGGAGCCTGTCATCTCTTACACCGAAAAATCTCAACTTGCCGCCGGGTTTCTTCGGGGAACTTGAAAGGCGCGTTGCGTTCGGCGCTTTTCCCCGCTCCCGAGGCCGTAGTTGGGCGCTGGATGCGCCCCGTTGGCACACGTAGGAGATGGCGGTGTGAGGCGGCTCGCACGCGTGGCTGTGCCCCTACCTGTGCCCCTGCCTGTGCCGGTGGCTGTACCTGTGCCCCTGCCTGTGCCGGTGCGGACTCGGGGGGCGGGAAGCCGAGCCAGGGAATCACAGCTGTGTGGGATGCCCGCGGTTTTTTGGGGGTAGCACGGTGCTACAGGGCTTTTACCTGCCTGGCACATCGCCTATGGGGCAACTCGGGTCGGGAGTGAACTCCAGCGGAATTCCTGAAAACAAACGTGCTTAGGGGTGTATAGCTTGCTCTTCTTTTTCTTTTATCTTTTTTTTTCTTTTTTTCCCCCCTGCAATTTCATGCTTAGAAGTAATGTTTCAAGTTAATAGGCAAAGAGGTTGGGAGGGGATTCCCTTCGGGCTATTGCACTGCAAGGGCTGTATTTTTTGTTGCTGTATGGCACCTTATATTGCTTTATAATAGCTGTTGTAAAGCATCTTGCAGCCCGGGACACCACCGGTGTCCCCAGCCTGCGCCTTGGACTGAAGTTGGGCAGAGGAGGTGGTTTTCGCAGGCGTTTGTGTACATAACTGAGGAAACGGGAAACCTAGTTATATCTAGGATCTTTGACCTTTTTAGCACTAAGGAATTGTTCAAGGCCGTCGCTTGTCTGAGCCTGGATTTGACAAGACCCTGCAGTGAAATTGCTTTGGCAGGAGCAGAGAGGATAGGCTTTGGAAAGCAAATAGATCAGCGGAGAGTGACAAGCTTGGGGGGGCAAGGCTCACCCAGCCCAAGCCACTGAGCACGAGTCTTTGCCCCTGACAGAGCAGACAAAATAAATGTTTAACATCAGGGGAGAAAAAAAAGAGTTACTATTCAGTACTTGACAGCTGATATTTGCCCTTCTCCTACTATTCATTTCCAGTATCGGCAAGAAACTTTAATATGTATTGGTGCCTGCCTTCAGCAGTCTGATAAATCTCGCAAAAGCCAATAAAACAGGCTAAAGTCAAATTCCTGCTGAAGGGACGCTGATCCTTGGCTTAAACAGAAATAATCTCTGCACAGATCAGTAGTCTCTAGATTTACAGATGAAAACAGTAGTCCTTTGTAAAGCACAAAGGAGTGCCACCTTTTTACATTGTTAATACTTTCCATAGCAGTAACTTGTTTTATCAGAGGAATTAATGAAACACTGTAAAAAGAAAAATATTAAATCTTCCTTGCAATCACTGTCATCTGCTGATGAAAACATTTTTCTTTTAAATGAAAGGTAATGTCTGTTCATTCAAACTCTTTCGGTTGCATTTAGGTTAGTTTAGTAAAATCCAAACAACTATCGTGCTTATTTTGGCTTTTTGACAACAGTCATAAGGTGGTTGGAGTAACATTTTATTCCTTGTGAAGCCAGAAGATGAGAGGTATTATAAATTGCGTTGTTTGAAAATGGATCAGTTCAGGGCTTTGTAAAGTAGCACTATAATTTTGGTGGTTTTTTTGTCAGTATATGTAACTATTTATTTATTGCTACATGATAGAATTTCTTATTCTGTGCACATCTATGCATTTGCACATCTAATTCATGTCGCATTTTCTAATGAAGGGTGTGGGAAGAAGTGCAGCAGAACTGGCTCTGGTATCACCAATGAAGAGGTCTGTAAGAGTTTTAAAAAGGACTCTGCAGCTGCAACCTAAAATTCTGTTCTGGAGCGGAGCAGTGAATACATGAGACCTAATCCTAGATGTAGGTTTTGGTTTTTTAAAAAAAGGGTGAGGGAGAAGGAGTGCAATCAAAAACAGTTAAAAGATTTGCAAATGATACGGTGTGGCTGGTGCAGGAATGTTTGGGGGGGGGGATTTGTGCAGGAATTTGGGTGTGGGGGAACATTGCTTTCCACTCCTGCTGCTGGTGTTGCTCAGAAGTAATATAAAAGGAATGAAGATAAAATAACTGTATTTTGTCCAAACTGATCAAGTTATAACAAGGGAACTGTAATTCAGCTAGCATGTCAGTTTGGATATCATCTCCTGATTTCAGGTTTCCAATCCTGTGTGTTATTGGCTCTGCTGACAGCGATGAGAGACAAATCTCTCTGCTGTTGGCAGGAACAGAGGAGTTCACACAGGCATGGTGTGACAGAATTCTTCACATAAAAATTATCCTTGCTAATATAATATAATCATGCTTTAATGAAGTGGTCCTGCGGTTCCCAAAGGATGTCTCAAGTGAAGACTATGCTTTCATCTCACTGGACTATCAGTGTATTTAGTGTACCAGTCACACCCATGCCTAGGTGTCACCATTAGCCATTGCTGCTCATCTCCTTTCCAGGCCTGGTTTTAATTTCCTTTCCACTTTTGCAGCTCAAGTCAGGTGCGAAAGAGGAGAATAAGCCAAGTGAGCGCATTTATATTTTTATTTGTTGTAGAATGCCCATGATTTAAAAGCTAGTGATCAATTTAGTTGATCTAACTGTAGAGCCAAATTGAAAAATGTATCCTCTGAGCATGTGCAGTATTGCAGAACTGCTGGCTGTGTGCGTTGATGCCTTTTTGTGTTGGTGGTTCGCAGGAAAAGCATTCTGAGTACTTATTTCTGCACATATTCTCACCCTGCTTCAGCTGCTGCTAGTCAAAAGGACTTGCACTATACTTTTCATGTCTTCCTGACTTACAGGCTGTAAAGGGCCTTGTTCACCGGAGTTTGAAACTCTGGCAAACACTTTACTGCAGATCTATTAAGGATGCTACAGCATTCCCAAGTGTGGTTGAGGCTGCCTGAAACTGCTGAGCTGGCATTTCACTTCAGACGGTGTTCACAATAAGGGCATACACACAAATCCTCCCCCACTGGTCCAACCCCAAAGCTCACAATTAAATGGCCTTTGAAAATGGCAAAGAGGCTTATGAAGAATAGCCTTGATGGAATCTAACCTTTCCTGGAGCTGCCCTTGTGTGCAGAATAGTTGATAATTTTCCGAGCTGAGAACGTTGGGAGGCGAACGCCTTTTAGCTGGAGCGAAATATCTGCAGCCTTCTTGTGTTCTGCATGTAAAGTACCAGCAAAGTCTGCCCTGGCTCGGTATGGGCACTCAACTTCTACAGAAATCACAGCCACCAAGGTTCAGTTTACTTCAAAGCCCTTGGGTTTTTTTTTGCAAGAGCACAGAGGTGTGCTGACAGCTGGCCAGCCCGTCCCTGGGTCTGGTACCAGATGGGTGATCCCTGCAGAGGGCAGCCACACCACCTGGTGTGGGACACTCTGGGTCGTCACTGCTGGGAAGGTGGTGGGGCAAGGACTTAAGGTCTCTACTTACTTGACTTTTGCAGTCTTAAGGAAAGGAATATTTCCTTTAAGTTGGAACAAAGTTTAAAAATAAAGCAAAAGGGGAAATGTATCTGCCCTCCAAGTTCAGTATTTGTCACTTGCAGATGAAGCTAATGAAATCATTCCTTAGAAAATGCCCATCTCCAAGATAATTAATCTTGCACCGTGAGGAGAAATCTGGAGTTACTGGTCTTAAAAATATCTGAAAACAATTAGAGTCCAGTGTTTCTTTGGCAATAGAAATTTTATTCGAACGGTCTTAGGAAAGAAGTTAGGTATTTTCAGGAATATTGACTTCCATAAGCTTAAACCATATACACTAAATTCACTGATACGTGGTTAGACCTTACCATAAAACATGAAAATAAAAAATTCATCTCATCAGTGTCATGTTGATTAGTGATTAACCATCCTAGTTTTTCACACTAAAATGATCCCTTTGTTCTTCTATCCCGCACAGGCCTGGGATTCTATAATCCTATCTGTATTTACCTTTGCCAGATACCCGATGACTCTTAAATATTTTCATGGGAAAACAATTTCTTTGAAGGCTCCCAGGGTAGCAGCTATGGAGTCTGAAGTGGTCTAGTTTATCCACAGAACAATTTGGGTCTGCCAGACTAATTTCATACGGAAAGTCAGGCAGGGTGTCTTCAGAAGTTTCTTGTAACTGTTTGCCTAAGTTCTTTTTCTCACTTTTACTACATGATTTGGCATACAAACCATGGTATAGTTGCTGTTGAGCTATCCACCACTTCTGGGGCTACCTGCCCGTGGGAAAGCAAGCGAGGGCAGCCAAGCTCATGCCTCTGGAATTACTGATATGGGATTGACATTGGGTGAAAACAAACTGCGACCCCAGGTCTGTGAGTGTGATTGTTTGTTTGGGTTCTGCAGCCCATTCACCTGAATCGTGACATCCCTGGCTACAAGGTTCTTCTGCCATGAGTTCGTTTCCTTCCACTTTTCCTTTGGACTGCTGTTGTATCAGCAGAGGTTTCAGGTGGTTGAGTTTTTAGCAACTGAATGTGTGAACAAAACTTTTTCTGTTTTTCTTCAAAAACACGCTTTATACCTGGGTATGGTAAAAAGTTCTGATGTTACATTTTCTCTGCAAAACCTGCCCATACTCAAGCAAGGTGGGAAATGCAAGGGCTTGGGTGCAGGTGGCTCAGATCCATAGGTTTTCACTTGAAGCTACCCAGTTTCTGGGAATTAAAAGAAAAAAACAAACAAACCCAGACGAGGCTGAGATTTCTGAATGCAACTGCAGCCACCTCCCTTTGCAGGACTCATTTTTAACAGAGCAGAGAACAAGACTGCTTTTGCTCTTCTGGTGTCCTCCTCCCTTTTTTCACTGCCTTCAGCCTCTGCAGGAATTGGGAAGGGGCGGGAATGCTGAGGTTGATGAGACAGGGCTTGTTTAAAAGCCTGTGCTCAAGTAGGGCAGCGCTATGGCAGCGTTTTTTTCCTTCTTCTTAGTGCTTGTGATCCCTTTCATTCTTCCTTGCAGTTACAGAGGAAAATCTGGAAATATATATAGTAAGCTGCTGAACATATAGAGGTTACTGGGGCAGTAAAGTATTCGCATGGATCAAATAAATAGCATGTCTTTTAAGGCCAAAATTAAATCACACTAAGAAAACATGTCACGATTTTCTTTTTTCCGTGAGTAGGGGTGGTGTTGAAGTGATTCATTGGAAGTTGTACCTCTTCTTAGCCTGTAAAGGATAAATGTGCACTTGAGAACAATCAGTGCCTCAAAATGAGAACTTGAGGAACCTTTATTCTGTAAAACAACCTTGTTGGTGTTCCAGGGCACAGTTGGGTGTACAGGTGCTGCTGGGTGTTGGTTTAATCTCTTGGAGCTGAGAGGTATGTGCTCCAGGAGCTCCACAGCTGTGTGGGTCAGGTCCTTCTCTCCTGTGTATTTTCTCCCAAATGATGTGTGCGTGTAGAAACCCCAGTGTCTGCTTTTAAGTACAGAAACGACCAGTGTGTTTGCTAGCAACTGTATGCTACATATGCATTCCAGGTTTTTTTTTTAATGGAGACTCGTGGTTATCTTTTAATGTGGCTGAATTCTGTATGAACAGGACTTCATTGGCTACAGGATAGATAAGCAAGATTTCTATGTTAATTGAAACATAATCATGTTAGCTGTGCTGTCATTAAAAAACAAATTCATAAAAAGTGTAACCTTAGGAGAGGTGAGTTGCTACTACACCCGCGAACACTTAATTCTGTTGGCTTTCTCACGCTGCCTGTCTTTCGGCAACATGTTGTGTTGCAAAGCTGGAGGCTGCTCCCCTCAATGCAGAGACTGTCCAATTTACATTCTAGTCATACTGCAGCGTTTCATAACCCGCTTTAGCTTTCCCCTGGCTTCCCAACAGCTCTGCCGCCTGACACTGCACAGGGACCTCCGGGGCGAGGGAAAGGGCCTGGGAGTCCCAGGGAAAAAGAGGAGCAGCCAAGAGTCTTTGCCAAAAGAGACTGTCAATACAGCATGCGAGGCATTGGCCTGAGGAGTGGTGTGAGCTGGTGGTGGATCAGTTGGCTGTTGCACGGGGATTTTAGTGCAGGTGTCTGGACTGAAAGGAAAGATTGCAGTTTTGCTGCTTTGGATAACTCTTACTTTCCACATGGGAAAGCACTGAGAGAGTGTGTAGGGGAAAGCAGATCAAAAATGCCAAGCATCTCAGTATCTGGTCAGAGTTCCCATAAATGCTTTAAGAATGAAGCCCTTTCAAATGTCTGTCCTCTAGTTTGGAGCAACTAGAGAAAGACCTGAAAAAAACGAAGAGTTCTTTAGAACTGATCAGTGTGCTTACAATAAAATTCCTTAAAACATTGACACGTCTGAATACTTGCTGGTTTTTTAATATTAGCACTCCTTTTAATTTTGTTTCATGAGTCCTTGCCTAAATAAAGTGCTCCAAGTTAGCATCTCATGTTGAAAGAAGACATGTCTGCCGCTGCTGAGAACTCCTGCTGGAGCAGCCCAGGATGTGGATAGTGCTCTGGCACTGTGCTCTGATATGCAACCTGCATCACTTGCTGTGAGATGGAGAGAGAAATTTTACTTTACTAACTTTCATGTTTTGTATTGTAGCCATGAGACGCAAACGACCTGCTGGGATCATCCCAAGATGACTGAGCTTTACCAGTCATTAGGTAAGACATCTCTACCAGATGTTCGTGGGGGGGTTTTCTCAGTTAGATGAATTGTTAAGGCAAAGATTTTTTTCCAGAGGAAATAAACTGAAATTAACTGACGGAGAAAGACAGTGTTTTTACCAAGGTTAAAAATTTCTGCAAGGGGAATATATGAGGCATAGTAATATAGTAACACATTTCAAACATGCAGTAGAAAAAGATCGTATTTCAATTAGCACGTTAGAAGCGTGTGCTGGGTTTACAAAGTAATTTGGGTGTATTGTTGCAAACTCTTACTGAAAGACTAGAACAGAAATTTAAACAAAAAAAAATCCTGAATCTTTTCACTGTCTAATCTACTTTATAAAAGACAGATGAAAAAAATCAAACCAAGCTGCTGGTAATGTTGACTTTTGGGTGGTGGGAAGCCAATTGAAGCAATTTGCCAAACTGTGTTACCACTGATTTATTTTTAAAGCACTTTCAATACTTAGAAGGCATAGCAGCTGTCATGATGTCATTTTGAATACCCAAATTGCATGCTTATTATGACTTCAGATGTGCCTCTCTGGTGGAGGAGGTTTTTTCCGTATTTTAGCAGCTTTGGATTTTATTAACAGAAGCACATCTATAAGATAAAATAGGTTAATCTATGCTCTAGTGTAGGCTGCTTGGCAGACCATTTAATAGCTAACCCTTTGCTTTTAATGGTTCTGTTAATAAACAATGGAGGATATAATAAAAATTAAGCTATTTCAGTGAAAGAAATATCAGTGAATACGCTGCATTCATAAAGAAGGTTACGTCTGTACAGCACACGTATATAAACCAGCTTTGAACAAGCCAGTGTGAGCACTGGTACAGTCAAATGTAGCATTCAGTGCAGGCTTATTTACCATGGTGAAAAATAGCTTAAATTATCACCTGATAAACTCTAGTTTAGCTGCTGAAAACAGTCTAATTATGCCAGTGTAATCTGTTTCAAGCTAACTCAGGTATCTCTGTGGTGCTCTGCAGTTGAAGGGGTACTAAAAATACTTTAGAAAACTGATATGATAAAATGAAATGAGACAGTGTGGAGATTATTTTTTTCCTTACAGCATTAGCAGTGTGGCAGCAGTTTGTTTAAAAATTAACCAGAATACAGCTCCTATGCCAAAAGGGGATATACAATGTATAAGATCAGGCCAACCAAATGCAAAAGAGGACAAGTATTGACTTGCTGTTTAATTATAATATATTGCCTGGCTTGTCTCCTTTATATTTCTGCTCTTAAAGTGAGTGGTTTAAAAGTTTCAGAACAAGCAGTAATTGCACATGCAGACATCCCTTTAATACAGATAGGTCTTCAAACAGTTGCTTGTTAATTGAACTGCACTCTGACTCTGCAGCTGCCTTTGATCCAGGGATTGCATGATATTTCTGATACTGTTGTTGGTCAGACCTAAAGTCCTGTTGCAACTGCTTTTCTTGTGTTAGTTCCCTGGTTCAGCTAGAGTACTCTTGAATATCAAGAAGTGAAAAGGTAATAAGGGAGAAAAGTGTCCTGATGGATTCAGGTCAGCAGTTCAGAAGATGTGTGACTGCTGAAGTCAGTTTGCATTTACTTTAACTGAGTTTTATTATTGTGAGTACCACCCAAATGTCAGGAGTTTAAGATAGCCTTATTTCTTACTGCATAAAGAAGGAACATGTTCAGGCAGATTTTGTTTCTTTTTCTTACTTACTTGTGAGCTTTTTTTTTCCTCCTGCAGTTTTCCTTTTCAGGAGCAAGAAATGTCAAAAAAAGCAGTTGTCTATCTGGCTAGTTTTATTTCTTTTGGAGCTGAGACCAAAGACTGATTAATATGGAAGCAACACTGATTTTAGCAAAGGATGAATAATGAGTATTTTTCTGAGTAAAGTGAGGTGTCCATATATGTGTACAAAACAGATTAGACAAGGTGATTCTTTATGCAGTGCCACATGGGTGAAGCTTTGATGAAAGTGCTACTGAATAAGCTACTGATTTATTTTATTTTATTTTTGAACTTGGTGTAATCATCGTTGCCTAACTCTCACACAAACTGTATAATACAAGTATGACCTGTTTAGTCCTTGAACAGAACCCTTGATGTATTTTCAGTGCTTTGCTTTGCCTAAGGTCAAAACGGTAATAATTGGATGTTTGAAGTCTTTTCAGACTGTTCAGTAATATATTATCTGAGAAGATGTTATTAAAGTCGATTTTGTATTGCATACTCATTAGATCCTATTATTTTACCCCAAATTAGGATCCAAATTTTGCTTTTCATTCATATGAACAAGCTAGTAAAGAGCTTAGTATGTATGCGTTTTAAAAATCTGGTAGAAAACATGAATTCTGCAATCTGGGTAAATGTAAAAAAAGTGAGATCAAGTACAGCAATGCTGTCAAGAGTTTTCATTTCCATTTTCCAACTCCTACACTTAGCCTGTAGGGAATAATTGTGCTATGTGATGTAGGTCTCTATACATGCCAGTATTTTATGATTTGCTAGGGGATGCTTATGTCTAATTTAAATTCTTACAAATTGCTAAAAGCTTAATTTTTTTTAGTGAATGAGGAAGGTGCATCCTGGCACAAGGTAACGTTTCTTATCTGCCTATGTCTTTGAGATGCAAGAGACACTTCTATAACTAAGAGGAGTAATATTAGTTTTAATCTTCACATATCCAATTCACACACCTACAAATTGCTACATTATATTTTGCTAAAATAGATGACTTTCAAGTGTCATACTTCAGTGTCTTTAGTGATTTGGGTACTTATACAAATGAAGCTAAATTACATGGGAGCATTATTTGGTACTAGTAAAAGAAGGTGGGAATGTGCTGTGTAGACTTTTGACTGATCAGATGGTCGGCTGAGGAAGTCCTGTGTCCTGTGTTCCATAGAACTGCATCAGAGACTGCAGGAAGAACCCATAGGAAGAAATTGTAAAATAATCTGCCCATGAAGGAAGTATTCTCAAATTCTCTTTGAGTTCCTTTGCTGTAACATGGCTGGTTATAAAGATACCCATAATAACTGTGAAATACTTCATTTGAAATTTAATATGTGTATCACAAATTTCCAACTGGCTACTGTTCTTTTTAACAGAAGCTTTTCCTTTTAAGATACTAAAATGCTTGTTCTTAACTGCTCTTTATTATTTAAAACAACGTAGCATTTTATCAGTTTTAATGAAGCATCTACTCCTGACTCAAGTTGGACAATTTTCACTCTTTGTTTAAAGTTATGGCTACTTAAGATTGCATTAAAAAATGTCTATATTGAATTACTTAATTGCTGTTTAATGTCTAGTCAAAGTGGCAACAGGTACTAGATGTTGGTGTAGATTAAGTAAGAAGGAACCATATGAATTACAAAAACAGAGAAATAGTAAATGCTGAGAGAGGAAAGGTAATAAAAACTGGTGAGTATCAAAGGTTCAGAGGCTGACAGACATCCCCTGGTTTGTATTTACACCATTATGAGCCACTCCCATTTTCTTCTGACTTCCCTCTGAAACTCTTCCAAGTACTGAGAACTGCTCCAGCTGCTTTTCTTTCCAAAAGTAGTTCCTCTGCAGCAGATCTGCTGTTTTTACACCATTCTTTTACAATCCTCTTACAAATTTTCTCATCCTCATGATGACTGCAGGGCATCACCAAAAAGATAATTTGTGTTATTTCACTGCCTTGGAGGGCAAGGACCTTTGCATGAGGGGAGAGAAGGGAAGAGCAGGAATGAAAGTGTTGTGGAGTTTCTTAATTTTTTTCAGATTATCTTCTGAGAGTGAACGGTTAATGTCAGGCAGCTTAGCTCACAGTAGTGGTATTTTGCCTTTAAACTGAAAATGACTAACCTTTGCTGCAGTGGCCCAGGAGGACTTGGTCTGCAGTGCCATACTGTGAGTGTCCCCCTCCTCCAGCCTCCCATGTCATGTCAGTACGAGTCTCCTCAAGGTGCATTAGTGTCACCCTGAACAGTAATTGCAGTGGCAGGGTGCAGTCAGAAATGTTGCCGTGTGCATCTGCTTATCAATCCTAATTCACCAAGGCAAGACATGAGGGTGAAGACTACCCTCGCCCTTGCAGGGCGCAGTGTACTGGTGACAGCTCTCCATTTAATTTGGAGGGTTGCGGGGGGCAGTTCTCTGTGGATTATATGAAAGAAATGTCAGAGTTGCTTAACACAAGGTGGGAGAATGCTGGAAGGTACCTCTGAGCCTCCTCTGGGCTTCTGGCAGCAGCTGCCGTGTTGGTCTTGTGGCTGGCTGCTCTTGTATAGCAATATGAGCTGATTCACAGTGACCAAGGTGGATAAACATCATCCTTTTTGGTTTGTCTATTTTATTTGTCCTTCTGAAATGCTGCCCCTTGCTGTCATTACAGTTTTTATTAGCAACTTCCAAATCATATCTTTACTATGAGGTTTTATTCAAATTCAACTAATTGTTTTCTGTGTTTGTACTATTGCATACATCAATCATCTGATTTCTACTGAAATCCAGTGATATGGTGCATATGGCCTTTCTTTAAAGGTTGCTTATTCACTAATGTCCTTTTCAAGCTCATTTCAGAAAATAGGATTGGTTAGATTCTGTCAGCCTTGGATAGTAATCAGACCTAGAGCAGGTCATGTTTCTGTGTGATTGCATCGTATGCAGCATTGTGTAACAGACAACAAATGTATGGCAGAGAAGTAGAACTTAAGTGGTTGAAGTTAAGCTTGCATCCCTTGAAAATGAAAGCATAGGTGTATTAGCAGTGTAGGAGGGTATTCTGGAGAGAGTGAAGTAATGTCCTGTTACAGAATTGGTGACCAGTGTGGGAACATTTTGCTTAAGATAACTGCACTCTTGGCTTTCAAATAGCACCTTTCATTAATATTTTTTGAAGTTGCTTGTAATTTATTTATTTTAGTATTTTCCAGCATGACTGCTTCTCCTCTAGCATGTAGGAAGGGTTTCTGACTTTTCTGACTGAAAACTCCACTCATATGCCAACCCCATAATGGGGTGTAACCCAGGTGTACATCATATCCTTTCTTACACATTTGGGTTTGCTGGCTGAAGAAAAGACATTACATGTTAGTTGGTCTGGTTACAGGGATGCTGGCACATGCTGAGCTGTTCAGCCACTGGACCTAGTTGCAGCCAGAAACATTGTGGTGTCCTGGGTACCTCCGACTTGCTAATTTGCAGAGACACTATTGGTTTTTTCACTCAGTGGGACAGGTCTAGTCCAACATCCTGTGTTGTTTCATGCAGAGTGGTTGAGCTGTACATATAATAACAGTTTGCTGTTATTTATTGTCAAAGCAGTGGAGATGATAGCATTAATTATTGTTATAATAAAAGTCAATGGCCGAGACTCAACTGATATTAAGCAGTGTTACTTGATTAATTTCCTTCCTTTGTGCATTTGTCTCATTTGCATTTTAAAATTACAATTCCTAAAGAGGCAATATATGTCACTGTAGGGCATCATTAAAAGATTTAGGTACAGGTTTTGGGCAGCTGGAGGAAACCAGCATTCTTATCAGCCTGTCAGGGAATTTCAGCTGTATTGAAACAATGTGAGATGAAGCTTCTTGAAAAGTGAAGAGTGCTGTTAATGTCTGATGAAACATGAAAGCTTAGAGGCTGGTAGTGGAATTATGGTCTGTTCAGGACTGTCCAGTAAACAGTTTTTAACCTTCATTGTCAAAGACAACAGTGACATCTAATTCCCAAAATAGGTTATCCACTGCAGGCAGTGTATTTATGAGCAGTCTATGAGAATGTCACAAGCTAGGGTTGAGTAAGACTTTCAGGTTTCGAGGTATATCACTCTAGGTTCACATTTTCTTTCCTTGCAACTGAGAGTAATAAAACCCTCAGAACTCTGTAAACCTTATCAAATGAAGATGAGGATTTGATCTGATGACATCTAATTTCTTTGGAAGAATTTAGTTGTTAACTTGCTAAATTTTACTCTTATCACCTGAAGCATGTAAGCTGCTCGTTTCAGTTAGATGGTGTCCAGACAGTGAGAATATTGCTGTCCATAAAATCAAGTGAAATGTCTGTATTTTGTCCTCATTAGCTGAAAAAGCAATTATAATAATATTGACAACAATATAAACAAGGAATCCTCTTTAAAGTAAGAAAGGACTTTCTGAGATGCCTTCAGATTACCTTACAAAGAGATACAAATTATGTGACCGACCTTTGATGGGAGGTAGTCTGGTCCGTCCCAGAGTTTTTAAACACCCGAGGAGATTACTCTGTTGTAGAGGACAGAACATTATCAAATGGAACATCCCAGTCACTCAGCACTCTCAGCAGCTGCAGCAGCTGTAGGGGGGTTAGTCTGTTTAAGAACTACCCTGGGAAGCAGTTGAGTTATAACAGTGTACTTAAAACCTGTTGTCTGGGTGATAGATGTGACTCCTTAAGTATAAAAGCAAATGTCCCCTCACACTGAACACCAAACCTCTTGTTAGTATGTTATTTTTAACATTTTGCTATTCTTTAATTTTTTATTGCCTTTAGTTATTTTATGCAGTAAGACTCAAGAATATGAGAATCTGCTTTTATTCTTAAAATGATACTCATATCTCAATGTAAAGTCTGGAATTTAGCATGGGAGGATTAAAAAAACCCAAAACTAAAGATCTTATTTGTTGATGTTGTGTCAGTAGTCAGTGGGATATTCCAGCAGGTGATTTGAATCACTAACCACTACTCAGATGAGTGGACTTTTTACCTGAATATCCACTGGCAAAAGGATCTGCTATGTGAAATTTCAGGTGTTTCCAGAATACTGTAGAAATAGAACATTATGTTTTGAGATTTCTCAATGTGCAGAATTATGTTAGAATTTGACAATCTGATCATCTTTCCATAATGAGACTGGATGTGGCACTTAGTGCCATGGTCTAGTAACCATGGCTGTAGTGGGTCAAGGGCTGGACATGATGATCTCAGAGGTCCTTTCCAACCCAGCTGATTCTATGATTCTATGAATATTTCTGATTTGTGTTATTCCTGTCCACAGTCTGAAGTCCCCTTCATTAAAGCTGTGGCAGGTAAATATGTCACCAAATACTCTCTCACAATCCTTTCCTCCAAGTGCTCCTTTCCAGGGGTCAGGTGAGCTTTTCCAATGCATCGTTGTTTCAGACCATAAACAGATTATGCTCTTGAGCATTTACATTTTTTGTTCAAAACTTGAAAGTTACCTTCTGAGCAATGAGGAGAGGGGGTATTGTTAAGCAACTTGGAAGTTTCCCAATACACCAAGGGCATTTCAGCCCTCTGACCAAGCAGTTCGCATGACGAAGCGGTGCATTCTTTCTAGGAGTGGGAGGAAAGGACTGGAGGAAAACTTGTGTGGTACACTGAGCTCCCCAGCCTGCTCCAAGATGATAAAAGCTTTGGAATCAAGGCTTAGTGGGTCTTTACTTAATGGGCTTAGTGGGCTGTTTGGGAGTGGAGATAGCATCACTTTTTTTCCCCTTAGGACCCTAGGAAAAAAAAAAAAAAGAAAAAAACAAGAACACACAGAAGAAGCAGCTACTAGTATTTCCATGGGCCCTTTTAAGGTTGCTGCTGCTTGAGCCTCCTTACTCCCTCTTCTGCCTGTTCCAAGCAGGAGCAGCTAGCATGTGACCAAGCTGTGCCTTGTGCTGCATCGCTTGAGGTCCCCTCCCTCCCTGTTAAGAGTGACATTACATCCAGTACTCCCCAGCCCAGTGTCCAAGTCTCATTCCCTAACAGTCTTTATGTTCTGTGATTCATTTAAATGGGGTCACATCAGCAAGGGAAGTGTTTTGAACTCAATTAGGAAGGTCTTGGGCTTCCTTCGTTGCTGCACAGAGCAGCACGTTTGTTCACCAGTAGCTCCAGGGGAGGAAAGACACCACTGGCAGTTTCGTAGGCATAAGGAGTGGAAGAATGAAATCATTAAGATCCACTGACCTTAAGTGACTGTCACCCCTTGGTAAGAGAGCTGTCCATCAGGAGCATGGGGGTGATGGCATAAGGAAGACAAATAACTGGGCACAGGCTGATCCTGGTAACAGCAGCAAAGGTGGGAGTGGAGGTGTGTGACGGCTTCTCTTGGCCTTGACATGCAGAGCCAGAAGATCAGCATTGCTGCTACTTTCCCAAAACCTGAGATGAGGATTCCAAAATGAGCTTCTGACATTGCTGCTTTGTCATTTAGAGCAGATGCTTCTTGGCAGCTATGTCGTTAAGGTTGATAATAAATTCAGTGTGTATTACATATACAGGAAAATAGATGTAAACTGTAGCACTTCCAGGATTAAATGTCTTCATGGATTATGTTTTCTGCCCTGATTGAGGCCTGAAATATGCATATCTATTTACTCACATTTCTGAAAATGTAAATAATAAATACATAAGCATTTTTCAGAATACTCAGAGAAAATTTAGGGAAAGCTTCTTCATTTTTGTCAAATGGTAGCCATAATATTCTTTTCCAAATACAAGTTCAGATTTACAGCAAGGGTACAAAATGTAACTGAAATCATGGTATGTTTCGGAGAGACTGCTTTATTAATATCTCTTTAAGACAAATTAAGTGGCTTTATTTAAACTGCTCATTGTATTCTACACCACAGAAAGGACCTGTTAGGATGACTGTGAGAGAGAGGGAGCTGACAGGAGCAATACACAGGAGAACTGCCCATTAAAGTGTGTGAAGCTGTGCAAAGAAAAAGAAATTATATACAAAGCTGAAACTTTCTTTTCTGCTCTAAGACATGTTTCAGAAGTGTTCCACAGCTTTTATTAAGGTATACAGAACTACTGAATTATCATACCTCATATTTCTCATTCAGAACAGCTTAATTAAAATTAATGTAATTGAGACTATATTCCCTCTGCTGCCTATATCTGAACAGATTATAAATGATGTTGGGATAGTTATACCCAAACTACCACATTTCAAACAGCTTTATAGCACCTCAGCTCATATGCCAGCAAGGAACTGTTTTGTGTTTCCCTGTTTTTCGTCATATTCTTTCTCTAAGAGTCTGCCAGGCTTAGAGGCAGCTTATTGAGCTAAATGGGCCTTTATTTTGAGCCACTACATTTTTTTTCCTAATGTTCTTTTTATATTTGCATAGTAGTTGACATTTTCTAAACAATTTCCCATCATTAATTCCTTAGGCTCCATGGGTTTCATCAGTAAATTAAATGCACTCAGCAGTATTGTCGGGTGCTGAAACTGGCTGGCACAAGCAGTGAGTTCATTTCTATGCTAGAAAACCCTTAATTTATAAGATGCCAAGCAATCCCTTAGGAATGATCCCTAGGCTGCACAGGAGTGACTGTGCCTAGGAATTAGTTAGGTAGGTGACAGGACCAGGAGAATGCCAGCAGCCAACTGGTTTTCCAGCAGTGGGGTTGGCTGTGCACAAGCTTGTCCCCTGCCCACTCCTCGGCTCTTGGTGCAGCCACTGGCAGTGCCCCTTGGAAAACAGCTCCTCTGCTCTGGTTTGGCGTGTCTTTGTCCCCACAGTGTCCTGGGAGGTTTTGCAAGTCATGGTTAAACTATTCAGTGGGGACTTCTGTTGATGTCCTTGTTTTGTTAAATGTATGAGGACAGCTCTAGGAAAAGTCATGCGAGACTGTTCCTAGTGGAGTGCCATTCCCTGGAATGCTGCCTCAGCCCACCAGCTCCCTGCCGTTTTGCTTGTGGGAACTGTGAACTCACCTGGCTGGGTGAGCTGGCATCTCTCCAGGAAGGCTCTGCATCTGATGGGCATGGCTGGGGCCTGCTTAGGCAGAAAGCACAAAAGTTTAATTGGATTTTTTTTAAGTTTTTTGGTTTTGTTTGTTTTGGGGTTTTTTAGCAATAGCTGAGAATCACCTGTTTTTGTGCTTTCAAGTGCACTTAAGTTCAATGCCTTTGAATGAAAGGAAGTAACACTTTAGGATTTAGTGGTTTCTTTTTGGATGGTTGATTGCCAAGATTTGAGGGCTTTAGCTCAGTAGATTTTCTAACTTTTTCCTCTGTTCTTTTAACCAATAAGTATAATCTTGTAGTTCAACTTAGCAACGTCTTTGTGAGTCTGATTATTTGTAAGGTGTGAAGCTGATCTGTTATTTTGATATTGCCCCCCTACAGCTGACCTGAACAATGTCAGGTTCTCGGCGTACAGGACTGCCATGAAACTCCGCAGGCTGCAGAAAGCCCTCTGCCGTAAGTATCTGTCTGTGCCTCACCCGCTGCCAGGAAGGCGTCATGACCAATGCACAAGTTTATTCACAGCTTTCAGAAGCAGAAAAGCGCTCCCACACACCCCTGCTCTGCCTGGTGCATGGAAACCTCTCACCTGAAGGGTCTTTCCTGCCTTCAAATTGTATGGTCCTTACAAAACCAAAGTTCTGGGAATATGCAGATCTGTCCCTTGTAAGACAGAGCAGTGGATCAGAAACAAAACTTTACATCCCCTGCATATTTCTTACCTTTACACTCTTTAGCCGGGTATTTTCACTGTGCTCAGTAGTGAGGTCATGTCCTGTGTCAGCCACTGCTTTACAGTGGAAAGGAACACAATTGCAGTGTGCTGGGAACAGTGAGAGCCTGGGTGAAATAATCACTCCAGAGCTGGAGTTGCTAATGGTTTGTTAAGTTGAATCTTGAGCCCTGAGGGGTTATTGCCTTTAAATGAGATCATCACAATAAACATTTAGTTTCATTTTTCCCCAGATTTTCTTTGTGTTGAGAATTCTCTCATCAGCTGTATATTAGTGGTGTGCATGTTCTAACACTTTAATTCTCCCAGCTGCCATATGGTATTCTACTTGTCACTAGAGTTACATTTCCTTTTCAGCTTATTGTAACTTGATAGCTAAATAATTTGCTTAGAGTTTTCTTGATAAGCCAGTCAGTTGCCAAAACAAGCAGTTTATTAGGCAGTCCAATTGGGAGGATTATTAAAATATTTTAACATTCACTATCTGGCATTTAATTACAGGGTAAAATGTCTGACACAGTTGCAAATGTCTCAACTGTTGATTTATCTCAGGTTTGGATTTGTGCTCACATGCTTTCTGGAACGTTGTCAAACCTCGGTATTTTTGTGTATGTTTACTTTTAGGCTTATAAGCGTGGGTGAATTCCACTAAAGAACAGACTTAATTTCTGAATGTATAAAAAATTAGGGGGAAAAAAAAGAGGAAAAAATAAACAATAGGTGAAAACTTTTGTAACATAATGAAAGATTTCAACGTTAATGCAGTGACAAAGAAGGAATTATGATGATCAGAAATATAGATATCTTTCCATGATATGGCACTTCTGCCACACTCCACTGTGTAAACCTGGTATGAGCAAACCAGAGTGACATGCAGTGAAAAATATTCAGAATTAGTGCAGCATTGAAGAAAGAAACTAAAATTTTTGGAACTGAAAGTTTCACTTTCAACTGAAGTGAAATGAAGTGTAACTCATAACAGGTTTTTATGACTGGGAGTGAAAAACTTTGCACTCCATTTTATTTGTATTAGAATTATAGAATTATATATAGAATATATATATATAATTATAGAATATCCTGAGCTGGAAGGGACCCAAAAGGATCATTGAAGTCCACCTCGTGGCCCTGCATCGAACAGCCCCAAGAATCACACCATGTGCCTGAGAGCATTGTCCAAATGCTTCTTAAAATCTGGAAGGCCTGGTGCTACCACTAGATAGTGTGACCACATCCCTGAGGAGCCTGTTCCAGTGCTTAACCACCCTCTGGATGAAAAACCTTTTCATAATATCGAACCTAAATTTCCTCTGACACAGCTTTATATTCCCTTGAGTCCTGTCACTGGTCACCACAAAGAAGAGATCAGTGCCTGCCTCTCCTCTTCCCCTCACGAGGAAGTTGTAACTGCAATGGGGTCTCACCTCAGTCTCCTCCAGGCTGAACAGACCGATTGTTTTCAGCCACTGCTCATGCAGTTTCCCCTCCAGGCCCTTCACCATCTTTGTTGCCCTCCTTTGGATGCTCTCTAAGAAGTTAATATCTTTCTTATATTGCAGTGCCCAAAACTGCACACAGTATTCAAGGTGAGGCCAACTCAGTGCAGAGCAGAGCAGGACAATCCCCTCCCTCGGCTGGCTGGAGATGCTTTGCCTGATGCCCCCAGGACATGGCTGGCCCTTCTGGCTGCCAGGGCACTGCTGACTCATATTCAACCCCCACAAGTCCCTTTCCATGACATTGCTTTCCAGCCTCTCATTTCCCTCTCTGTATGTACATCCAGGGTTGCCCCATCCCAGGTGCAGAATCCAGCACTTGCCCGTGTTAAATATCGTGCAGTTGATTGATTGCCCAGCCCTCTAATTTGTTGAGGTCTCTCTGCAGGGCCTCTATGCCTTCAAGGGAGTCGGTAGCTCCTCCCAGTTTAGTGTCATCAACAACCTTAGTATACCTTCAAGTCCTGCATTGAAGTAATTTATGAAGATGTTGAAGAGCACTGGCCCTGGAATGGAGCCCTGCAGAACCCCAGTAGTGAGAGGTCACCAGACTGATGTCACCCCATTCACTGTCACCCTCTGTGCTTGACCTGTGAGCCAATTCCTCACTCACCACATGATGTGTTTATCCAGCTGTGTATTGGATGTTTTGTCCAGAAGGATATTGAGAGACACTATCGAAAGCTTTACTGAAATCCTAAAAGTGCTTTTTGCTTGGTCAACTAGGTAGGTTACCTTGTCCTAAAAAGGAAATTTAAGTTTGTTAAGCAGAACTTTCCCCTCATGAACCTATGCTGGCTGTGGAAGATGATCATGTGTTGTCCTTCAGGTGTTTTTCATTGTCTGATTCCTCACCATTAGATAATTCTGGACTTATCTTGGATTTTTCTATTGGGTTTGCATGGCCAGGTTTTCATAGCAGGGGTATACAGGGATGGTTTCTGTAAGAAGCTGCTAGAAACTGCTACCCTGTGTCTGACAGAGCCAATGCCAGCTGGCTACGAGATGGACCTGGGGCTGGCCAAGGCCAAGCCCATCAGGGATAGTGGTAGAGCCCCTGGGATAATGTAGTTTAGAAGGGTGGGGGAGAAAACCGCTGTGCCACAGCAGCTGGGAAAGAGGAGTAAGGATATGTGAGAGCAATAGCCCTGCAGACACCAAGGTCAGTGGAGAAGGAGGAGGGAGGACGTACATACTCTAGGTGCCAGAGCTGAAATTCTTCTGCATCCTGTGATAAAGACCACAGTGAGGCAGGTCATGCCCCTGCCATCCATGGAGCTCCACAGTGGAGCAAATATCCATCTGCAGCCCATGGAAGTCCCCATGCCAGAGAAGGTGGGCTCCTGAAGGAGGCTGTGACCCCCTGTGAAGCCCAGGCTTGAGCAGGCTCCTGGCAGACCTGTGGCTCCCTACAGAGGAGCCCATGCTGGAGCAGGTTTGCTGGCAGCACTTGTGACTGCATGGATCACGCTGGAGCAGCCTGGTCCTGAAGGAGTGCATCCAGTGGGAGGTACCCGTGCTGGAGCAGCTTGTGAAGAACTATGGTCTGTGGGAAGGACTCATGTTGGAGCAGTTTATGGAGGACTGTCTCCTGTGGGAGGGACCCCTCACTGGAGCAGGGAAAGAGTGTGAGGAATCCTCCCTCTGAGGGGGAAGCAGTGGCAGAAACAACATGTGATGAAATGACACAGCCCCCATTCCCTCTTCCCCCTGTTCCCCTGCACTGCTGAAGGGGAGGGGGTAGAGAATTTGGCAGTGAAGTTGACCCTGGGAAGAAGGGAGTGGTTGGGGGATGTGTTTTAAGATGTAAGATTTATCTCTCATTATCCTGCTCTGATTGGTAATGAATTCAGTTAATTCCCCGAAGTCGGGTCTGTTTTGCCTGTGCTGGTAACTGGTGAGAGATCTCTCCCTGTCCTTATCTCAACCCATGAGCCTTTTAGTGTATTTTCCCTCCCCTGTCCAGCTGAGCAAGGGAGTAACAGAGCGGCTTTGGTGGGTATCTGGCATCCAGCCAGGGTCAGTCAACCTGCTACAACTTTGCCGTGTGGAATTGTAATTATGCGCTGCAGGCAGTTCATCTCTTGAGGTTACACTTAGGTAAATTTTCAGAGAATTGATGCTTTCAGAGACATGCAGTGGCTCTGACACTGATTACTCTAGCACATTCTTCATACTTGTATCTAAGGAGAAGTATTTAAGGAATTTGGTTAGCAGCCTTTGTTCTTACAAATATCTTTGCCTGGAGACACCATCATTGTATTTGTGTATTCTATCATTTCAGTGTCGCTTCTGAACTAAGTTTAATTAGTTAAAAAAAAAAAAAAAAAGCTCAACTCATTACAAAATTCTTTTCTTGCATTTTGGCACTAGTAGAATTAGAGCACAGTGCTGGATTTCAGGGCTCCTACACCTACACAAAACCAAAATCCCACTTGCAGTAGGTGCAGCTTTCAGCTCTCTTCATTTCAGTTTTAAAATTGCAGGATTTTATATAGTCTTTTCTGCAAACTTCATAGAAAGCAGAGCAGTTTTGTCTACTGAGGAGCACTGTAAAAGTGTGTGTGCCGTAGAAGGCCTGCAGAAATAAAGGTTCAACCTATTTCTCAGTGGCAAGAATAGAAACAATTTTTTAAAAAGAACTATACTTAGACTTGAGTTATTTTCAGTTCGTAAATCAGCCCAGTGAACATGAAGGCATTAGGATATTAAACCTAGAGAAGAATATAGAAAATAGCAATCCTTAACAAATAAATGCTTGTGTACTGCGTTACCTTAGAAGAATCTAGTGTGTGAATCTTATCATCCCAGCCTTCAAAATTATTGTGAGCGTGCCAGGTGTAACTATTGCACCAGGGGTTTTTTAAATGTATATTTTCCTTTGATAATCACATCAAAGCATGATGACTTTCTTGTTTTGCTACTTTTAAAGATCAGATCTTCAAGTGCAAACCACATCAGAACATTGTGATCTCAATAAAATGAGATGTATTCACAAACTTTTCTTGGAGATGCAGCAACAGAAAATATCCAAGAACTTCTGTTAGGGGTCTTTTTTCCTTTAATTTTATACAGGCTAGATTAAATACATTTTTTTTAATGTATCAGCCAACAGCAGCAGGTTACAGAGGAGATGATTTGTGTTCTGGGAAGACCATTAATACTTTTTATCACCAGCCATATGTTGAGTTTTCTGTAAGTTCAGCTTATGCCCTCTACAGTGTACTTTCTTCTGCCTGTTAATTGTCAGTTCTGTCCTTCAGCTGGTTACTTATTCCAGCTTGTCTTTTAGCCTTTTCCTGCAATCTGGCCACAGGTTGATGTCTAGTTACAAACATCTTAAAGTTTTCTATATTGCCTTAGAGGACAAAGAAGTATTTATATAAAGGACTTAGACTTCAAAATAAGCTAGAAGCCACTGTTCACACAAATTTTGAAGTCAGTTTTGGGAATTTAAATAGAAAAGAGTAAAAGAGTGGCAGACAACCCACAAAAAGTGCTAAGCATTAAGTGGTATGGTTTATTCCAAATATTCAACTCTTTGATACATATCTGACTGTGCAGCTTGTCTTTTGAAAACTGGTCATTCCTGGGACCTCCATATTTGCTTTTAGGAAAGAAATCCTCTGGGGGAGGACCCCTCCACATTCCTTCAGTCTTGGTGGGAAAGATGCAGGGGGAGCTTAACGTGGTCGAGGCCAGAGCCTTCCTTTTTCCCGTTAAAAGAGGTTCTCTAAAGCGGACCGTAGTGGCAAGCACTTTCTGTTCATTAGCGGATGATCGTGTGTTATTAACTTCAGGATAGGACAGGAGGTTGATGAAGAGTGGGCTGAAAGACTTTTCAGAATATGCTGCTTATTAGTGGGAAAAGCTTTCACAAAGTGGAATGACCCATGTTTAGCAGTAGCTGCATATATAATTAAGCTGTCATTTAGATGCCTAAGGGGTTCATTTAATTACCGTTGATTCGTAGTCTCAAAGGAACTGAGAGTTCAGTCTAAAGCTCAGAGTTATAGGTGTTGAGAGGGCTCTGCTCTATTTTCAATTTTGACTAATAAATTCTTAGAAGAAAAGCATCTTTCTGACACTCTCAGGAATGGATCTGATGCTTTTCTGGGATATAACAGTGACCTCAGAATAGACATACCTTGTATGCTACTAGATTAAACATAATATTCCAAAATACTTTCTTTTAATAAATATATGCTAATGTGAAAAAAGCTAAAATTCCAGTAAATCCCTTCACAAAATCGTAGAATCAAAGTGAAATTTCTTGGCTAAATAATAGGGATAGCATTCCAAGCTTCCTTATTCAGTCTAGCACTAGGTATGTCAGGCCCCAGAGGATGAAATTTTCAGAAGTGCTTAAGGGATTTAGTGGCAGAAGTACATCCCTATTGATTTCCAATGAAATGTATACTCCTGAAATTCTTTTGGCAATTATGAAATCCCAGCGTACTGTCCATGCAGCATAACCAAGCAGCCCTGTGGGCAGCTAAGGTGTTTCTCATCTCCCACTAGGACATCAAAGGGGCAGTTTCATCCTTGGTAAAATAGGATACTCAAGTGTGAATTTGGCAAATGTGCCCTTAAGCAGGATCAAATTCTAAAAAAATTCCTATATGGTGTTTTGCATTTAGCTTCTGCACATTATGGAGGTTTTTTGACATTAAGGTGTTGCTTACCAGAACTCAAAGAGCACATTTTTATTCCAATGAAAGAAAAACTGGTCTTGCAGTTGGGTCAGTTTATTTTCCAGTTTTGTGAAGAATTTCCTGGATGATTTTATGATTTTGGGCAGTTCATTTTTGACCAGATGCTACTCCCTTGGGTCATATTGAATCATGCTGCACTTTGTGACTGCTCATGGTATGAGCAGGATTAACAGCATCTGGGCTTTAACATCCCCATTGCTCACACTCTGGAAATACACTGCAAGGAGTTGCAAAGGATTTTCATATGGCAGCAGGAAGACCTGTGTTAAGATCTCTCATTTTTCTGATTACCTTTGTTCTTATTCCTGTTTTACTTTGCAAACCAACATCCCATTATTTCATGTCCCCCTAAGTGTGATGCTGCCGGTGATATTAGTATGCAATGGTTAAGAGCTGTTTTGCCTTGGATATCCTAATTTCAAAATGCGGCTGACTGCAAACCAAGTTTTTAAATGTCTGTGACAAAAAACTGTGTTGTATGTTGACTAATATATTTAAATGTGTCTTACTTAATGTCATAAAGTTATTTATAACTGTAAATGATTTCAGAATTAAAAATGGTTAAATTTAATTAAGAAATAATAAACCAGGCCATTTAATGTTTCTGGAACCTTCTTTTCTCTGTTCTCACCAGAGTGAAAAGTAACAGAGAGGTTAATCACAGTTCAGTTGTTATTTGTTTGTGTATTCCATGTGGAATTTGGTTCAGTTACGTTCCCTGGACTTCTGTAAGAAATGGACAGCACATCTCAGGAAAGCTGATGACCTGTACTATGTTGAGAGCACGCTTGGTGAATGCAGTAATGCAATATTAGGCTGTCTATTTGTAGGAACATAAAGCATGAAATATGTAATTTTTACTTACATAGTAATTTATGTGTAATATTTCTGTAGGATCCAAGATCCTAATAGGTACTTTACAGCTGAAAATGAAACATATACACTGGTCTCTGAATAGCTGAATAAGCAGTGCATTTGTAGAGTCTTGAAACCAGTCTTGCATGTGACTTTCAGGGGACATAAAACATCCTCTGACCCAGCACGTAAGCCAAGTAAAGAGTGTTATTTACGTTTTGGGTAATACAACCACTGTTTCTCTTCAGTCTTTATTGTGATTTATTTTTTTAATTCTAACAGTGGATCTCCTGAGTCTGTCTGCTGCATGTGATGCCTTGGACCAGCACAACCTCAAACAAAATGACCAGCCGATGGATATTCTGCAGATCATTAACTGCTTGACCACCATTTACGATCGACTGGAACAAGAGCACAATAACCTGGTCACCGTTCCCCTTTGTGTGGACATGTGCCTCAACTGGCTGCTGAATGTCTACGACACGTATGTCTGGGTGCTCTGGACTTGGGGTGCTTGGGAGCTTTCCCAGTAGCAGGAGTGGGGAAGGGGGGAAGGGGTAACGAGCTCTTCTGCCTCATTAGAACATGGATGGCTTGGAGCTGAAAAAAGGGGTAGCTGAAGTGAAAGTTTAATAAACCTAATAAGCCTAATGGTTTAATGGCTGCATTTAGCTGAATCAATACAGCCCTTGGTTAGGCTTACAATCCTAGATTTATTAAGCCAAACACTGAGAGAGCTGGGGAACCAAACTTTTTAAGCTTCTATGTTCAGACCAATTTGTGTGTTCAGGCCAGTTCTGTGACTGCATGTCCTCAGTAGGTCATGGCTTTGTGTGGCTTTTTAATTTATTTAGATAAAGAAATTCAAGAGAATTATCAAGAAGCAACAGAATGAACATCATCATATAAACTCTTGTACGCATCTGTACTTCTGGTGTTAAATCTTTTCAAATATGTCGATTTTCTATAGTTTTCAATCTGTCATTCTTGTTCAAAGATGGAAGAGGCTTATCTCTAATATAATGTGCTTACAAGCCTTAGCAGTGAGGAGATTTGAGAAATACTTAATTCAAAATTCAATTTTAAGAAATGCACCTGTAAGTGTAAATACCACACACTAAATTTACCTGAAGAAAATTTATGAGTTTTCCTATTCAGTGGGTTAATGATGTTGCTCATAGTGCATAGGCAAATTCCAACACACGTTTGTAAGCTAATTTTAGAATAAGCCATTATATTTTTATTTGGTGAATTAAGTGAAAAAAAATGTCATTGGAAGTCTATTGTTTGCACTTTTAAGGTTTTTGTCAGCCACTTTCAGCCAGACATGCTCATCACTGTGGCAGAATAAACATTTACCTATAGAAATGGGACAATTACGGTATTTCCATTGATATTTTGAACGATATTGAAGTGAAGTGGCATAACATTGTTATTCCATCCAACACTGGATCTTCAGCGATCACCTGCAAAAAACCAAAAATACAGATTTGTACAGATCCTGTTTTCCTGCGGGATCACCTCCAATAAGCCAGTTGTTTGTGACATCCTCTGCAGCAGCTGCAGTACCCTGTGAAGTGGCTTACCCAGATTACATTATATTTCTTGTAGTGTACCAGTGCAGAATGGGGCTATGTTCATTTAAGAGCCAGGTTTTATTTCTTTAATCTGCTTTGGCTTTCGCAGAACTCTGATCCACTCCTGAGTTATCATCAACCATAAATAACATATAAACGAAGACACCCAGTTTGTGAAAAAACAAAAAAGATGTGCTAGGGATGTTAATCTATATCAGACACATCAGAAGCAGAGATGGAACTAAAGGTCATTCCACAGGCTGCTCCTAAGCTGAACCGTCCGGTTTAGCTTTGCCATGTCCAGTCTGGTTTTCTTCATGTTGCACTGTACTGCAAGTACAACATTAGAAATTATAATTGTCTGCCTCCAGGCAATTCCCTGGGTGTGCTAGGGAGCTGCACATTGCAGGACACAATGAAACACAGAGGTGTTTTATGCATGAGGAAAGCTTGTAGCTATTTTCCCTAAATTCAAGTTTGAATTACACTGGTAAGAGAGATGACCTTGGGGTTGCACGTGTTTAGTTTTCACTGTAAACTTAATAGGCAGAGATCAACCGAAGTGCATAGCAGTACCGGAGACATTTAATTAAATGTACTGAATCTTTACTTTTCTTATAATTGAAAACTGTCATTTGTAAAGATATTAATCAAATTCACAGTGAATGACTGATCTAATTATGGGCACATCTCTGCAAATCCAGCTCGTTTCGGATTTGTTTTAATTGATCAGTCACTCACGCTCATTTGCAGTAGCATGCTAAATTATTGGTTTGACTTGGGAGGAGAGGAGAGTGAACTGAACAACTCATGATTCATACAAGTTTCAATTTAATATGCCTTGCAGAGAAATCATCATTCTACATTCTTCTCTTGTATAATTTGCATGAGCCTGGTATTCATCAGGAGGAGTTTCTCAGGGCACAGATTATAATTAATTTGGAAAAGATTTGAGGGAGAGGAATAAGAGGAGGGGAGTGTGGAAAGCATAGGTAAACAACAAATGCTTATTCATGATGGAAAACAAAATATTCTTTAGTAAAAGGTAGCAAATTCTAAATTTGGCTTTGTCCACCAGTTTGTGTCTGCACCTTTTATAGGATTTGCAGGAGAGATGTATGGGTAAATGAGCACCACTGGCTCCACAACACTTTCATAGGATTAAAAAGACAACTTGCATCTTTGTGGAATGGTGCAGCCTGATGCATGACCACGGCATGCCTCTGTATGATTTATCTTACTCCCAATGGTGGTCTGACTGGTGATGCTTCAAAGCTGTTGATAAGGCTCTGCTTCAAAAATGTTGGTTTTAGGCACTAGCTTCCTATTTTGTATATGTCTTTGCTTGCTATAGATGTTACAAATTTGAAATGCCATCAGAAATAAAAGTCTGGGGGCGAAGCCAGCAACTGGAAGTAAATAGAGTTAAACCAGATGACTGAGAGAAGATGTGAAGGTTTGTCACTGTGTTGCCTGCAGCTCAGAGGAGGATGTTGTTCTCACAGTCACATTAAAAAGCAAAAGTAGTAGAGTGAGCATGTTACAAGGCAGGAGTGAGCGTGAGGGGGAGGCTGACCAGAGGCAGCAGGGGGGACTGACTGGAGTGAGTGTTCCAGCCCATGGCACTGCACAGCACAGGTTTGAGTGCAGCGAGGAGGAGCTCAGAAACCACACCATGGTGTTAATGGCATAACTGCCTTGCCATGCCTCCCTGCCTGCCATGATTTCTAGGCAAGTCTCATCATTCACCTGAATGTCTTGCAAGTGTCTCTGTCGCTGCACCCTGCTGGCAGAGGCTGCTTTTTGTGCCCGGCTCCCTGTTGCCTTTTCAAACAAGTCAGGGCAGGGCTGACATACAATAAGCAAAGACTTCCTAAAAACGACTGCTACATCACATTTCTAGTTAAAGTGAAGCTGTATTGTCTTTAGCAAAGGGGCTGGTTTGCTGTTCTGTCAGGTGCCTCATCTTCTCTGAGAATTGCTCAGCAGCAGTTCGTAAAGAAGCCTGTTCAAATAAGCATAGGGTAAAGGCTCTTCACTCACTTTTGTCTGAACAAAAGGGATGAGCAATTATTTCTGACTAAGACTGTTTCTGGTAGAATTGATACAACAGTACAATCCAGTTCAGCTATGCCTGTGAAGCCACAACCATGTTTTATATTTCGTTTCTAGCTTACCTAATAACCACCCAGCTTGTGCTCTGCAACGTTGTTCTCTGTGGGACTTAATTTAGGAAGGCACATAGTACTGCAGTGAACTTGGTTACAGTAAACAAATCATGGTATGAATGGACCGTGTTATCAGCTAGTGTTTCTTTTCCATCAGGGGTCGAACAGGAAGGATCCGTGTCTTATCTTTCAAAACTGGTGTTGTATCCCTTTGTAAAGCACACCTGGAAGATAAATATAGATGTAAGTCAAAGTAATTATTTTGGTTTTACCTTATGTTTATATTATTGTTTGATTCCTCATTTTATTTATTGCATAAACATTTAAATAACATACAAAGTCATTGTTTTGGATACTCTGGATACAAAGTGTGTTAATTTGTTCCACCTTTTACCTTTATGTTATTTATTCAGTATGGTTTTAGGTAGTTTAGCACAGTTGTCTCCAAGCATTTTTGATCACATCCCTACCAGTAAAAAATTTTTGAGCATGCACTTCCAATAGATGTATATTTATTTATCAATTATATACATGTACCAGTGTATTAATATATTGTCTACATTATAAAACATACAAAAAAAATGTTAGAAAGAATTTGATAAAGACTCCCTGGGGCCCAAGAACCCCTTTTTGGAGACCAGGTTTGGCACAACTTCATACACAAAAATGCATGTCTACAGGACACTTGCATTACACTATTTTCGAATATATTAACTTGTTAAAATGTTTTTCACGTTGTGATCAGTCTTATTATATACATTGTGTTTAAATACAGTTGCTACCATTAAATAAATATGAAATACCTGAAAAAATTCCACTAGAAGTCTTATTTTTACCTGACTAATGAATCAGTTCATTAATGAGACTAGGATCCAAAAAAGAGCTGGTAAATGTAATTCTCAAGAGTAACTTTCTTACTAAATTAACTAGTATCACTCATTCATGCATTTAAAAAACCCACAAAAAACTGAACCTTTAGGATTTGACCCAATGCTGTAGCAGTTCTTCATCAATTGTTATCTTTTATTCTCTACTAATGAAAGCTGAAGAACTCTAAAGAGCAAAAAGACAGTACCAACAACAGAGTCTGTGCATGACTACATATAATTGGATCAGATTTTAAGGCAATCACAATGAATGTCACAGTTTAGATTTCTAGATGATCTATGTGGGTGTTGTGAAAAAATATGCAGAAAATCTTTTAAGAAAATTACTCAGTACAGGTATTTTTCAAAATGATATTTCATTGAGGATTATCAAAGTTATAAAGGAAAACATTTATTCATATTTTAGATTCTCCTACAGTGTGTATGCATGGTAATGCATAACCTATTATGTGCCCTATAACCTTCTCGAGGTTATAGGACACTTAATGTTTTAATGAGGAGGAAATCAAAAGCTGAATAGTTGTGGGAGAGGAAGGAATTGTGCCTGTCAGGCTGTGGTCTGGCTTTGCCATCCATGCTGAGGTCATAGGGCAGTTGCTGTTAGTTTTGTTGCACATATGCAGTGAGTTGCAGCCCTTAAAATGTTTTCCCTCATTTGTGCAGCAGAACAGAGTTAGTTGTGTTAGAGCACAAGTCTTCAGGCTTGCAGAGGTGATAGAAGGTTTCATCCCAAAATAATTTATTATAAAACTAGACTTTGCAAGAGTGAAATTCATGTAATTAAAATATAATCCTTTCTCTATCCTTTCCTTTATTCCTTTGGAAGAAAACAGGTGTCAAAGCAGCACTAGGAAAGTTATCTTGAGTAGTGCTGAAGCACCTTTATAATTGCATCCCTAGTGTTGCGTGAAATATTAAGGTGGCTCCAAAAAAAGAGTATTATTTTATTCTAGTCTTCTTTTGCTCTTTTTTTTTTTTTTTTGCTGTTTTAAAAGTAAGGAGAATTTATTCAGGCAATCTATTGTCAACAGAGATGTTACCAAATAAATATTTCAGTTAATGCTAGCTGGTTTTTCTTCTCAATATAAATTCTATAATCTCCTCAATGTACACATAGTATAACTAATTCCCACCAAATTAAATTGATCTTATGAAGTGATAACAATTCTATCCTGTAAGGATTCTTTTCCAGAATGCTGCAGTAACAGAACATGGCTTAAAGTTTCACTTCAGAAGTGAAAAGTTAATACAATATTAATATTTCTGGTGGATGGCAGGTTTTGTCACTTTTTCTTTTATTTTAGAAATTCTCTTGAATTAAAAGATTATGATATATAAAATTTAGGGAGCTCTTGTTTATCGTTTCAACTCATCCAAAGGAGAAATGGATTCCCTGAGTTTTACACTGATTACTAAGAGTTGAAAAGGGTGCTTTATGTTACATGAAATTATTTTACTGTAAAAAAATATTTTAAAAACATCTATACTGTGGCTTAAAGGTTATTGTCTGATTAGTTCTGTTACGGAGTCACAGCTTCTATAGTCCATAATGTCACAGGTGCTGTCTTAGAATGACCTTTCTTCCCAGGTGCAATACAAGCCAGTAATACTATTAAACATTATCACTAGACTGCATATTTCATAGGATAACAACAGTGGTTTTGGGAAGAGAAGCAGCCAAAACAAATACATGTTTATGTTCTTGTCCACCAAGGCTGTTGACCACGCATGTGAGCCTTTGAAACAGTGCAAACTTCTGCGCTACTTTGGCACATCTAATAGTGATTCTTTACCTCTGGGGTCCTTTTCCTTCCTCCAGACCTGTTCAAGCAAGTGGCAAGTTCCACTGGCTTCTGTGACCAGCGCCGGCTGGGGCTGCTGCTGCACGACTCCATCCAGATCCCGCGGCAGCTGGGGGAAGTGGCCTCCTTCGGGGGCAGCAACATCGAGCCCAGCGTCAGGAGCTGCTTCCAGTTTGTAAGTTCATGTTTGCTCACTGTTGATTTACTGAAGAGGATGGAAAATCTAGAAGAAGGATTAGGGTACTGTGGTCATTTATTGGTGGTGTTTGTCGGTGGATTAAGCCGTTCCTTTGATGAGGTGTATTTGAATTACCTCAGACAGCAGATAATTGTTGTCAGGGCTTATATTGTAACTGAACCCTGCAAACAGTTTAAGACTTTGTTACAGCAGCTGCTGGTTTTACAGTTTTCTATTTCCAGCAGTAGATCACTGTTTATTGCTGCCATGTAGGTGAACAGCAGTGGCTAATCTAAATTTTGGGCATGTTCATACCAGTGACAGCCAGGTGCCCAGGGGAGCGATAGGCAACTGCCTGCAGTGCTGTCTAGGGGTGAGGACTGCTCTATGAGCTCCTTCCACTCCTTGAATGGATAATGCCAGTTTTCTGTAAAGAGTACTGAAAGAATTCCTGTCCTGTCTGTTGAGGAATGCACAGCAAACTTGAGGCTCTTTTTCAAACTTGTAAATTATTTAATCTGGGGAGGAAGAGAGTTATGGGAATTATTCATCCTTATCATAACTACCAGCAGAATGCACAAGATGAAGACAGCTGCTTAATGAAAAGGTAGAGGAGGGGAGGTAATGTATGGTCTGTGATTAACTCTAAATGCATCTTCTACATTACAATGGAAGAAAGCTCTTTTCCCATCCCCTGACTGTCCCTGAGGGATTTTTTGTTTGTTTGGAGAAGGGGAGGGGGTGCTTGCTTTTTTGCCTGCTGCTCAATTTCATTATGTAGTAGTTTCAGTTCTGTAGTAAGCAAAACACAGCAAGTGTTTTCAATGAATATTAGTACTTGGAAGTAGACTGCTTACACACAGTGACTATGAAAAGAATCTAATTCTAAAATCATCACAAATTTCAGTTGTGATGGGACATTTGCTTTCTGTATTTTTTGAATTTCTTTTAACAGACTAATTCTACAGGATTCACATATTCCTGTTTCCATCAGTCATGTCTTGACCTTTTATAATCCTAATATCTACTTGATGCCATTTCAAAATGAATGTTTTATAGAGCTGTGTCCTGGGTGGATAACCCATGCTCATAAACTATGTGTAGTAATGGGGCTGTGGCTTTCAAGCCTCGAGTTCCATGTTGGGCTTTCAAGTGACATCAACACAAAATGATGCTGCAGCAAATTCATGGTCAAAAGTTTGTCCAAATGACCTTCCTCAGAAATTAGGACTCACTGGATTCTATTTTTGTCTCAAGTGAATGGCAGCAGCCCTTAAGAACACTGTTGAAAAACTGAAGGAAAGCGACCTCAGAATCTGGCAAAACTGTGTTTTTTGTGAAAGGGGGCTGTCGTTCCGTGTGTTTATACTGGTAATAAAACAACTCATAGGGATGGAACACACAAAGCTAGTTTTTATAAAGTAGGAGGAAGACCGTGGATATTTGAATAAAAGGACTTAGCAATACTGTCATCACAAATGAAGATATACCAGCAGGCTGAGCGCTGTACTGCATCCTGCTGCTGGCATTTTAAGAGGGAGCCCAAGCACAGCTGGGCACAACCCTTGACCTGTCCATAAATCAGAACATTAGAAAACCTGAGGCTTCCTTCTCTTAGCTGTGCTGAAAATGAGATTTTCTTCTTACCTTCAGTAAAAGGAACTTTACCCTCTCTTTTTCCTTTGGATGAAGCCTTATTTTAACTCTCTGAGTAGGAAGGTAGTTTCTGACCTGGGCTGCAGCACAGCAAAGGGTTTTCTGGGAGGGCCAGAAAGGGGGAGGGAGGCTAAACAGGGGGAGGGAAATAAAAAAATAGGTGGGATGGAGTCCTAGGGAGAGGAGCAGAAATTCAAGCATAGGGAGAGCCTAATGGAGGGGAGGGAGAAGGAATTAAGTGGAAAAATAAGGGCCACCCTTAGAGAATGATGGTAATAACAGTAGTAGGAATAATAGTGCTAAAGGAAACAGAGGCTGGGTAGAATGAGGCATAAAAGAAAGGAGCAGCTGGGAATGGAGGTGGGGGAAGAAGTAAGAACTTTCCAGGAGAAAGGGAAAAGGGAAACACAGAAACATCCTTTCAGTGTAGGATGGTGGGCACCAGGATTCACAGCCTGGGGGACAGCAGAGAGGTGCTGGCAGGGGGGAGAGGGATCAGCCCAGGAAGTGGAGAAGCTGGAGAAGTTGGACAGCCAAGGAGTGTTGCAGGAGGCTCCTGGTGGTCTCCTTTTACCAAAGTGAGATCATTTATTTTTAAAAAATATTGTGGGGGTTCATAGTTTACATGACTGCGTGGAAAATAAGTCTTTGTACACCCACGGTGAAGAATGTTTTTTTCTTTAGGGTGTTTTTTTCTTTCCTTTTTTTTTTTTTATTATTTCTGGTGATGATAAGCCAGCAATAAATTGCAGTTGTGTCAGAGTCTGCAACAAGTGTATGCCTCAGAAATGGCTCTCTAAGCTCCCTTAGGTTAGGTGCCCCGGCAACGGCCTTGTCTGTCAAGACAGCAGAAAAAAGGGGATGTTTACTGTTCCCAGCGATAACAGAGGAAATCTCTTCCAGCTTTTCAAAGTGCGAGTCCTTGGGAATGCAGCTTGGGGAGGGAGGAGCCCAGCCCTGCTGTTGGCAGCAGCCTACCCACTGCTGCTCCTGAGAATTGGGTCCCCTTATCCCGGGACTGCTGCTGTCCTGCTACTTCTCACTCCCCCAGCATTAACTTGTGCTTTCCATAGTTTTCTTCATTTACAGGAAGGTGCTGGTAATAACTGTTGGGAGGAGAAGGATATGGGACTTGTCTTTCCTGTTTGGGGCAGAGGGTTGTAATTTCTGCTTTGAGATTTTAAAGAAAAAATATTTTTAACTGAGAGCAAAGAGCTTAATCCAGTGACCACTTGAAGACTGTATAGTTCTGCTTAAGCTCAGAATGCATCAAAGCAATCTATAGATCCATGAAAAATTGAGTGAATTCAGTATTGCTGCAGTGTGAAAGGACTTTCAGTTCTGTGATAGGTATGTTTTTTAAGTAAACAGGATAGGGAAATGATATGGACTGAAGGACACACACAGTGTTTTAATCACAGAGGAAAATTATTCATATACTTTCCTCATGTAGTGTAAACAGGACCCAGGAATTCACATCACTGTCTTGGATGAGTTACTGTGACATTGGGACTTTTAAGAAATGTGATGTGATAGCAGAGCACAGCTCAGATGAAAATGTCCCTTGCCATTTCTCAGTAAAATGTTGGATAGTTGATTCTCGGTTATAAAGTACTTTACGTATGCTTTCTTTCAAGGATGTGCTTGAATTAGAGTACTTGATGGTAAAAACTAGTACAGATGAAGCTAGGGAGTAGTAAAATATGTGAAGTTCATTCATACACATATTTTAAACCTTCTTTTGTTTCACTTTGACAAAGCAAAGTATTTTAGTATTCTGTGTTGTATAGTCTACATTCCTAGATTTGTGTCCAAATCCAGTGTATTTTTGCAGACAAATAAAAGCCAAAAGGTCCTTTTAGGTGGCATTTGGGTTTTGTAAATCCTGGGTCAGGAATAGTGAATTTGCCCATAAGGGCTTTGATTCAAATTGGTTGAACAGTTGTTTTGTGAGGAGTTGGTTGAGGTTGTTTGTTGTTTTTATTTTTTGAAGAGTTAAGAAATACCAATACTGTATACAAATAACTAGATATAGTTATATACAGATCTGTACGAAAATAACTTACAAATGCAATGTTACTGTTGATGAATTTCATCTCTTTTAAGAGATTGAGGCAGCCCTTGTTTCTATTCGTAGGATATTTCTTCTGCTTTTGGCTCTGACAAGAGAGAGCTGGCCAAAGGGAACTAGCAAATCCTTCCTCAAGCTGCTGTGCTGTAAATGTCATAAACCAGCAATTCTGGTTTTATTTCAGCAGGATTTTGTGAACCTGTGCCTGACTTTGGAGGTAGACTTTAAGAGTCCTAGAAGTGAACTGCTTTAAAGAGCTATTTTAAAATGGTTTAGGGGATGGGGATCAGCAGAATGGTGGTGTTCAAGTGTGGATGATATAAAACTACACTAATTCACTTCTGAGTTCATGTTGTTTTATTTTATTACTCTTGGCCACAACACTAAAAACATTGACTGGACTAGTCAATGCAATCAAGCGCAATACAGGAGTGGAAGACAAGGTTGAACAGGGTTAGATCTGACTCTGGGGAGACAGGGCTGGTGTTACTGGCTTGCTCTGCACTTTTAAACTTTAACAAGTCGTATGAATCCCATTCCTCAGTTTGGTTTGTCCAAAATGCCATTTGCTAATGTAAAGCTTTCCATCCTGGATGAAAAACACAATTAAATTAACAATGCTGATTTATTTCCAGTCGACTTCCTGCACTGCACATAAACAGAATATAGCTCATCAGAAATGCTATCAGAAATTTCTGCTCTGTTGATTGACTTAGTCCAAAAACATATCACACTGTTCGAGTAAAATCCCAGCTGTATTTTGGAGCATATTTCATATTATGGACAGTTAATATAGCATAGAATATTTTTTAAACTACTAGCTGGAAGAAGAAGGAAAAAAAACTCAACTCCCAAGTATTGCATGGGGATGCTAGCACCACCCAACTTCCTATTTCCCCATTGTTTCTGTAAAGTAAATACTGAAAAACAGATGTCTGGAACATAATGAATTTGAATCTCCTCCATAACAAATTGTCACTTGTAAGCTAGAAAGGCCTTTATGAATTTTACTTTATGATTCACTCTGTTATTACCATAAAAATTGGGAGTTGCACAGAAATGTGTTCAAGAGAAGAATCATTAATATTCTTTTACAGCTTGATCTTGTTGGTTCAGATACGAACTCTATGAATTCAGCCTTTTTCCTGTATGTAAAATCTTCAGCTGCTGCCTTACCGGATTTAGAGATTATTAAAAAAATCGTAATAGCAGCTCAGGGAACAGTCGAGAACTGTCTGTCCTGTACTGTCTGACCCTGACCAGCTTTTCTCCACGTGGCTTTAAATCTTCATGTAATATAATTCAAAACCAGTTCTGATACATTTTAATGCACCTAATCTCTCTGAGCACAGGTCTCGTACAGCCAGTGTGCAGAGCTCTGGGTAGGCAGCTATTGGGACTGCTGGCAATTGACAGTGACTGCAAAATTAAAATAGATCTTTGGGTGTTACAGAAAGTCTTTCATTGCCGCAGCATTTTCCCTGCAAATTTAAAGCAGCTACAAATGAGAGCAGGGCTTTGAGCGGCTCATTCTTATTCTGACTGCAGCTTGCACTGCAGCATTTCTGTACACTTCATATTTTTCTATTAGAAATGGTATATTAAAGAGATCCTCTTTAAATTTTTTTTGAGGCTTAGAGGACCTCTGTATAGAAAGTGTAGTCTGCTAGACAGAGTAATGGTTTGCCAGTGTAGTTCCTGGCTGATGCTGGCGCTCTGAGTGAGCCACGGAAAGTCTCTCCCCAGACCCTTTAATGACTGAGCTTCTAGCTGAAAAATAGACATATAGATGATCATTTTTAATAAATATGCCTTTCTCTTGGGAGAGTTCTAGAATTAATTCAATTCCTTTGAATTCATTGATGTCCTGTGGCAGAAGGCAGTATCTGCTGTTCTGAACAAATTCTGTTGCCAGTGTTGGCTGGACTTTACTGTGCTTTTGATTTTCTCTCTTTTACTTTGGCGGGGGGGTGGGGACGGGGTCCTAAATCCTGTAGCTACATGAAGAAACAGTATGGTTTAATGCAGAAGTCTTCACGAGTACTTCCATTTCATATAGATCTGTAGTGACTATCAAATTGTGAAAGACTTTATCTGAAAAACTGTAGATATGCTGTGGTTTGAGGGTTTTATCCCAAACATCCAAAAAAAGAATGTTTCTGACTGTACTAGAAATTCATATATGTGGATCTTAAATGTAGTCACAGAAGTCTTTAAATGGTTTCCCATACTAGCATCTCAAGAAGAAAGCCCTGACCAAGAATCTTAGTTGTAATGAACTGAAGTATTGTAGCAGCATTTTAAGTCAATTTTAATGAATGCATTATTCAAGGAATATTATGGGGTTGGTATTCCACATCTTTTTTGCGTCCAGGGGTTCTGTGTAGGAGACTTTGCATTTTTTTCAGTCTTCAAGTATTGATCAGTTAATTTGTTTGTCAGGGTTATAAATAGTGTTAGATTAAAAAAAAAGAAAAGGAAAACAAACACACAACTAATTGATTTTCCCTATAGCTCTCTCTCCTTTAGATCAGTTGTGCTATTTTTTTTCTCCAAATTTGTTGCTAGCATTTTTAGTGGAATAAGGTTTCAGCTAGGTCATACTAAACTCAGATTTCATGAGAAACTGGAAAAATAACTGAGAGCAAGCATAAAAAACCTCAGCACTCAATCCCCTATTCATCTTGATCCATGTACATGATACATTAATGCTTATTATTTATTTAAATGCTTCAAATAGGTTTGGAACCACAAAGGAGGACTGTCTGCCTTGTGAAGTCTGAAATATAAAAGACCGTCCCACTGAGAGCTGTATTTGAAAGCCCAGAGAAAAAGGAAAACAGAGGATTTAAATATATTCAGAGCATAAATATGCTTTTTCTGTGGGTAGCATGGAAGGAAATGTCTTGAGGAATTGGAATTAGCATGGTAGTGATGGTTTAGAGAAACAGAGCGGGATGGTATCCTGCTTCATCACTTGGGCTGTTCCCTGTGCAGATGTGTTCTCCCCTCTCCAACCCTACCCACTAGAGTCCCTTGTGATTTCCACCTGATGCATCACCTAACTTTCAGCACTGAAACCAACTATTCTCAGTTATTCTCAGATAACTAGTTTTGTGCAGGCTTTATGCCACCCTGCAAGACAGAGAGATGTTTCCTGTAAACATTGACTCTGCCGTTTCACTGTTTTCCTTAAAATCCCTTTTGATGCTCCTTGCCTTTATTCTGTGCTGTTCTCTGCAGTGTCTATACCAGATCTCTACCCATACAGAGAGGTCCTATTGTCTCCTGTCACTTTGTGTTTCTCGCCTCTTTGCTGTTGTCTATTTCTGTACTGTAGGTGCTGCTGGGTAGGGATAACGTATCATTTTTTGGTGTGTGCATGGTACCTGTTGCAATGGGATTTGTCTCTGTGACTGAGCTTCCTTAAAGTTACCACAGAAGAGTTACCTGAAATGTCACACTGGTTAGGATGGGGTGGGAAAGCTGCAAAGGAGTGAGGCTGCTGGGAAGTGTACATAGACTCTTCTGCTGTTGGCAAAGAGGTGAATGTGGGATGTAATGGAATATGACGCTTATATTCTGTGAGACAGAACTATACTGTGCTTGCAGTCAGTGATGGAAAATTTAGAAATAACACAGTGGGAAGAGGGATTTTAGGGCATTTAAGGAGGCAGAGGGTTTACATGTTCAACAACAGGCTTGAGAAGGGATTTAAATGATTTGCTTTACACGTGCATTTCATAGAAAGGTCAGTGTGATAATGAAGGATGTTAAGGAAAAAGGAATTTTGATCAAAAGATATGCAATTTTTAGGGCTAGGATAAAACAGTTTTTAAAATAGGTGAGAAGCAGTGCTATGCAGGCTCAGATAAGAGAGACAGGGAACGTGAGATCAGGCATCAAAGGTGATCCTGTAAGTGGATGATTTTCTCTGTGACAAAGTACGTGGTAGTGCTGTCTATCGTAATAGGGAATAAGAGAAAGAGGGATTTGAAACATTAATAATAGTTTTCAGTTCCTGGCTTGAAGGCAGGATCCTGGAGATTTTTGGGGGTTTTGATTTTTTTTAATGACTGACGGACTGGGGGAAAAACTGGAGTGTATTCAGGGAGAAGATATGGAGTCGACAGGAAGCGAATAGCTTGAACTGTTATTTAGCTGGTAATAGACAGATCGTTTGTGCTCAGCCCCTGTCTTTTTTCCCCTTGTATTACAGGCCAACAACAAACCAGAGATCGAAGCAGCCCTCTTCCTGGACTGGATGAGGCTGGAACCTCAGTCCATGGTGTGGCTGCCTGTCCTGCACAGGGTGGCTGCTGCCGAGACTGCCAAACACCAGGCGAAGTGTAACATCTGTAAGGAATGCCCCATTATTGGATTCAGGTACAAACTCGCTTGCTGTCAGCCATGTGTTCTACTGCTTGGTGGATCAAGAGTTCCGCTTGATTCCAGGGAAATCATGCACTTGATTTTATCCATGTTGTTCGTGGCAAAAATAATTGTGATGGGGACATGAGGGAGAGTGACACCTAGACAGTGATGTGAGAGCTGAGTGGGACAAAAATCATCTCTCAGTTAAGATATGGCCTTTCGTCTGTGTCCCAGTCTTTCCATGCCTCAACCAAAAGCATTGTTGGATTGCACAACTAATACAATTTGCATTACATTCAGCGTCCTATGCATGCAGTTGCATTTTCTGAATTGGATCCTAATGAATTGATTTCTTTCACGGTATAAAGCAGGGAAGTGCCTTGAAAGTTCTCAGACATGTAAAGCTAGATGTGTGTTTCTCAGAGAAAGAATGGTGGTGGTGGAACATTAACCTGGAGTGGGGGAAATGTTGCTGGTCTGTTTAAACATCTGGATTGACACCATGGTTACTATGGCAATGAATAAGTCACTGTGTTGTAAAATGGCTGTGTGTTGGTATGCCTGTTGAGAATCCACTTAAGGGCTAAGTAAATACTCACTTTCAATTATGCCTGGACTTGTTTTATCACTTTGCTTTGCAATAGCTGCTTTGTACATTTTCTGTCCTTTTTATGCACACAATCTTCTTTTAACATTTGCGTTTCTCCTTCTGTGTTATCGTGTTGTTTACAAAGAGCTTTCTGTAATTTTGTTTCTGAAACCCAGATAACAGCAGCAAGCCGTGCTATGCAGAAAAGCCATCATTTTGCTCTGACCTGGGAGTGTATGAATGTTGCTTTTATGCATGTAGTGGGGCAGTGCTTTCTGCTATGCAGTTTCACAGGCAGTGGGAAACAGGGGAACTAATGAAGGTATTGCTTTGTTTTGAATCTGGGCTTTTCTGCAGTGAGGCTGTTCCCCTAATCATCTAAATTCTTCTCCCTCTTCTTTTATTCCCCTTGAATATCTTAACTGGGAAATAATAAATGTTACCGAGGAAGAGCAGTGGATTGGATGTGAGTAATTCAACACATCCACAAAGTCTAATTTTCCTGCTCCCAGATACAGTTTATGAACTACTGTATTACTGACACGGTTTTGTATAAACCAGCCAAAGACAAGTAGGTGGAATTGAAAAATGCGTTCTTGGAAAAATCAAAGGATGGCAAGTGAATGGATAGTCTGTTGTAGGCATTGGGAACTCGGGAGGCGGACACTGGAGCTCTGTGTTTGCGTCTCATTTTACTTGACTGATCTCATCTGTCTCTTAAATTTATATAACAAATCTATTATCATGATAGTAGAATCTGTCTGTCACCGATTTTTTTCTCTTGTCTTTGCAAGTCATTGAAACCCTGTGTACACACTTGACAAAAAGATACTGTATCGGGAGGCTTTTAGAAAACTAATACTGTGCGCTCAGTACATGTAAAACAATGTTCTTTTGAGGTCGTTGTGGCTGAACTGCTTCGTGTATTTGGAACAAGACAATCCTTATGCCTCCGGCTCTTTCAAGCACTTCAGCACAGCAGATACCTCTGTTGTGGCAGCAGTTAGCTGCCTCATAGAGCTGATGAGATTAAGTAATGGCCCAAAAGTGCATTTGGAGTTTTGCATGGATGGAATGCTCTGCAGGAAAATTGTTTTTATAGAGGTGCTAGGAAGGACACAGGGGGGTTGCTGGAGTGACTTGCTTGAGAGGGCATTACTTTCTGGAATTTTCCTCTGTGAGGACATTCTGTGCTAGGAATCATGATGAAGAGCAAAAGATCTGAAGCTAGTGTTATAAAAAGTGTGGTGTCGCTCGTATGTTAAAGAAGAGTGATTTTTTAGAAATCTTCACTGTTGCCCAATGTTAGAAATTTTTTTGAAGATTCAGACCTTTAACAAACATCTGAGGCAGCAGTACCTGTCCCTGTGGGGTGGAGGAGCATTCCTGAGCATTGCACACCATGAGGCATCTCAGGGAAGAAAACTTACACAGAAAACTTGACAGGCTGATATGAAGCAGTCACGTACAAAGCTCTGAAGCTGTGAAATGTTTTTTATCCCCTTCCAGGTACAGAAGTTTAAAGCACTTTAACTATGACATCTGCCAAAGTTGCTTCTTCTCTGGCCGTGTTGCAAAAGGTCACAAAATGCACTATCCCATGGTGGAATACTGCACACCAGTAAGTAGCTGTTTTACTGACCCTTACTATCCCTTCTTATGTAGAAAGGAAAAGCTTCATTTTCTATGCACGAGGTAATGGAGCATTTGGATGGCTTGTCTTGCTTCTCCCATATTTGAATCACTGTTTATATACTGTACATGCCAGCAATTTCTAATGCTTAGTAAAGGATATGCCAATGGCTTGAAGTAAATTGAAGTTCACTGTACAGTTCTGTGTCGTATATTCTTGTGTGCTAATGACTTGTTCCATGTTTAGTGCCATAGTGGATGGATCTGGCTGGAAGCCCATGATTTGTGCAAATACTCATTCATTTATTAGGTCCCAATGTTTTCTCCATATGAGCGTGTGATTTTCCTTCCTCTCCTCAGCAAGTTGCTCCTTCACTTTCTCTTCCGCACAACACTATGGTTGCACTTTTAAGTCCTTTACTACTTAGTAGTATCTTTGTATTGTGTGATCTCTTGGTGGTATAAAATAGCAGGGAAGTTCTTCTCAAGGTGACAAGCTGGATTTAGTTTCTGAGGGGCGGAAGTTTAATGCAGTGCAGGGCAGGTGTGCTGCAGTGATGGTGTGGTGAGGGTCTTCACCCTTCTTGCACAGCTCTCAAAAGGATCATTTTTGCATAAACATTTCTTTCATACCAGACAGCTGGGAAAGGAAATTCTGTATTCACCTCTCAGTGTGCTCCTTTTTGGCCACTCATGACCAGTTTGGAGGGGCATAAATTAGAGGCGCTCTCCAGTTATTGTTCCACCATGTAGAACGACTGAGCTTTCAGCTGCCTCTGCTGTTGTTCATGGTGGTCTTGAAGCAGCACACTCTCTGGTTGGCATTTTCTGGTAAGAAAGGACAATTCTTACCTGTGTACTTTCATCTGCTCATCAGACATAAATGGTGAAAATAAAGCATCAAAATTATACATGGGATAGCCTTATGAAGTTATAATTCCCTGGCTGTGTTTTTCGGTGTCGAGCCCCAGGGATTGAGGTTACTGGAAAGGGCGATTTGCCTGAAGTGCTGCACAAGTCAGAGGGAATTGCTGGCACTGCCGGGGCAGGTCTGAACAGAGTTCTCCATTGCAGGAATTCCTAGAGCAGAATCTCATGATCTCAGTCGCAGGCAGAGTGAGCGAACAACTGCATTGGAGAGTTCCTTCCACCTCCTTGCTGAACTGACTGTGGGTTTGCTCTGCGCTTTACCACTCTTATTTTTGCTAGTAAGAAACACAGGAGATTTGTGAATGGTGCACAGAGTGCACAAAACTATCTTCTACCTGTTTTCTTAACCTGTTGATGTGTTTTGAGAAAAGAGAAATGAAAAATAATTGTGAGACACACCCCCAGCCTGCAGCAACTCATTGCAACACAGTGTCCAGCAGGTTTATTTTCTCCCTAAAAGTACAGATTACTAATAGGAGAAAACAGTGGTGAACAGAAAACCTGCCATGGCATCCAGTTTGCTGGATGAGAATAAAGAACCATTCACAGCCAGTACATTTTTTTGTGAATCCTGAACTCCAGCAGCCCGTGCTAATGTGCTGTGCCTGGCTGCACCAGCAGCCAGTTGAGTTAGAGAAGGATTAACTTGGGAGTGGGGGAGGGAAGGGAATGTGACACACAGCAAGCCCCATTCTTTTTTTATGTTGCTGCTATTAAAAAATATTAACCCAAATACGGGGGGATTGAACAAAGCATCTACTGAAGCTATCATGTCTAGAATGTAATTGTTTCCTAAATAAAGGAAAAAGGCACATGCCAGAGCTTTTTTTTCCTCTTCCTCCGGACTAATCTCTCACCTTAAAATGCATTTTGGCAGACATAAGATATGTGATACCTTTGTGATAATATCTTTGCAATAGTTAGATGAGCAGAGTCAAGTGTTTTGATATTTTTATTCTCCCTCCCTCTGACTTTCAGAAATTTTCAAGCACTGCAGTCTTTAATTCTGCTTTGATTTGAGAACTCATGCTAAATATCTGAGGGAGGTGATAACTTTTCCTCTCCCACAAAAGGTTGAGGCAGAATAAGGGCAAGGCAGTTGACTAATTTTCACTTAGACAGAAAAATTGCAACAATTATTCCTGAAAGCAACACAGCTCGATTTATTGTTCAAAGAGACGTGACTTTTAAAGAGATTTCAAATAAAGTATAGAAGACAACTTATAGACTGAGATGTGAATGTAGGATCATTTTTCTGTTTGGGTTTAATGAACAGTGACACACAAGCATAAAAAACACCTTGTTAGAAGGAAGCATGTCAAACTGATATACCTGTCTCAGCTAATACAGCTGAGATCTGGGGTGGGGTTTGTCAAGGCACTTCTTAAAGCAAACTTTAAGGGAAAAGTCAGATGGTTGTAAAATTATTCCTATGTGAATAAATAGAACTATTTCTTATGAAATAGTCTTGGTTTCAGACTAGTTTTGGAACATGTTCGACCCAACTGCCTATATGTTGCTTTGATTTAAGACAGCTGGGATGCTGAAACCCCACTGTTTCTTCTTCATAAACCAGTTCTGCTGAGAATTTTTGTTTGGGTGATTTTACTCTGAAAATCATATGTAATAAAACATCCATGCAGTAAATCAGAAAGTTTGGCTGAAAATAGGCTCAATTTATCATCTTGTCCACAAAATAATCATCACATTTTCTTTGCCTTTCTCGTGCTCGTCGAACATTTTTTAAGTGACAGTTGGATCGTATGATTGGTGCCTAATGCTTGTAGTTGTCACTAGAAGACGTATTTTCTTCTAGAGATTCTTGTGGTGCCAGGTAGATCAGGATGTTTCTGTGCAAACACAGTGTCTTACTGTGTGTTTGTCATGCGTAAGGTTCGTGAGAGTGAGGGGGGAATAACAGTCCCAGGAAGGTTGAAGCAAGGAATATTTTATTGTTAGTCATACCTGAAAACACTTAATCGAAATTACAGTCAAATCCATAAAAAGTATTCACAACACTGAAAATAGGCAAGGCAGGAATAAATGGTTATAAATACCACAGGTGAACAAACTGGACAGAAAGCTGTGCTTAATCCATTTATACCAAGACTAAATATTAAAAATTTTTCTCTGTTTCCAGCTGATGTGCTCTGTGTGCTCTCCTGACGGTAACTTGGTTAGGAGCTGTCCTGACAGGCACTGCAGATGGAATTCAGCAGAGGGAATTCCCTCCTGCTGGAGCATGGTGGGGGCAGAGCATCACCTCAGTGAATCCCCTTTCCAGAGTCCTCTGGGTGGTCTGGCCACACTTAGTCCCTCCCTTCCCCAAATGTCTTTAATTCTGATGTATTAAGGAAGTGACACTTAATATTATCAAACATTATCTCAGTTTCTTGAAAATACAGATGCTGTTGGACTGGCTTGTAGGTTCTTTTGTGTCACTTCTCTACTACTTATTGCTTACACTGGATCTTCCTGCCAGACGGACTGACCGGAAAGGGAGCCAAATTCTTTCCAGCTTTACATGAAGCTCATAGGTGTCATAAGTACAAGGATAATATTTGTCTTTTCTGTTAATGCTTTTCGGTCTTTCTTCAGATTGTTTTTCAGGGCATCCTTAATTTTTCTACCTGGGCAGTTGTTAAAAATCTATGTGTCTGTGTTTGAGCAGCTCTGTCAAGGTTGGCTTGATTGATAGGTGTCCTTCCTCTCTAAGTAGAAGGCATAGAACTCATAAAAAAACGTCAGAAAGATTAACTTTTCCCTCATTTCTTTCCTTTAAAGTAGATACACTGGAGAAGCATGTTGTTATGTGGGTCAGGAAGAACTTAATTTACTGTAAAAGCAGTATTTCAGGGTCTAGTTTCTGCAAGGTGGAGAGAAGGGAGTGCAGCCTGACTAAGGTAATTGAAGTCTTACATTAAAATTCATCAGAAAATTACCCGACTCTTCATCAAACTCTCAGTAAGTCCTGCATCTTCCCAGAAGACATCCTTTGAACTCTTTCTGGCTCATTCTGGTCTTTAGGAAACTAGTTCCACATTGTGCTCCTCTACTGGTCTCTACAGCAGCAAAAAAAGCTGCTGCAGGCAAGGGAGTAGAAAACTTCATGCAAAATGTGGCCTCCTCGGGGTATTGATCTCAAATGCCTGATAGCTTCAGATGGAACAGATGCAGGAAGAAACAACTGTTCTAAGAGCTTTCAGCAGCTCTCACCTGCTTTCTGTTTCTCTTTGATCAAAATGCTAATGGCAGAGGAGGCTGAGAAGGGAAACTAGAAAGAAAACATACCAAGAGTGGACTGACAAGTCCATGAGATGTTTTAAGAGTTGGGACACAGCCAGGGAAGCACCAGACTGGACACACAGACTGGCTGTGTGTCTTCCCCTACAGCCATTTTAGTGCTGAACGAAAAGCAGGCAGAGAGTCCCTGGAGCCAGGCGAGGAAATGACAAATTCTTGTTTAATTATTATCTTGAGATCACCTGAGGTGAGGCATGAGCCAGGCAGGGGGTTTTGGAGCTTCTTCCTTTTTCCTCCTTCCTCCCCACTAGCAGTGTGGCTGTGTAAGGTGACAGTGATAGACAAATTTCGCAGTTCTGGGGCTCAAGCCATTGGTGGCACTGCTTGGTGTGACCACAGCTCTTCCACGTGACCCAGCAAAGGAAGAGGCAACTGAAAAACAGTGATAACCTCATGAAAGGTGATTTCATTGTGATTTGTGGTTTTCAGACAACTTCAGGAGAAGACGTCCGTGACTTTGCCAAGGTACTAAAAAACAAATTTCGAACAAAAAGATATTTTGCAAAGCACCCACGAATGGGCTACCTGCCTGTGCAAACTGTCTTGGAGGGAGACAACATGGAAACGTGAGTAGCTCTGAAGTATCTAAATAGCAATTCATTTGGTACACTATTTGAGCTCCCCAGCTGGTGCCAACTCCTTTCACTTCCTAAATGCATAAAGCCTCTTTATGTCTTTCATTTCTGTTTACCTTGGCTGGCAGGAAAACACAAGCTGGGCTTCCAGTTGCCATTGCCTTTATCTGCTTTCGCCTGTCCTTACACAAGAACTTCAGCTTCACTTAGTAAAAGAAAAATACTCATGATCTTACTGACAGTCTTATGAACGTATAAGTTTGATACGCAATTTGGAGACTAATGATATCCTCATTAAATTTTTATTTTCTTCCAAATGGGTATCTTTCCTTGGCTTTATTTTTTTAATTAGGCTACCGTGTCTGCGAGCTTCCCAGATGATTTTTTCTTTTTTCAGCCTGTAAATTTAGTCTCATTAAATGGCTTTGAAGTCTTTTATGGAAAAAAAAGCAATAATGATGCACATGGAGAAATCAGTGAGTTAACCCAGTTCCCTTTAGTTTTTTTACAAGTTTATTCCGTTGTTTAATGGCAATTGCACACAGCTTGTTCTCGCTCTCTTCTTCTTTCTCTTTTTAAATTTTAAATTTCAATTTTTTTTTCCCTCACTTTTTGGTTGGTTGCTCTTCACAGCCATTCATGTTGGTCTGTTGGATTTCTGCTTTTTAGTTGTTGTGATTTTTTTTTTTTTTAAACCTTTCTGTAGTTATTTTGCTGCTGAGTTTCTTCTGCCTCTCTCTTCACCTCCTCATTTTTTGTCTTGCAGTCCTGTTACTCTGATCAACTTCTGGCCAGTAGATTCTGCGTGAGTACTTTTGCTGAAGTGTGCTGCTGCTGCTACTGCTGCTGCGCTCCCTCACTTTTTTTTTTTTTGTTTCTTTGTTTAGTTTTACATATGATCATTTTCCTTCTTTCTTTATGACTGTTTCCTTTGATGCACTCTGAAGGAATGTTCTGATCCCAAGAGAGTAGAATGGGATGAATTCTGGAGTTTCCAGCAGTCGTGGATTGTGTACTGTGTACTCTCTCTGGAGTGTGTATTTTCATCAAATTAACAGGGATTTTGTGCAGACCTACTAATGCTTATGAAAGTTTGTCATTTAAAACCCTATGTTTCTGAACAAGTGTTGATCCCTCTGAATGTATACTGAATGCTTTTTGAAAGACAGAGTTTGAACTTGATGGATTTAATTCAGTTTCAGGAATGACATCATTTTGTAGATAAAGCTGTAATTTGGTTTTATGTGCAAGTACGCACACTCGCACACTCAAGTGCCCCAGTTAATCCAAAGCTCACTGGGTATTTTATTAGTCTTTTAAATACAATCAGGTTTGTGAAGGCAGGTTGAAATGGGGAAATGTTAACTGTATTTTTTCAGAAATTAAAAAAGCAGGGGTTTTCAGCTATGAAATAGATTTTCATCCTTGCACCACTCCTGCACGTGCATTGTCTTACCGTTATAGTAATAGCCTTAGCATAAACTAAAGATATATATACTTGCCACTGTGGCATTTGCTACTTCTAGTGTTACATGGTTGATTCTAGAATAATGTTAAATAAGCATTAATTTTAATTTACATATTGATAACTAATGAGAAACTAATAAATAGAATTTTATATATTTCTATATGGTGAAATGTATATGGCTTGCACCTCCATTGAATTTTTTGTAGAATAAACAAGACTGAAATGTATACATTGGAATACTGATTTATAATTTTCATTCGGAGCACAAACCATTGGGAGCTCGGGAAGTGCTCTACCTCTAGGAAATTTAAGCAATGAAGAGGAACATCCAGTACAGCAAACCTTATATGGTTGAGGATTCATCCACAGAAAAGGCCAAAAGGCTGGAGCCAGACTGAAATAGATTGGCTTTGAGCTTCAGTATGCACTTTAGCTTTAAATGCAACTGCGGATCTGTATTTCTTAACTTTTAAAACAATTGCAAAGTTAAAAGTAACATTTGGAGAAAGCTTGGATCATATGGAAATAACACTGCTATGTCTGACATAACATGAAACTAAACTGTCATAACATGCTTAATTCTAGTTACTTACAGTAATAACCTCATGGTATGCCTACACCAATGGCTTCACATCACCGGTTTGGTGGTGTGTACTACAGGGAGTTTAACTCCTCTGTGATACTTAAGAAAACTTGAGAGAAATACTGAGAAGCAGGATTTATACAGAGAAGTTGCACCTTTTGTCAGACCAACTCAGGTGTCTTCCGGAGCACAATCCTTTCGTCTGGTGTGACAAGAAAGCAGAAAAATAAGAAACAAAGAGTGGCTGGAAAGAATTGCTCTTTATTTTGTTCTGCTAACTTTGTTCTTTTCCTTCATGCCATAGCACTTGGCTTACAGCTCAAGTTACTTAGCTACCCAAGTTTAAAGCTGTTTCTTGGTTACAGGGCTGATTGCAGCTTCAGCAGTCACACCAGTTATCATAAAACTTTCTTCTGATTTCTACACTTGTGCCTTTTTCTGGTGCTCTCATGCCAGCTTTCTGGTTATCTTTGAAGCACTTCAGCATCACCTGGCAGCAGTCAGCAATGCTAGTGCTATCCTGACGTCAACATGTGGTTTTCATGGAACTGTTTATAAATAGATAGTTTGGGGTTTTTGTTGGAATTTAGCGGTTCTGACTGCTCGTTATTGAGTATTTTGCTCAGATACTCTGCTTTCCAGGCATTAAAGGGACAGCTCACAAGTTGTGAGAATTTGGGTTTACTTGAAGGGTGATTATCAGTGATGCAAATACATTTTACTTGATTCTGCACTTTCAAGAATCATTAATTAAAATGCTGAACAGCAAAGAAAAGTGCCCTTATCCTGCCAGCCAGATCTCCGAGGGTGCAGGGGATTGCAGGAGGTGGTATTTGCCACTTGGTCACCACTTGACTTGACTAGAATTCCCAACCTGTTCCTGCAGAGCCCAGCTTGAGCAGTGCAGCTGTGGAGCCCTTGTAAAAGGGATGGTTATCTTGGCTAAATATTGGCTGTGTCACTCAGCTCAGACTGTTGGAGCTGATTAGGTGTGCTGGGTGTGTGTGCTCAGAGAGGAAGGACTCTGAGCTCTAGTGCAGGTGGTCACTGAGAGCATGTTACAGTGCAGCAGAGTTGTTCTCAGGCTCGCTCAGATACTGGCAAAACTTTACCTCTGAGCAGCTGAACTCAACACAAAGCAGTGCTTCTCTAAGAGGTTTGCTTTCTTGAGCAAACTTTTAAAAAGCTGTTTCAGGTAGAACTCCATTGCAATATGTTCTGAAGTGGAAACAAACCTGGAAATGTAGCCTCACCCCCTGGCTGCAGCTGGCAGCAGAGGGAATCAGCTTCAACAAGTTACACAACACTGGGTTGTCTTTTAAAAAAAATAAAAATAAATAAATGTATCTATATATAGCATAACTTGGTCGCTTCTGAAGTTGAAGCGTAGTTTCAAGGCAGCAAGGATGTGTTCATGCAGTCAGGCCTGTCTTTTGCCTTGCACTACTACCAAAAGAGACACTTCTTCATTGTCCAGTAGGTCCCAAACAAGTGCTGTCCATTCCTTCATACTGGTACAAATACATGTGCAACACCAGTGTGAGAGGAACTAAAAGAATGATCCATCTCAAAACTATAACTGCTTTTAAGACAGATTTCCTAGTCTATGCACAGTGTTAGCAGCAACATTTGTGTGTATGTTGAAAATAAGACCTTTCATTGATGGTATCAATTTAGACCAGCTTAATATCTGCTGTATGACAAACAAAAAATTTAAAATACCATCAATTTATGAGAAAATCACTGTTATCTTCCTCCATAATCCACTACTCTAAAGAAATTGCATCCTTTCCCCCTCCCTTCCCTTCAGTATACATGTTCTTACACAAAATAGGATATCCAGTTGCAGAGAAGCAATTGGTGAATCTCCGCTGCACTGAGGAACTCTGTGAACTGAGTATTTATCCTCTGGTGTGCTGCAGTAATGTTTGAACATGTGGTGGGTAAAAGCACAGTTGGAGGCCAAAGCACATTTCAGACAAAATGAGATTTGTGATACTTGGCCTGTAATGTCTTGAAGAGGAAAAGGTTTGCTGTCCTGTGAGAAGAGACATTAATGATGATGAATTTTGTGTATCCAGCATATGGCTCTATGAATTCAGGGCCCTAAACTATAACACTTTGCAGGCTGATTAGAAACCTGGAGCTGACCAGTCTAGATTTACGGCAAACTCCTAATATGGGAGCATTACAAACCAGAAGATTATTACAGTTTGGGTTCATAACCAGTAACTACAAAACTCACCTGCTTATGCAATGCAGTTGCCACTGTTGGTCAGCCCCAGCCCGAATCACAGTTTCCAACAGTTTAAAGTGGGGCGAAACTCCTTCCTCAGTCCAGAGTTCCAGAAGGAGAGTCGGCAGAGATGGAATAAAGAGCAGTTGAAATTTAGCTAAGATATTTAGCTAAAATTGCCATAGAGTTTATGAAGCTGCATCATTTTTTGTTATTTCAGCACGTCCTGATGGGCAAAATCCCACATGGCAGCAAAGGGTGCTCTCTGAACAGCATAGGCAACATAATTTAATGTTGACGTTTTCCAGAGTTGAGGCTGTAAGAAACAATGCTCTAATTGATGAGAAAAGTCCCGTGAATTGTTTTCATGCACAAAAAAAGTGAAGAAGACCTCATACCGTCTGATTCGTCAGGCAGAAAACCCAAAATAATCGACAGCGTCCCCCTGTATAACACTGATCTACAGTTCAGATGGCAACTGGAAAGACACTAGGCAAAATCATCGGTGCCTGCAGTGTGTTATTAAAGGCTCATTTCAGACACTGTATGTTTGTTGTGTTTACTTCTAGCTTCTCGTGGAGTAATCTTTAAAGGCTCTTTTAAGTGTGATGTGCTGGAAGCAGGCACTGGAGCAGGGCGGGAGGTAGAGGAGAGGTTCCCAGCAGGACTTTGGCAGCCGGTGCCGGGCTGCGTGTGAAGCAGAATTGCCAATGAAGGCGGCAGGTGTGAAGGGTAAAGCAGGGTGAAGGCTCTTCTATAAATCCCTTGGAAAAGGCTTCTTCGGGAGCTGGTGTGAAGAAGAGTCGTGACAGCAGACGGATTGCAAAGTGGTCAAAATCCCTGGTGTGGTACCACAGAACATTGCACCGATGGCTTGAGGAGGCACACACAGCGCCTGGAGTTAAAACTTGCTGTTTATCAAACATAGCATAAGGCATAGAGATGTGAGGGTATAGGCATGGCTAAGTGTCTTTTTACTTTTAAAAGGGTATTGTTTGTGATTAATCAGTGTTTTCTGCCTTATAGGCCTGCCTCGTCCCCTCAGCTCTCACACGATGATACTCATTCACGCATTGAACATTATGCTAGCAGGTATGAGACCAGCTGGATGTTAGGCAGATCTTTCTATAAAAAATGATTAAAAGAAAAAAAAAATCTCAAGGGCTAGCAGCTACCTGAGCACTTCTTAAAGAAACACAAATTTGGGGTTTTGCTTTCCAGACTCTGGGATGCAGAGCATTGTCTTTGGTTGCTACTAACCAGCCTGTCCTAACTTGCATGCCAGAGCACTTGTGTGGTCAGAAGTGGCCTTTAGGTTCTGTGGGGTCATCATTAAGCTGGGCACTCAGTTACTGACTTTTTAATAGGAACTGTAGTAAAAGGACATGCGGTAATGTTTTAAACTAAAAGAGGGTAGATTCAGACTAGATATAAGGAATAAACTTTTACAGTGAGGGTAGTGAGGCACTGCAGCAGGTTCCCCAGAGAGGTGGTGGATGCCCCACCCCTGGAAACATTCAGGGTGAGACTGGATAGGGCTTTGAGCCCCCTGGTCTAGTTGAAGATGTCCCTGCTCGTTGCAGGGGGGGGTGGACTAGATGACCTTTAAAAGCCCCTTTCAGCCCAAACCATTCTGCATAGGGTTTTGTTTCTAATAAGGACCCTGGTGTAATTGAACAAATGAGAATAGCAAAGACCCCCAAAGTCTTATATGAATCTCAAGTGTCATTATGACGTTAAGTAATTCATCTCATGAAATACCACAAACAGGATTTTTCCTTGATTTGGAGGATTAAAGAAGTGTTATATCACTGCTTTAGTTCACCTCTCTGCTTTCATACTGCTCTTAAGAATCAAAAAGTGGGTCAATTGCACAAATACGAAAATGTTTTTCCACCAAGCAAGTAATACTTGCAAGGATTGAGGTAATGAAAAATGGTTATTCCAGCCTCCTCTTTCTCTCCCCCAATAGCACTTAATCAGGAGAGGTGTTTCTGAATTATGCAGGACGTTTAGGAGGGGCTGAGTGTGAAAACCAGTGAGAAATGACTGATCATTAGTTCTGATGATGATATTGCCAGGTACAATGCAATTTGTGTAATTCCCTGGCATCTTAAGGCCTTTCTTTGATTGTGGAATTAATTAATCAAGAGGAGTGGAATATAAACTTAGGTGTGAGTTTAGCCAGGTCATTGTAACAAGCAAACAATCCTTTGCGATAGCTTATTGAAAAACTTTTTGGTAATCAACAGTGAGTGTAAAGTAATTTGAGTTTCAAATTAATCAAAAACATCACGCTCTTTAATTCTTTCCAGAATGTTAGAGCAGATGAAGTTACTGGAAAACATAATTGGTTTTAATGAGTCTTGTTTATTTTTCCACAGGCTAGCAGAAATGGAGAACACCAATGGTTCTTATCTAAATGACAGTATTTCACCCAATGAGAGCATGTAAGTAGGCTGTTTTACTGGTTTTGACGTGTGTTTTCTTGGGAAGGTTATTAACTTGTAATGAAATTTTGTAGTGCTGAATTTGCATGGCCAGGTACCACATGTGGTTCAATTGAACGATGAACTCATGTCCTTTAAATTTGTATCATAGGGCCTAGATTTATGGATTATAGCTTAATACCAAATTGATACAACAAATGATTGATACCTTCAAAATTAAAATGACACATTTCTTTCCAAAAATTACTGATTTATTCATCAAATAGTTTCGATATTACTAGGAAAAATGCTCGTCATCTGATGCTTTTTAAGGACAAAGATTAAAAGAAAACCCTTCTATCTGTACTGCAGGGTTAGTCATGGTTAGATTGCTGTAAGCTAGAAAATGTTGGTGTGGGCAAAGTGTCATTCCAAACATTACTGAAGCTAAACAGAAATCTTTGGTCTACAAATACCTGAAATGCACTGCAAATGTAAGCCAGGAGAGACTCATCCTCACCATGAAATATTAGAAGTAGTAAACTTTATGGTTGGACAGATCTATGACAAGCGTTCACTGTATTAGTTCTAATGAAAAGTCATAAGTAGAAGTTTAAAATTTTAAAACTAGTTAAATTTAATGTCACACTGAGACCTTTTTGTGGTTTTCTGACATGGTAATGTATTCCTCCACTGACGATATTCTTGGTCTTGTTTATTCTTGGAATGAAAGGACATAGAGCTAGGAAACTAACTGTGAGTAATGTTTCTGAAGACAGGGTAGAAGCACCTAAGTCATTGGCATGTTTGAAAATTCAGATAGAATCTAAATTTGTAGCATCCCTTTAAAGCACAGTACTCTGGGAATTTTTCATTTACTTAATCTGAGATTCCAAATCAGCATTAAAGAGGTTGATTCTGAGCCTGTGAGATGCTCTTGGATAGCGATAAAGCTGTTTCTTTGTTTCAAAATAGTTTCTTTTTTGACTGACAGTTTTGAAAGAAAATCCCCCGTAGAACCAAACACATTGTTCTAATATATTGGTCAAAAAGGGGAAATGACACCTCGAAACTGGTATATATGTAATGTCAGTATAGTTTCACGCAGTTAATGAAAATTGTTTCCAAGTTGTATGTTATTTTTGCATTGTTATGAATAGTAGTAGTGCTATAATAGCTGGAATTTTGTGTTGTCCTCGGAAATATTTCTATGTCCTTGTCACACAAATCCTGTGTATGCAGTATCTCTTGTATTGCACTTTGGTCTTACTGTTCAGTTCATTCTTTGATTAATTAGAAGTCAAGTTAACCAATGACTATCCAAGTTTGTTACTCAGTTTATACTATTAAAATGAGAACAAATCTGTGCATTCTGAATTTTGGAAGAAATATTATCCAGGTAGATACAAATTGCAACAAAATTAAAGCTTACCATGAATTTACAATTGTCATTCTTTCAGTTTTATATGTCAGATTATGTTTAAGTATTATTTGTTGCCATTCTTACATTGTTTAGATTATTGGGCTAATAAGTGCAGGTAGAGTGATAGATGGAAACAAGGAAGGTGGAAAATAAAAACTTAGCATATATATATATCTACAATATATATAAAAATCACAAAACATTTCCTTATGTACTGTCACTGCAATTATGTGTAAAAAATATGTTCAGGCTGAAAATCACAGAAAAAGAGTATGCTTGTCAAGTGACATATTGCAATAGTTATGCCACTTGTTCACTGTTAATTCTCTTAAGATCCCTAAGAATATGTATAAATGCAAAGCAGTGGTTTGAAGGAAATCACAGTTGATGCATTTCATGAAAAGTATAAATTTAGGAACTGGTAAGCATTTCCTTCTGTGAAAAATTGATACTTCTCTTTTATGAACTCATGTTAATGTGCTCTATATTGCTTTGGCACTCCTGCAGTCATAAAATGGCATCATTAACATTTTCAGGAACAAATGGAAACAAGGAAAATTATAATTTTTGAACAATAACAGCTGTTCAAAATGCCTGTTAAATTCTGGTCTAGAAACATAACAGAAAAAAAACTCGACTGAATTATTTCGTTAGACAAAATTTCCAACAGCAGTGTCATTTTTAATGTCCCTGTCTTGTAGTGGTAAAGGAAACCTTTTATGGTATCTTACGGTTCATGCTGGTGCTAGTTGCATAGCTTAGGGCCTGGATGCATCTCGTTAGCACCTAAACCACACCTAAAACAATCCATGTAATTCTGGGAAGTGATCAGGGCCTTCAGAATTGGATTTACTTTTCTGTTTCAGAGATGTTTCTGTTTCAAATGCCAGACAGCTTCAGGGGCAATAGAAAAAAAGAAAAAGATCATACATGTTAATGTATTCTGACAGTGTACATCACTTTTAATTTTAAAAAGAAACTCACCTGAGTGAAAAATAGCATATTTTTTTAGATGAGTTCAATACTTTTTTCTGTTTACCTCATTTACAATTTTATAGGGAAAAAAAGATAAATACAGTACACATTTATTACCTAAGGAGAGTTTGTAGGTACAAAAATAAATGCATTGCCTTTGCTTGAATTACCCTTCCACAACACAGATCAAGCAGCAGAGGTTGGGGTTTTTTTTCAAGCAAATTCCTAATTAAAGTTAGGCTGAAGAGGAAAGCTGAGGTTGTCAGCTGTTGCAAACTTGGTTTTAAATATCTGAGAAGCAGAGGAGGAGAGAGGTGGACTCTGCAGAGAAGGAAAATTGCCAAAGACTAAGTGAAACAGGTCAGCAGATTTTGCTTTAAGGTACATTGCTCTGCTGTTGGTTACAAAGAGTTCAGCAAATCTCTTTGTAAGAAATGAAAGACTGGGAGTGAATCATCTCCTCATATTCACTGTGAAGTTAAAAAGAAGGAAGGGAACAGCGTGTTTTATCCTTTCTCTCTATTCCAGCGATGATGAACACTTGTTAATCCAGCACTACTGCCAAAGTCTGAACCAGGAGTCCCCACTGAGCCAGCCCCGAAGCCCTGCCCAGATCCTGATTTCTCTGGAGAGTGAGGAAAGAGGGGAACTGGAAAGAATCCTCGCAGACCTGGAGGAGGAAAACAGGTGGGTTACACCACTGCATTTGAAATAAAATATCTGTGAAATAATTACACTGGAATTCAGTTTGGTAGTATTTATAGGGATAAAATTAGTTATAAATTTGCATTTTCTCCCAACAAATAAGTACTTTCAAAGCCAGTAAAAGTTGGATTCTCCTTTCTATTTTTTTGGTGTTACTTGTTGCCATTTCTTTAGTCTTTCAATACCAAGTATAATTTACTTCTAATTGTAAATTTACTTGAAGTTATCTTCATTAATCACCATAAAAACCCCAACTGAATACTTGAGGCATCACAACACTGCCATCCTCTTTCTATAGTAGATTTGTAATTGCAACTACCAAAACGTGAACTACCAAAATCAGACTGTACAATAGAAATCATTTGATTCTACAAAAAAACATGGGTTTGTTTGGCTTCTACTATCTTGAGCTTTTATGGTACAGTCTAGAGGCATTTTCTTACTCTTTTTCTCTTGCTTCTTTAAGAGCTAGGTACTTCTGTTTACACTGAGGGTTTAATGCAGTAATCATTTACCTCAGGCATGTCAAGGAAATAATGCAAGAGTTGGCAGTGTCATAGATCTCCTCTCCATGTATAAGTCTTCTTTGGATGGTACTAATCAATTACAGTGGCTCCATCACTTCTTATCAGGAGAATTTGGGAAAATGTGGAGGATCTGTAGGCATCAAGGATGAGGAAAGTGTTCCACACAGAAAGCTGTAGTAAACAAAGCTCTTGCTCACTGAACAGCAGTGAGGTTTTGTTTGAAACAAACCATAAACTTCCTACTGCATAGCACATAAAGCCCAAGTGGAGGAAAATCCATGTTTTGATATATCTGGTAACCAGTAATAAGTTAGCTTAGTTTTCTGGAGATAAGTGCTGTTTTTTAAACAGCATTGTGTAGTGAATCATGGAAGAAGAAAAAGCATCATAATGCTTTTCTGTCTGTATATAAAATAAGCTGCCTACCAGAAAGGAGGATGACTTTTAAAGTAGCCTAGTATTAGATTAGAAAGGTAGCATATGAAAACTAGTGTAACATGGAGATAGATAGCTAAACAAGCTAAAAAGTCCTTTTCAGGGTGCCTTGAGTTTTAGCTTTATTTAATACAGCAACTTTTGGTGATAAAGAATATGGTAAAAGATCTCTGGCAGGAATTACACCTCAAAAATATGTGGTTCGAAGTTTGGCAATCCTGGATTGAACAAGAGCTGTAGACTATAAACTTGGTTATAGCCTGTTGTTTTCTCATTTGTACTACTGGAGGCACAGTTATGGAGGTGATGCCACCACAGGCAACCTCACCTTTTATGGGTGCTTCAGTTCTCAATACAGCAGGAACAGAGAGGTCTGTTTCTGTGGGGGGTCACACTGCTGTGATTTTCATTGATTATGACAAAATCATGACTTTTGTCTCTGCAAACTGCTATAAATAACTAGTACTTAGAAAGTAAGGTAGCTGCTGAAAAGAAAACAAGTTCTTGTTGTCCTGATAGCTTGTCACAGACAGATATCTGTGATTTTATGGATGAAACACTAGCTCCTGTTCAGAAAAATAAGCTATTCAGACAGGTTCAGTCAGGAGCCATTCATGTAACTTACTTACATTTTAAAAAAACAGTCTTGTCCCTTTAGATTTCTATTTTCTTGTCATTCTCCTCCTTTGAGTTTGTGCAGAGCATTTTTGGTGGTTACCAAAGGCTTTTGATAATGAAGATTTAGCTCTCTGCTGTATCTTTTATGGTTTTACAGTAAGTCAGCACACACAGTCACTTCTCAGCAGCTCCTGGGAAAGCTGCATCAAGTACCAGCAAGAAGCAGTACTGTGATATTCAGAACACTTCATTGTCATTTCTCTTTTTCTTCCACTCTCCACACTTTCCTGCTTTTCAAGAAAGCCCTTCTCTGTTTTGCTTCGTCTCTTTTGAGCTGCTTATTGAATCCTGACCTCCATTTGGGTTTCAGCTGGAGTTTCTCATCTCCAAATATTTCCATCTTGACTTGTTACTTAAGTGAAAAAGACTCTTTGAAATTGTAATTCTGAGGTTTTGCTTTTGGACAGTTTAAAAGGCTCTGTTGCCTATTTTGAGTTCTTCTGAAATGCATTATCTGACTTATAAACTAACCTAGCTGTGACATGGTTCTGACTGGGGGTTTTGTCAGTTCCAAGGACCTCTTGTTAGACATTCATTATTTATCTGCTAGCATTTTAAGACCTTGGTGCTTCTGTAGCTTGTAAGTATGACTTCCTTAAATAATTTATGCCTAAGATTTGACTGCTAAATAATTTACATTTGTTAAAATGTGAGCATTTTAGAGAATATTTTCAATTGCTGAAAATGTTTCATTTGAGTTTTAAGGCTTCAGGTTTATGCTGAGTTTTGCCTCACACAGCATGTTGTGATAAGAACGTTTCTTGTGTATTCAGTAGACCAAAGGTAATCTTGTTATGGAAGGCATTATTATTATATTGCAATATAAAAGAAACATCTAATTATAAAGCCCTCTCAAAAACATTTCGAGATTTTCTCAAGTGATTGTATTTCAGAGAAAGAGGAGACATTTTTGTTGTCCATCTAAAGTACTTCATACACTGGTTAAGTGGTAGAATAGGTAGTACTGACTAGGATGTACTGCACTAGCATTAAAAAGAAAGCATGTGGTTCTGTAGTGACAGAGACTCAGAACTTTTTGCAGAGAATTAAAATACTTTCCTGTTATTTTAATGACTAAAGAAAGTGAATGTTTCCTAATATTTTAGTTGAATCTAGGTCACTGGCATACTGGTTTAAGAAAGAGACTTCTCTTGTGTTCTCTTCATCTTTTCCTCCCAGCTCCTAACTGTCTCGTAACAAGAACTAAGTAAATGAGATCTCCAGCCGGAGCTATTTGCCTTTCCTTTGCTTTCCTGACTTGCACTGGGAACACAGTGGGCTGTGTGCCACCAGAGCAGCACTAGCATCCCAAATCTCAAAGCTGCCCTGTTTCAGTGTAGCTCTGGAGTTCCTTCAAATCTGAAGACTGATGAATGGTCTCCTCAAAGTTCCTTCTATAGAGTTGCCAATAGCGAGAAAGTGATGCATTTCTAAACATGCTGTGGCTCCTTTTGGTATTTGTTTTGGCATTGAAGAAGGGGAACTAGACCTTCTGAGTGTGAAGCATCATAAGTAAATATTGTCATCCTAGAGAGGGGCAGGAGTAGGTGGTTCAGTTGCCAGCTTTGTCTGTTTCCTCAGACCACTGATTTTCTGTAGGGAGATGAGAAATAAGATGAATTCACAAATTCTCAATTGCCTCTGAGAGGACTACACAGCAAGTGGGGTCCACTAGGATTTCTGCCACCGGGTAATTAGTGCTCCCAGTGATAGATGTGATTAATAATTTATGAGCTCTTTACTACTCAGCACTTTACAGTTGCATAAATCAAGGTCACACTGCATGCTTTCTCTGTAATTTTTGTTCATGAATGCCTCAAATAGTTGCAGGCATCGTAAATGGAATATATGTGTTGAGTTTTCTTAATATTCTCTTACTGGAGAAGGGATCATTTTCGCAGTGATCAGAAGATGCGGCAGCATTGTGTGTTTGTCACAGACAGATGCAGAAGTCACCCAGCCTGAGCTATAGTGGAGGGAAGCTTAGTTTTCAAGAACTGCCCATGTTTGCTCAGTTGCATTCATTTAGAGAGGATTATGTTTTTATCTCCCCTTTCTCTTATGTCCCATTTTATGCTGAATGTGTCAGAGGGCGCCTTTCCTCCAGACACGGAGGGCTGTGGGCAGTGCTTTGGGTGGCTCGCTCACAGCAGCAGTCCTTTTTCACCACACAGCTTAAAGCTGTTCAGAGGTAGGGGTAAAAGCTAATTGTTCTCTCTTGGGATTTTCTTATAGCAGGTTCCAAATTCTTTCCTTCTTTTATTATTTTCCAGCTTCTTTTTTTTTTCCCCTGTGTTAATACACATCATCATTGCTGTATGTTTAGATCTCAGTTGTTATGATATTATTGATCGACCGCACTCCACATCACTCCTATGGCTCTGAAGCTATGATGCATCTCAGTTCTCTGGATAAGCATTGTGCAGCTGGACTGAAAACTCACTGATACAGGTGCACTGGGCAAGCCCACAGGCATCCTTCAAAATCCTTTGTTCCAACAGTGTTACAGCATTTAATTACAGAACTCCAAATTCAGTCATACCTCTGCTTGGATAATATGCAGTATCCCTTATTTTACTCTTTTTTTCTGTAGCCTTTCAGAATGATTTTTAAACTATTTTTTTTATCAGACAGGAGGGCATTTTTATCTGAATTAGTCCCTGGTCCTTACTTGTATTTCAATACCACAGTTGCTGGAAGGACTTCTCTATACGGATAGAGGCGATAATGGTGGATTTCTTTGTAACAAGGTATCTGATTATGTGTAAAAATGACCAACTGCATTTATTTAGTTGCCCTTAGGGTAATGTTTTATCTTTTGCTTTACAGCACTTCAAACTTTTGAATCTGCTGTTCATAGACTATTGCCTGTATCATACAGCTGGGAAATTCCTCATGGGATAGTGATAGCCACTATCTATAGGCTTTGTGGAAAACAAGCTTAATGGTCAATCCTGTATAAGGTTTAGTCAGCAATAAGACCGTGTGTGATACTCTTGTCATGTTCATTCCTATTCCCTTTTGTATTTTTATTAATTATTCGCCAGTTTGTTCAGCAGAAGTATCAGAAGACATTTAGTCATGCGGAAGGCATAACTTATATGACTACATCTATATCCAGTATAGATAGCCCTTCTTTTTTTTCCAGATAATTTTCATGGATTCATTAAAAAAATAACTTCATTTGAACAAACCCTCTACATAGTGTGGGTTTTAAAGAAGGAAATCTTGAATTTTTTAACAACCTGAAGTTAAGAACTATCATCCCCCTTTTTTAACCTTCAACCTTTTTAACCTTTAAAACTTCTGCAGAAGAGAGATTGTGTAGGCCAGACATCCCTTAGGGGTGTTGTGGAGGATGCCACAGTCCCAGGTTAGGACTTGTCCATTATGCAGCTGCTGAGGAGCACAGGGACCTTTGAAGAACAGTCAGTAACCTGTCTTTGTCCTTGGCATTGCTTTCTCACCCGTGTGAATTGATGCATACTGCTTTAGTTCTTTTCCTGGTCACAACAATATACCTTTAGAAGTGCTTCAGAGCTTAATGAAGTTTACTGGGAGATTTCTGAGGTGCTGTTAAGCTTCCAGACCAAACTGTCAGTGTGTATTGTGGTTTGCAGGCAGAACAGGCAAAAGGTGCCTGTTCTCACAACCTCAAATAAGAGCGAGTTGGTAAAATTAAAATCTGGGTCACTGCTTGTGATGAGTAAGCAGTTACCAGAGCATTGAGCCGCTTTTGCACCCTCTGGGAAGCTGTAGAGGAACATCACAGCAACAAAATCCCAGTGCAGTTTGTTAAGCCTCCCTTGCTTATGAAGTTTCTGCTACAAGTTACTATTTTTGCAGCTTTGGACTGTGTTATTCCTGACAAGGTTTCAGTTTCTTACCTTCTGTGCTCTTCCTGCTTGTTAGATTTTTTTTTTTATGTGGACCACTATAGATCATATTAATCTATGGAGTGTTTTACTGGAGGAAAAATTGGATCTTTACAGAATAAAAGAAAAAGGTTAGCAGTGCCATAAAGTTACAGTAGACTGCAGCACTCCCGGCAGTACATTCCAAATGAAGATGAAAATTATAGCCCCAAAAGTTAGTGCAGTTTGATTTAACTGGCTGGCTCTCTAATTTGTCTTTTTCTCATCTTAAGTTGATAATTTTAGCCTTAGGCTGGAAATGCAGTTGCAGATATGAAGAGAGGAGAGTGATGTGACCTGACTGACGACAGCAGAGTTCTGTGTTTTCTGCTCTGACTTTTTGTGTGGCTGCCTCTCTGAGCTTTCTCATCTGTAAAGCAGATAGGCTGGCCAGGTGGCACCCACTTTGGTTAGTGTTTGTGAAGTGCTTTGATCACTCAAAGTCCTTTTTTAGCACTAATTGCTCCTCGGGTGTAGTCATGCATGAAAGTGAGCAGGGGCAGTCCGATTTCTGCTCGGAAGGGTAAAGCGCAGGAAGCTGAGGGAGGGCTGAGCCCAGGACAGACCGTACCCAGGCTGCTGGAGGGTGTCTGAAGTCCAGCCAGCCTTCTGGTGCTGCAGAGAGAGCCTTTAGGCAATGTTTCATCACAGGTCTGTACAGTACCAGATCCATGCAGATCTGCAAGGTGTAAGCCCATGTGTGTGGATTCAGCAGAAGGAAAGGCAGGTGGTGCAGGTGAGGCTCTGCCCCCGGGATTTTATCACATCACATCATAAGAGAGGAGGTGCCTTGTGATCCTCTGCACCTGCCTGTTGGGCTTCATAAAGCTTTGGCCTCCTTGTCACTTCCCAACAGAAACCTGCAAGCAGAGTATGACCGTCTGAAGCAGCAGCATGACCACAAAGGACTGTCTCCACTGCCGTCCCCGCCGGAGATGATGCCGGTCTCTCCGCAAAGCCCCCGAGATGCTGAGCTCATTGCAGAAGCCAAGCTGCTTCGCCAGCACAAGGGACGCCTGGAAGCCAGGATGCAGATCCTGGAGGATCACAACAAACAGCTGGAATCACAGCTGCACAGGCTGAGGCAGCTGCTGGAGCAGGTGAGTCCTCAGGTATTTCTTCTGTGTCTCTGTAGAATCATTCTCCAAATGTGAAGCATTATCAGTAACAACATACCAAGAAATCTCATATCTGTATGGGCTAGTCAGAGAAAAATATTAAATTGTTCTACAGGCTGCAAGTGAGATTGTGAAATCAGGTTTCAGTGTTCTTATTTAGTCTTCTTCCTTGTTTTATTCAGAATTCAAATCCACTGGTTGCATGGATATATTTACTTAAAAACACACAGAAAATTGTGTGTATTCATGGAGTAAATAAAAGTTACAGAGGTATGAAGTAGTGAGCTGTTAATAACAACCTCTTTTTTTTTCAATTTTCAGCCACAGGCAGATGCCAAGGTGAATGGTACAACACTATCATCTCCTTCTACCTCTTTGCAGAGGTCAGGCAGCAGTCAGCCAATGCTTCTTCGTGTAGTTGGCAGCCAGACTTCAGAAACCATGGGTAAGATAACAAACTTCAGATTGCCATAAAAAATAATTATAGTCCCATTTTCCAGGAAAAAAATTCCTTAAACACGGAAAATAGGCTTCTGTTTAGTTCAAATGAGAGTGAAGTCAACATTTGCAATGGTCTTCAATGTCATCTGGCTATTTACATGTTCATTATGATTCAGGCTTTTGCTTTTGATCATGAATGCACACAGTAGCTTGGATATTTTGACATTAAATGCAAAGCTTACCCAGGGCTTGACTTCTGAAAACAAATATCACTGAAAAGCTAACTATTTTATTGAAACTGACTTTCTGTTATTAAGCATGACTGATTTAAATGTACATAGCATTAATTATGGCTAGGAGACTAAAGTATTATTAGTCATCCCCGTGTTAACTGATGTGATCTTACTTTTAATATGTTGTGGCTCAATCAGTAGGATTGAACTGTCACTTACAAGCAGTGCTCATCTAGTGTCTTTTCTAAATATCACATCAGATGTGATAATGAACATCAAATGAGTTGTGGAGTAAGGTTAAGTAATAATATTCTGTAGCTAGAGGGTGGAATTATTATTTTGGCGATTTTAGTAACTGCTCTGTAGCATTTTCCTGATTTCTTATCTGTTACACAATTAGGAAGCATTTATCACCAAGCAGTAAGGATTTTTTTGCTAGTAAAAAAAAGCAGTCAATCATTGCATCATCTTTAAACAAATGTACTTACATTACTTCAACAAGATAATGTTTCAAGTGTGATGATAATATTCAGCTTCATACACAGAAATTTATTTAATGTATATTAGAGAGAGGCTTAAGTGGGGGCTTTGCTTTTGACTGCTCTTAGTGAAAGTGTCAATGGCAGTAAGAGATTGAATGGGAGGGGACATTCTGCTGTGTCTCAAGGGCTGTTGTGGTGGGAAATGCAGCTTTTTGGGGGGATTTTTCTTCTATTCCAAGTGTAAGCAATAATGTCAGCCTGTGCCAGTATCAAACAAGATGGGTTCTGTATGCCCTGCAACAAAAAATGTGAAATAAATTGTACCTTTGGGAATGCTTAAGTGAAATCGTGGAGGTGAGAGTACAATCACAGGTAACAGCAATTTCGTTTGGACTTTTCATTAGTCATATTACCAATGACGAAATATTTTGCTATGTATGGCATACACAGAGAGACAAAACGTATCAGTGGAGTGATTTGCATTAGCTTTCTGAAGAAATATCATGAATTTCATCACATAAGTTAATTAAAATACACAGGAAAATACAGGAAGGCAGTGGTTCCCAGCCATCTTATTAGAAGTCTTGTAGTTTGTAGTTTCTTATGTCATCCTATAGTAGGACAAAATACAATAATGTACTTCTTTTCATTTGACTCAACATAAAATATTTCCCATTTAACTCGTAAGACTGGAATTAATTAATTAACATGATAGAGTCATATAAACTGCTAAAACTTTTTGAAGCAAATATTTAGACATGACTTAATTTATTTGATTTGTTTGATGGAGCTGATATGTGGAAGGACAGTGAGATGTTGAGCCGTTATCAGTATGATTGTAGTGAGACTCAGCAAAGCTGCACTGTTGACAACATGGAGTGGAGCTTGTAAAAAAGAATTACTAACCGAGCTAACAAACCGCAGCTAATTCAGTTTGTTGAGTCTCCTTTCACACCAGAAGGCTTTGCTTACCAGTCTGAGAGTTTTCTGAAGCACAGCTTAAAATACTATTGAATTGTGAAGGGAAGCAGAGGAGTGATGTAAATAGTGCTCCCATGCAGAAAGCAAGTGCCTGAAAATGAGGGAGCCATCCTTTCTGAGAAAATACTGAGCATCTCTAAGTCTCTTAGGTAATGAGGTAGTGTAGTGGTAGATTTTATACATTTTTCTCTTTAAAATTAGATGTTAGTTGTTGTTTTATTCTCTGAATGTAGACCCGCTGCACTTTTCTCTCTCCACTTTCCCAGGGAGAGATGACTGTGAAAGGTTTTCCACCAGCAGTGTTGTCCATTTGGTACAAACAGTGACCCACTGAAATCCTAATTTACAAATAGAAGAGCTTATTCCTGAATTCCTAATATACACCTGGGCAAGTGGAAAGGTTTTGCTGCTCTTCTTATAGAGTCCTAATGGGAAAGTCCTTGTCTTTGGTCTTTCTCTCCCAGCAACGTAGCAGCAGAGGAGGTTTTCTGAAGCCTGTGAAGCAAGAGACTGTTGCTGAACTTCATTCAGCTACCACCAGAATATTTGACACTCAGCCAGCTCTAAGGCTTTTGTAGGAACACAAATGGGGAAGGCTGTTTTGGGCAAAGAGAGGAGGTTGGAGTCTGAAGGTATCTTTACTTTTGTCATTTCCAAGAAAATGCTCAGAAAAATCATCGAAATGAGGGAAAAAAAAAAAAACAAACATATTTTAAAGAAAAGATACAGCATTTTTGAGGGTCAACACAGTTTGGTTTGTGTCAGCACTTAGAGAACATTTGGAAATCAGTACCTATCCTCAGTTATCCTTGACCAGGACAGCAGAACCACTGACTTCTTCTTCTGCTCTTTAGGGCCAGGAGGCTTTCTGTGGGCTGATAAAATCCTCAGCCTGGGTAGCAGCAGCAAGATCTTGCTCTGAGCTTTCACCCCGACATCCAGCAAAGGCTGGAAGGACATTACTTTTGCTAAGACACCTCTGTCGGTGATGTGACACTCATGGTGTAAGTTGATTTGTGTGAACCCAGCACCAGCTGAAAGCTGAACAAACTGCAAGCAGTCTCAGCAGCTACTTTTAGACCATTAATGGAATAAAAGAAGCTGATACAAAGACCATTATTTTTATGAATTAAGTGCTTCTTGCAGACACTCCACCCCACCTCTTGTAGTGGAGTGGGAGAAATCACTCTTGGTCAGTAATAACTCTTGAGAAACTCCTGGCCAAAATATAGGCAGCCCTGAAGTGTTCCTTTAGTATCCCTTTTTCTAGGTTTTCCACTAGCATGGAGCACCTCAATGTTTAAAGAACATAAATGTTAACAGAAAATCAGAGTTTATTACTTGAGTTGAGTAGGGCAAGACGTGTTAGAATAAAGGGTCATTAAATCATTTTCAAAATTGTGGTTATTACAGCAGGCAAAATTACTTTTGTGTTTTAATAGGGATAAAAGACATCTAGCAAAAAAGGAGAATCTCATTCAAAGTATATCCTTTAGGTGTATTCCTTTTCCAGATGCTTTATTTGTATTGGAGGCCAGGGCATAGAGTAAAAACAATATGTGGATTTTAGTTATATGAAACCATGAGCAAAAAAATTCCAGCAAAAATAAAATGCATTGAATTTCCCATTAAGATGCTGCCCTATAATCAGGTTATAGAAATTATTCAGTGGGAGAAATGTATTTCGCTTTATTAAACTGCTGCTAAACCCTTTTACAGTACAATTGAGTGTTCTTGGAGCACCAATCTGATGCAATTAAACTGTCAGAAATATTAATACTGATGCAGATGTGAATCTGGGTTTCTACTGATTTGTGCAGCTAGGCAAAGCAGTGCCAACATGAATCCAGCACTATTAGAAAGCTGCTCAACAGCAGCACTCACTACAGCAATTTCTTTTTCCATTAATAGAATAAGAGAAGCTGAAACGACAAGTGTCATCTATGGAACTAAATGTTCCTAGCAGACATTTTACCCTACTTCTTCTACCAGAGTAGATTATTTCTTAAATCCCTTTTTACAAATTAAAACCAGCATTAATTACTTCAAATTCATTGTTTAATTTCACTTAGATCCTTATAAAGAAAGAGGTACATAACAGTCAACAAAATTCACCTTTGAAACTTTGTATGCTAAGCAGAAAATGTGGTTATTAAATGGACAGCCTTAGCTTTGTGAAGGACTTATGCAACAGCAAACTGTTAGCAAAGGGTTTTGTCTCTCAGGCCATGGTGTGGATTTGCTTTGCAGGTGAGGATGAGCTGCTCAGCCCTCCCCAGGACACAAGCACAGGTTTGGAGGAAGTGATGGAGCAGCTGAACAACTCCTTCCCCAGCTCCAGAGGTGAGCACTGATGCCCGTACTGAGAAGGAAAAAGATAAAACTGCTTTCTGTTCCTTGATGTTTTCAGGGGGTTCTGTTTTGGTACCCTTTTTTTTGCTGCTCTTTGTTTTCATTTTAACAATAGCTGTAGAGAAACCTGTCTTGCATAGAGTGGAGAAGCAGCCTGCTCCTCCTTTAGCTTAAGCTGCCTCCACAGGTAGCCCTTGCTAGATATGTGGATGAAAAAATGTCTGTATGAGACTTTCTTCTCCGAGCATTTTCTTTGCTTCCTTTTTGCCATGTTCCTTTTCTCACAGCTTTTCTCCTTTTTGGTCAATCCCCTTGCCGATTTATTTTTTATTACATGTCTTAGCACATTTTTCTTCTGTCCTTCCTTATCTTTCTCCAAGAAGAATCTGATGTGAAATAATATTAAAGCTCTGAGTCAATGTTCTCAACCATGTAGCACCTGGGTCCAGAGGGATGGAGGAAAAATGAGTGGACTCCTTGTTTGTGCAACATGGGCTGCACTTGTATGCACAGCCACAACATTTCTTTCACTTGTTTCCATTTTGCTCATTCCTGCTGTTTACTAAAGATAATCGGTTTGTGTTACTGGGATTTATTTGTTCAACCTTTTTTCATTTAAGAAGTTCTTCTCTGAGCCCAGAGAAAATACTCTGCTGCCAAGAAAAATGGCTTAGATTCCTAGCAGGAGATGGGAAGTTTGGGATATTGCCTGTTCTGTGCAGGAAGGCTCAGACATAAATCTCTTGGCAAGAGAAAGTCCCGGTGTCTATTGGCAGCCTGTTAAGTGAATTTCAGTAGGGGCACAGACTTTCCACAGGGCCTTTTGCACAGTTTTCACACATCACCCAGAGGTTCTTCTTCGGTAGAGAAATGCATTAACCATTGTACTAGACCTTCAGTGCAGTCAAGTTTTCTCCATCCTCTGGTTTCAAAGCGAGCTCAGCTCTCACCAGACATCACCTGTGAGCAGTGGAAAAGAAGGCAGGAAAAACCGTATAAGATCACATGCTATACAAAAGATAGAATCATTTAGAAAGATCTCATGGAAGAAAACCTAAACCAATAAGGTAACTGTATTCATCTCAACATTATGTGGAAAAGTAATATGTCCAGCCCTCATTTTGTGTCGATATTAATTATGAGAGACAACAGATGAAAAATCTTTCATATGAAGATAAAAGTGGACTTATTTTTAAAGTTGCTGTGTACACGAGGTTGCAGCAGTTTTCTAATCAGTTACCATCATTTGTGTAAATATGTTGTATTTAGGAGATCTTGCATAGTGGTATGTGTCTAGATGTAGACAGCCCATGTGTTAAAAATATTCACCAAACATGAACAATTAGGTTTCTCTGTTCTTCATGTATCTTTTGATGCATTTTCATGAAGGCCAGGTTTGTGTTTTTACTTTTGGTTGAGGTATAGGAGTGGTCTGAATAGGCTCTCTGTAAGAAACAGTTCATCCTTCAACCAGTGCATATGGATTTCCATTCACTGGTTGATACAGAAGGCTACTGACAATGTCAGTTTCGCTGAGATCTCATGCAAACTTCTGTTACTGGAGTTTTCTTCTGTTCCAATTTTAACAATTAAATTATAGTCAGCTGATCCCCACATACACAAAGCTCACATCCACGGCCGACTTTGCCTCAGCCTCATGTAAACCTTCACTATGACATGAAGGATGCTGTGGTCAGTCAGATTCCACAGGCATCAGGGATCTGATTTATAATTTACAAGACTGAGGTAAGAAGAAAAGGAAGCAGAGTTCATTGGTCTCAACAAACTACTGAATCGGGAAGCTTTTTGCTGTTGAGAGGTACAAATCTGTATCTCAGGTTTCTAATCTATAATAAAAGATCAAAGTGTAATTGCAAAACAGTGGTAGCACTTTGGCAAAGCAGCCTGAGAAGAGGGCTGAGTGTGAGGGCTCAGGTATGGTGCAAGTCACATTTTGTTGGATTGAAGTCACAAGTTGGATTGAATCTGAAGGTACAGGTAGAATAACCTACCTCAAGTAGGTATTTGGGAAACAGAACAATAAAACCAAACCAGCATTGAGCACGGATCCATAAGGAATACATTTTCTTATATTGTTTCTTATTAAGTAGAATTAAAAAAAGTTGTCAGATGCAAGGAACACAGTCATCTTAGTCTGACATTCAGAAATGGGTTGTGATACAGGAGCTGGTGGAATTGGGGTGGACTCAGTTATCTTAAAAGTCTTTCTCAACCTTAATGATTCTATGAAATGTGGTTTCTTTGTGTCCTGCAAAACAAGCATGTTAAATTTCAAGGTAAATATCCAGCATGTTACAGCATAGAGAGTGACACACCTTTTGAATCAGGGCCATGATTCTGTGTGTCCTGTTGCCAGTAGGAGAACAATGTGAAAAGAGCAAACTGGGCTCTGGAAGCTTTGGTTGTGAGAAATGTTCAGAGCTGAGTAAGCAGGGAAGAGAGAAAAGGATTGAATTTCTGTGCTTGGGTGCACAGGTGTGTAATTGAGCATCACAGGATATAAATTAACAGCAAAATATTTAGTCTAAATACTGTCAAAAGCACCTGAAGAGCAAGATTTGCTCAGGCTGGAAAGCAGTTTACTAAAGCAAGTAGCAGCTCTTATTTTGGACTTCTGAAACAAAGCAGTAAAATGTAGTAATTAACTGTCACTCGCATGGAGATAGACTCCTTATTATTATGATATTTTCCAAGCTTTTGCTGCATAGAGTTGTTTTTGAAAGGGCATCAAGGCTACATAGCATCATTTTGAATTGATTTTAGAGAAGCATGTGTGAAACAAATAGTGTCATAGACCTGCATAAGCAGACCTCAGATGCAATAGCTTGTGTAATATATACCTTTTATAGGGGTTTTGTTTGTTGTTTCTTCAGTTTAACCTTTTGGCAGTTCTTGGCATTTCCTAAGGAGCACAGGACCACCATACCCTTTGCAAGCTGGCTGTTGGTGCCAAAAGCTGTTTCATTTCTGGAGAGAGAAATTCTGCTGAATACCTGATGATTGCTGTCCTTAAGGAATTTTTCTTTCATTTTAATCTGCAAGGTTTCCCATCCCTTCCTCTTTTACTTTGCTGCTCCCAGCAAATTCACAACTGCTGCAGCTGCTTCAAACAGCTGCTGTGCTAACTCAAAACAGATGTCAAAGCCAGAGGTCTGACATTTAGTGGAAATCTACCATTAAATACCACCTCAGTGGTTTATTTGACCCTGCTTGATAATGGGCCACAGAGGAAAACATTTCCACGCTGTATTTGTGCCCAAACTACTACATCTCCGGGGAATTGGTTCACAGTTAGAAAGCACGATTGACAGGCTATATTTTTAAAGCCAAATTCATCTCTGCTGCAGCACTGAGGACAAAAAAGTTGTACCACTTCTGGTGGATCTCATGGTGGACCAGCTGAGGTTTGCAATTGTGGTTCCATGGTGACTGCTTTCTGTGAATGATGTTCAGAGAGGAACTTGGGGGCAGAAGTTCTTGAGCTGACTAAAGTTGGTGAGAGCACTTCCCAGATTTCAATGCAGGGCCCTTGCTGGGGAAATAATGAAGATGTGGGAGCCAAGAAATGGTTAGAAATGAGACCATGATGGCTTAAAAGAGCTAAAAGGACATGACATAATGTGAAAGCACTTGGAGAGAGATCAGTACTCACTTACTGTTGAGCGTGGTATTGCTTAACACAGATGTGGTCTCGTGCAGTGAAATTACAAGACCCCACAGCAAAAAATGAATGGCACTAAGAATAGCACTATTTTTTACAAGTTTTATTTTTATCTCAGTCACATTTAAAAACACCAGGCACATTTTCTTCTCTCACTTTTGCATCACCCAGGCTCTGTTATGAGCAGGATTAATGTCCTAAGTGGAACTAGCAACTTTCAGCACTGCAAGTAATGCAGTTTCTCTTATTGTGACAGCAAAATGATGCACACTTTTCACATCTTACTGAATCAGTGAAAGAGTACCCTGGAGTTTATACTGTAGGGTATTCTGGAAATATTCTTCCAGTTGAGATATCCTGGCCCCTTCTGGATTGTATCACCTTGTCTGTGCTGTGGTCGTGCATCCCACAGCAGTGACCCTGGGTGACTGAGATCTCTCATCACTCCCCTATGGCACACCAGTACTGATCTGGCTGTGCCTCTAGAGCTGCAAATGGGATGGTGATGGGGAGGACTAGGTCTTTCATGTTTTATAATGCCCAAATGTGTGCCTTTGTCTGTCATACAATGTCGTGTAGCTTTCCAAAAAAGAAGAAGAAAAACTCCTCTATTTTTTAAGAGCAGGAAATCTTGATTTGAGCAGGAATAATAGATAATTAGGCACCCATGGATTGCATATCAGTATTTTGATGCCTTATAGGACACAAATTTTCAGAACTGCAGCAGTATAGACATTCTTCTTCCTCTGCAATTTATGCCAAGCCATACTCTTTGCCTTAAAACTTAGAAACACACATTCATATGCAAAGAAGAAATAACGTAAAATCCATTAAGCCCTTTTTAATCTCCTCCAGCAGAAATTAGCTGTTACTGTAGTTGCACTGCTCTTTTTTGCATTTAACAAATTCTAGGGCTGATTACTCACCACAGACTATCCTCACCAGCTGTTTTGTGTGGTGCTGAGCTATCCCAGTTACCTTTAAATGCATTCATTTTCAAGCAGAATCCACTCTGTCTCATGTAGATTTAAATTAAAATGTGTAGCTGCAGTTGTAGGTGCTTATCCAGACAGGTAGGCATTTCTTAAGACCTCCAAAAGGATCCAGTATTTTGCATGTGAGCAGTTCCTTCTCTCTTCTTGACCCAAGCTAAACTGTCACCTGCTGGATGTCACTCCTGCCCCAGGACTCTTGCACACCAGGCTGTATGAGGCTGCAGTTTCTTGGAGTCCTTAACTAGACCACCTGCTGATCTAAACTCTGGGGCTCTTCCTCAGATGACCAAAGCATGCAGTGGATTTTATATCTTCAAGGAGTTACTGTTACATGATTTATATTGGTGAGAGATTCCCTTGAAGAAGGCTTTTTTTAGGGAGTTCATGACTCCTGATAAAAGTGCCAGAGGAGGTCGCAGGCTCTGAAGGCACATGTGTAAGTCGTAGAGAGCTAGGCAGGCCTACAAGGTGGAGTCCTTAGTGAAGGGATAGCTCTCCTGGCCATGAACCCCTGGCCATCAAGCCCTGGCTCTGTGCACCACCAGCACATTTGGTACAGACTTCACCAGAGTCCAGGCTCTGCTGAAGAGCGGAATAAAAACCCACATACATACAGAGCATGTTATTATCAAACCTGTTATTGTCATTTCTAATAGTAAGTGTGCTGCTGGGGAGAGGGAGAGGGGCAGGAAGGGAAGGGAATTAAATTTCCTGTGTTCAATAAATGGTAACCTTTGCTGTCCAGGCTTTCAGAGGCTGCCCCAGCCCTTTTCATTGCCTGGAGTTTGTGACTGAGCCGTGGCTGTGGCCTATGGTGGTCAGTTATGCCATTCCCTTCCTCTGCCCTCTCCTCCTCTGCTCTCCTGCCTCTGCCCAGCTCTGTTCTGCTGTCAACCCTTGTTCTCCAACTTGTAAAATACCTGCAAAGCTATTTATTGCCTTCCTTCCCTTCTCCTGCAGGCATCCACACTTAGAGAAGAACTCAGTAGCAATTAGATTACTGTGACCAGCATGTTCTCCCATAGGTGTCTGTCTCTCTCCCTGTTGTCTCATACATTGCTTACAGTTACATCATTTGCAGCAGCTCTGAGACAAAGATCATCCTCTTTCTGGAACAGCAGCTACCACAATGACTTTCTCACCTCAGACTGCAAGTCTGGCCCTACCAGTGTGGGCAATGATGCGACAGTGACAGTGGAACACTCCTTCTGGAGACAACAAGCATCTTACAGTCACTGGCTATGTGTTGAGAAGGGAGTGTTTGCTGTTGATTAACACCTCGCTTTCTTTGTTTAAAAAAAAAAAAGCTATGTGAAGTGTTTGAGAAGAATCAGTGTGATCAAAGTGTGGCTTTCATGAAGGCTTGTTAGGGACATCTTTTCAGATAAACCCATTATTGACTCCTTCATTTTGGCAGTTCTTGAACGTGATGAGATACTTTCCCTTTTTTCCCTTTTTACTTGAACTTTTTTCTTTCTCTCTTTCACCTCTGCCCCTTCAGTTTTACCATCCTTGCAGATCAGCATGTTGCAAACATATTTTGGAATATATTTCTCTTGAATGTGAGCATGTTGTTTTCCAGTGTACAGCTCTAGGTGTAAAATAAGTGTGTGTGTGTGTACATGTGTATATTTATTAATGCATCCCTCAATATATGTAGGCCATAATACAATGTAAAGTGCCTGGATAAATTAATTTGACATTGGGAAAAAATATTTTACTGCTTACACTGAATGCCAGAAGTATTCAACTTGAGGAAATTAGGATGCTCAGAAAGTGAATTCAGATCTTCTCTGCAATCCTCATTCTCAACTGGAAGGCCTATAAGTTGGGGCTGGTGATTTTCTCAAGTGTTTTGAGAGGTTTAACCAAGCCACAGGTGACAGAACTGTTGTTGAATAAATCAGGTCAGAGTCACTGGTAGATTTCAGTGCACTTTCAGTCTTTCTTATAAGCAGAAATGTGGTTTTATTTAATATTAAATATCTAAATGGAAATTGAAGTGTCTCTTACAGTATAAAATATATGTTCATGTGTGTTTTTTTCCCTTTCTTTGCTGATATATATTCCACTTCCTCTCTCTGTTCCTAAAGGAAGAAATGCCCCTGGAAAGCCAGTGAGAGAGGTTAGTGAGACGCAGGCTCACTGCCATGGCTTCTGTTTGTCACAGCTTGCTTTCTGTGCCCAGCATGCGTGTGACACAGCACGGGTTTGCTTGGGTTTGGTGAGGGTTGGGGGTATGTTTATTTTGCTTTGGTTTTTGTTTGATTTTGCTGAGTGCATTCCCCATGTGTGCTGTAACAGTAGTGTACCTCTCAACTTTCAATGGAGACAATGTCAGCTCACGAGTCTGCATTTTCTTACAACCTCCCAGAGGTGAAAAATCAGGAATGGAAAGGAGAAAATAATACATTGAAATTAAGCCTCTGAATGATAAATGTTGTCAGCAAATATGCTGCAGTCATTGACTTCTGATGCTCTTGTATGTAAGCACAATAGGGAGACCCACGTCTCTTGCTGTTCTGCCTACATAATCATAGTTTTATTTACATATGTGTACCAATATACCAACTATCATCTCCAGTTACCAAATAGGGTTTTTTTTTCTTTTCCTTTAGAACAGTGAGAGTTGAGAGGTATAAGAGATTCAGGTGTTCAAATTTCCTGGTGTGCTGTTGCAGACTGAAGAATGCTACTAACATTCACCAGCTCCACAGTGTTGTACTGAGCAATGCAAATGGGTGATGGTTTTCACTGTGCACTTTGGACATGGTTGGTTTGATGCAAAATAGGTTTTGGAATTTGTATGTCACTGCTCATTAACAGAGGGGAAACGTTTTGCACTGTGTTGTCACAGCACCTTTGAAAGTATTTCCGGAGAGCCTTGATTTTTCCTCTGTGAAGCTGCTCTTCACTTGCCAACCAGATACAATGTTTGATAGATTAATTTCTAGTGAAAATTATTATTAAAGACAAAATATTCAGAGACTGTCTGAGTGCAGTTGCAGGAGCAGTGAAATAACCTTTCTGCACAGAAGGTGTTCCGTGTGGATGAGGTGGAAATTGAAGGGTAACCCAGTTTCCAAACTTCTGCTGGTGCAGACGGACAGGCTTATGGAAACACACTGCACTGGGGTTTTTAGCAGAGCTGTTGTGAACCCCCAGTCACTGACAGGCTACCCTGGGAATGCCAAGATTTGTCCTGATGTGGTACCTTGAGGTTCTCTGCATTGACTGTAGGAGCTGGGACAGGTCCAGCTACTTTGAGGTGTAAGATCTTCAGTACAGGTTAAGTCTGTCTTCAAATGTCAGGTCCTCGCATATGGATCAGAAAAGGGTGCTTGGGATGGCATCAACAGACTGCACCATTTTATGTAAATTATTTCACATTCAGCCCTGTGTGTTCTCGGCTCATACACTGAGAATTGTTCTCCAATTCAACAAAACATCTCATTGATTTCCACTATCCTCATTCGTATTTATGCATATTATTCACAAAAAGCTTCTGAGGCAGAGAGCATACTTGGTAGAATTAATTCAAAAAAAAAAATGGGCATGTTCTACCTGATCAGATTCCAGCATCTTAACCCACAAAAATCTGACTTCAGTGAACCACTCGCCACTCTCCAGCTGAGTTTGTGCTCACTGACTGTTCCAGAGGAGCCTTGGCAACTTGCAGAGCTGAATATAAAACTCAATGGTCCACCTACTTATGAAGTATGAGCTAAGGTGTAGAACAGCTTTCGTTTTATGTCTGAATCTATTTGTGCAAAGGCAGGTCATGTGGTTTTAAACCCACCTGGCCTAGTTTTGATCCCATTACTCACATTCGGTATTGTCTTCATGTGTAATCCCCTGGATTTGGTGTAATTGCTCAGTATGAATAAGGGTATCAAAATCCGAACGACCAACAGGAAGGATTTTTCTTTTGTCAGGGAAAGGTTAGAAATCTGTGATGCTGAAAAAGGCCCTCCATTGTGTTGGGGTTTCTTAATTTACTTTCTATCCACTCTTTCCAGTCTGAATGCTCCACGTGTATTTCTCTGACAAGCTGTAGGATAAGATTGGTATTCCATTACTGTGCCCACACCCACGGGCCTTAATTCCATTAGAATCTCTAAAGCAAATTCAGCAGATGTGAAACACATCATTCTGTATGTGACCAGAAGTTAATGTCTACAGAAATAAGTGTCTTCTGCTTTCCAAGCAAATGCAGCTGTGGTTTTTATAAGCTGAAGTTAATACTGTCCATGTCATTTCTGAGCTTTATTGCTGCATTTCAAAGTGTGTGCTAGTTTTTCTCTTTCACAGCAGCGTTTTTCAACCTTTTAGTGCCCCAAGCATGGAGAAGACTTTTTCAGCTTTAGTGTTTAAAAAAAAAAAAAATGGAATTAATACCTTCTTTGATGGGATTACGTTAGAAATATGAATAATAATGAAAAACTCTGATCTGTATTTTTCTAAGTGCTTTTAGGACAGTATTTTTCTCATTTGCTTCTTAATTAAAAATGTCAATGTCCTATGTCTTTAGTATTGGAGAGGGCAAGTAAGCAGCATTTAATAGAGGCAGCAGAGCTCTGTGGAAGCAGTCAGTGAAATTTTGAGCCCTTATTTAGGTAACAGCCATTGCAAAGGGGTCCATTCCTTGCTCATGCAGTACCAGGAAATTATCATATATTTTGTTCTCAGCTTTTTTACAGTCTTGATTAACCTGGCTGTTACTTCCTTGTCCAATAGAGGCAGAAAAAGCTGCTGGCAGTGCAGTGACACCCAGCTGAGGGTCCACCAGTTGTATGGCTGGGGCACAGCTGTATCCCCACTCCTCTGGCCCATCCTGCCCATCCCATGGCTGTCCTGGGGACTGTGGTCCCCAGGCTGCTGCGCTTTACAGCCCAGCTATTAACATAAACTGCAGTCAGCAGTGGTTTATGGTCATGGTCTGAGCTGTAAACTCAGATGGCTCAGGAGAAGACACACGATTGTTCAGGTTTTATGCAGGGAAATTAAGAGCTGTGCTGGAGAGGGAGTGTGGATGTTGTGGGGGACAGGGAGTCATATCTCCTTAATCACCCAGCATGTCTCTGTGCAGCTTTTGAGGGGAGAGACTGGATTCAAAGCATGGTTATTTCAAAATATGGCATCACTTAACAAAGATATTACCAGACATTTCTGTAATTTTTGTGTATTAAAAAGTACCTGGGGATTCCTGGATGCATAAGGACTTCTTGGTTTGTGTTTTAGTTACCTGAACAATTCAGCAGTTTGTATCTACTGTGGCATACTTCTGAAACGCCTTTTTTATATGTTTTTAGTTGAAGTTATCCTATCTCACCTTGCTTCTTTCTGACAGAAAAAAATAGTATTAACAAATACTGATTTTTTCTGAAGATGGGGTTTAGCAGTTTGGGTTGCTCTAAGTCCACGAAAGGGTGATCGCTCTTCCTGAGCTGGGAATGAGTGGTGTTGGAATCCCTGAAGAGCCCTGGAGTCCCACTGTTGTTTCTAGAAACAACAGATGACAACAAATCTGAATGAGAGGCCATGACTCCATGAGCAGCCCTTTCTCTCACAGCTGGCAAGCCAGTTTTAACCTCACTCTGGTTATACCAGGGTCATTCTGATGCAGCCATGCCAGAGTTTCAGGTAAGTAGAGCAGCCCAGGGGCAGTTACCTTCCTGTTTGCATAATCATCTCCCATGTATATGTTCTTGCTTTGTCAGATTCTCACTTTGCTTGGTGTAATTTGCTGGATTGATCTCAGACTGCATGATGCCAGTGAGAGAGATTATCCCTTACATCTAAAATACATGTGGCAAGATACATTTATTTTAAAGTAAACTATATTTTGACCAAAACTTGGCAGGAATTTTTCATACTCGGTTACTTGTCATGCTGATGAGCAAATTACAAGTTTTTGCTCAGGATGAATAGGATGGCTATACTTTAATGATTTATGGATGAAATTGCTCGTTGGTGCATCTGTTTCTCTGTGCATTAGTGCAATTAGCAAACTGTCACCAGATTAGCAGCAAATATTGCTTTGTATCGGTATCTGGCAAGCTGTGCCACACGTAGCACGGCTCACTGTCAAATGGGCAGCTTGTTGAATAGTTGTCATTTAGATCCAGCCCAGTTTTGCATAATGAAGGCTACATTAAAAAAAAAAAAAAAAAAAAAAAACACCAGCAAATGATTTTTCAAGATCCATTTAATTCAATATAGAAGTATCACAGACTGAAAAACCTTCTTTAAAATCTCCAAAATACAGTCTCGTTCCACAAAGGACACTTTCTTAGCCTCTATCAAGAGAGTTTGTGCTAGATTTCAAACCCAAGTTCCTCTCTAATTGAAGGGTCTTTTGAACTGTTCCAAATGAGAGGTTTGGGTAACGTTAACAGATAACATTTATTGCTTTATATTAAGTATTCATCGTGTACAATCCGTCTGTACACTGCCAGAACTATCAGGATCACTCGAGCAAGCTTGGCAACTTGAGGTCATGGGATACCATGACGATATTCCACTGGCAAAGGTCAGAGTTAGATGTACAGCTTCAGTGACGAAGGATCAAATACCAGATTTTCCAGCATTTCATGAAGACCTAGAGTCCAGGCCTTCATCTCAAATCTGTTCAGTGTTACACAGAATTCAAAAGTAAAGGATTTCATAAGTGTGTTAACTGCAGAACTTTAGCTTAGAAGAACGTTTTCCTCCACGTTAGTGTATTCTTCACTCATCAATCCAACTGTGCTGTAAGTCCAAACATTAGTAAATGCATGGTTCTGTACACTGGAAGTCTACTCCAGCTAACTTTAGCTCACCTCTGTTATTCAAATACAGTCACTCTCCAGTTTAACATTAGTGTACAGACAACTGCAGTAAATCCCTGTTCTGCCAAATCCTTACAAGGTAAGTGCCACCAAATAAAAAAATTACTTACATGCATACTGAGAAAGACATTTTATAAGTTTGTTTTGTTTTGCTTTTTAAGTTCTTATAGAGAATGCAGGTGAGACAAGTTAAGATACAAGAACACACAGAATAATTAGGTCAAAGGTTTTAAAAAGATCTTACCTTAACACCTTGAATAAGACCATTCATTAAAAATGTATGATGGGGAAATGTTTCATGTAAGACCTGACAGGAAAAAAAAAAACACATTATTTGAATCAGGAGAGACAGAAAAAAGTTGATTACAAGTTTAAATTTGACTCGTAAAACAGGATAGCTCTGTGTGAACTTGTATCTTCTCCCGAAATAAAAACAAAAAACAAAAAAAATCCCAGAAAAATTCTTATACTTCCTATTTCTCTTCATAAGAAGTTACTAAAATAAGAGGATCAGCATAAGCAAAAAGCCTCTCCGTGCAGTAAAAATTATAAAATTTTTGACATAGCTAATTCCTTCAAAAGGTTGACTCAAACACTGTCAATATTTAGGAGTGAAAATGACATTCGGGCTACTCATACTGATGAGGAGAAGAGTTACATATTCACAACTGAACAAATTTCAACTAGCAGCCATATAGTTAGAAACACTCCTGATGAATGAGCAGATACTTACAAATACTATCAAGAGTTCTGAGTGTTTAAATACAGCTATAAATTCATTTAAGGTGCTTTACCAGTAGTCTTAATTCAAGGGCAAGAATGTTAATCTACGCTAAACAGATTTACCATAAATATGCAAGAGAGTTAAGGGGCCTCACAGGTGCTACAGGGTCGATTAAAAAAAGTTATTGAAGTGATCAAAGCAAGCATGCACACAAAATTCAAATTCATTTGCTCTTTATTCAGAGATAAGTGCCACCAACCACAAAAATCATTTATATGCACACTCCATTAGCCTGGAGAAACAGAATACTGCAGTGTCACTAGAAAGTGTCAGCGTCGTTTTTCAGGGATGACTGGGATTCTCAAATCACACGCTTAATAAAGGTGGTGGTTCTCATATTTACTACTGGTTGGATAAATTCTTCTCATTTATACTCCTTTTCCCTTCTGGTGTCATCCTTTGGTTAGATATTTAAAAAAAATTTTCACCTGTTAGATCACCGATCTGATTACATGAATGGAAGAAAAAAGTCAGGGTTCGAATTAGAGATCCAAAAGCAGATGCCTTCTAAGTTAAAAAAAAAAAGAAAAAAGAAAAAAAAAGAGCAGGAAACTCAGAGTTTCCTAATCTAATTATCTTTCTGTGAAGTGTTTTTTCTTGCAGGTAACCACTACTGATATTGGTTTTGAGATTAATTTCTGTTACTTTATAGGCCAGAGAAATGTATGTTGACAAACTGGGAGAGGGAACTGCTTTACTCAAGTTCTACCAACAGAGACATATTTTTAAAAAAATCATATTGAAGACAGAACATGTCACTAAGGGATTTATATTGCTTATGGTGATTTACTAACATTGGTTTACAAGTACATAAATGAAAGTAACGAGCATAAGCTTTGGGCAGTCCATGACCAAAAGAGCCTTTGTGTGCTTTATAAACACTTTAAATATTTTCTTCTCCAAACACAGTGTCATGTAACAAACAGTACAGCTTTGCTGACAGACATCAAAAGAAGTGAAAAAGCAATTTAAAAAATTAACTTTAAATAATCTCAGCTACCGCTGAATACATGCAATTTATTTTCATAATATACAACATTTCAATAAGATTGAATGTTGACAACGACCTGGAGAATCATGACAAAACCACTTAAAATTTGAGTGACCATGAGCTTTGATCAACAGGCCATGCACTTCCATTTCTGCCTCTCCTATCAGACAAACCTGCTTGAGCAGAAGTGGACAGCTGGCACTGTCCAAAGGCTGAACCTAGCTCGTAAGAAATCTCTACATGACTTCTGGTACTGCTGGCTGATAAGCAGGCCAAGGTAAGTTACCAGAACAAAAAAGGGTGCAAAGTATCAAACCAGACCTGAAATTATTTAAACCAAACAGCAGCCTTTCGGTGAGTGCAAAGCTGAATACAAATGAAGAAATAAAGATGGTCACCCTCAGCTGTGGAACTATTTCAAAGGGAGCACGCTGCTGGGGAACTATTGAAGAACCCACCTAACACACAGTTTTACTGAAGTGGATGTTTTTTTGCAGACTCTGTAAGAATTACAATTTACATATCTATCCCCCTAAATAAGAAGTGTCAAGCTTGTGCAATTTGAAGTTGAGCACTTTGGTTAAGAAAAAAAGCAAAGGAAAAAAAAAAAAAGAAATAAGAAAGACCACCCAGGAAGCTTCCCTGTATTTTGACACTGGCGGGACATCGTGACAGGATGGTCATTAATGAGACACCTGCTTTACAGAAATGTGTTCATATGGACTTTTTTATTATCAAGCTCTGTTTAGAAGTTCAGTGACTGTGTTTAGGAAGGTTAGACAAACACAAGAGGTATGCAGATTATTTTATTTCAGGTTTGGGGAAGAAAAATAATTATCTCTTTCAATCCCACAAAACTTTGCTTGTCACGTATTCAAAGTGCTCTTGGGTATTAACTGATGAAAAACTGGACTAATAGAGTTTTAATGGCTTCTCCCTGGCAGGCCCAATTTCAATGAATAAGATGCATGTCTTCAGATGAAACCGCTCATATCCTATAACCAAACACAAATTATGTGTTTATCTGGACAACAACGTAATTCCAGAACAGATGAAATACTTATGAAATCAGCGTCTTACATGAATGCCTTTACATTTTACTTTCAGTTTACTTTCAGTACATTTTACTTTCAGTGTTTCTGGTAACACAGCCAGACCACAACAGCAAACACAGTTAACTACAGGTTGCATAGTTTATTCAGTTGTCATAACTGGAAGACGAATTGAACTATGAAGTCTTAAAAAAAACCCAGGATTTCCAGAGTTATTTTCATCAGCAAACTAAACTGATGTTACTCTAAAAGGCAAGTAAAAGAGAAGTACAGCATATTGCTAATTTATTTTTCATTACCTTTCAGTCTTTCAGCAGTCCAGATCTCAGCTGCAGGATACTAACTACTGCACAGTGTTGAATGCTAAGACTTCTGGAATTCAGGTAATGAGACAGGCAGGAAATGTAAAACAAATTAAAACCCAAACCCCCAGGAACTGGAACAACATTTGTCATTACTGCCCAGATAACAGTTGATGAATGATACTTACTGTTAGCATTGGAGTTGTCAAGAGCCCCCAGGCAAAGAATTCCAGAAATATGACCACCACCGCATGGTATACGCTTGGCCGGCCAACACCTTGCTGCTAAGAGAGAAAAACACATGCAGTGGTTGCACACATCCAGCTCATTACACCTGCAAACATCTCCTGTGAACACAGTTTGAGCATAACCAGTTTTCAGGACGACCAAAAATCCACGCCCTTGGAAACAACACTAAGCCAAAAAAGGGAGGAGAAAAGCTATTACAAAACAAATAAAGATCTCCAGGGAACTTGAAAGTTTGTTCCCTCGAATTCTTGCTGACGGAAGAGAATTATTTGCTCTGTTCCTGACACTGCCTGCACTGCTCTCACCATGCTTATAGGCTTCCTTCCCCTTGAGCATCATTCACAACCCTGCCACAGCGGTGTGACAAATGGTATACCTCTCCCTGCTACCTCCACAAGTGACAACAAAACAGATCCACTTTATGAAGATCACAGTGCTGTTCCACCAAAACTATGACTACGTACATCATCAGAAGAGCAACAATTTTTGTATTTGAAAATGCCAAAGTATGAGAAAATAAAGGGCTACTTATGCCAGAGACTGAGGAGCTATTCTGCTGGTCAACAATCCCAGAAAGAATTACCAAACCGTTGAAGTGCTCATGATTCTGTGAAACTGCTGCTATTCAAGATCCAAGGATTGGATCCCAGACGAAACATCTGGAATCTTTTTATTTAGTTGGATGCAGCCAGAGAGCTGTGGTCCATGGCTCTATGTCCATGTGGAGGCCGACAACAACTGGTGTCCCTCAGGGCTCCATCTCAGAACCGGCATCTTTTAATATCTTCATCAGTGACACAGACTGTGAGATGCAGAGCAGTGGGGTTGACAAAACAGAAGGAAGGGATGACATCCAGAGGGACCTGGACAAACCTGAGAAGTGGGCCCACAAGAACCTGGTGAAGTTTATCAAGTCCAGGTGTGAGGTGCTGCACCTGGGTCAGGGCAATCCCAAATAGGAACACGTTCTGGAGAAGAAGTCACTGAGAGCAGCCCTGCAAGGAAGGACTTGGGGTTCTCATGGCTGAGAAGCTGGACAGGAGCTGGCAATATGCACTCACAGCCCAGAAGACCAACTGCACCCTGGGCTGCATCAAAAGAGCAACGGCCAGCAGGTCAAGGATGGGATTTCTGACCCTCTACTCTGCCCTTATGAGACCCCAGCTGGAGCACTGAGTCCAGGTCTGGGGTCCTCAGCACAGAACACACATGAACCTGTTGAAGTGGGTCCAGAGGAGGGACACAAATATGAGAAGCATCCATCCCACAGCGACAGGCTGAAAGAGCTGTGGTTGTTCAGACCCCAAGAAGAGAAGAAAAGGCTCCAGAGAGAGACCTCATTGTGGCCTTTCACTACCTGATGGGGTCTCAAAAAAAAGAGGAAGAGTTGACTTTTTACTCAGGCAAAAAGTGACAGGACAAGGGCAAATAATTTTAAATTAAAGGAGGAGAGACTGAGACTAGATGTTAGGCAGAAATTCTTTACTCAAAGAGTAACGAGGCACTGAACAGGCTGCCCATACAAGTTGTGGATGCCTCATACTTAGAAGTGTTCAAGACCAGGTTGGATGAGCCCTGAGCAACCAATCTAGTGAGTGGAATCTCTGCCCATCATGGAGGGGTTGGAACTAGAGATCCTTAAGGTCCCTTCCAACCCAAAGCATTCTACGATTCATTTCTATCTTCCCATTGCCAGAGTGTTTTACACAGCTTTTTTTACTGTTTTACACAGCTTTTGTGTTCTGAAATTACTTTTTCCCTTTCCCCCAACACCTGTGCTGCAAAAAATCATTCTTAGAAAGGAGCAGTACAAGATTCTCAGTTAGTACTTTCACAGATGCCTGAGGTTTACTCAAAATATAAAAGAACATGTCTTTTGTTGTGAAAAATAATAATTAATGATTAAATTGAAGAGACATCATCCAGTGACAAGTATCAATCAGAGTCTCATTTCAGCAGGTGGAGAGTAGGGAGAGCATGAAACCCAGGGTCTTCCACTGAACCTCAGAAAAGTCAAGACAGTTTATGATGAAGGAGGAGCAGAGACACCTTTGGAGTTTCTCCCCTACTCAGTAAGGTTTATCCAATTAATAGAATTTACAGATTTAGAAAACTCTTGTATTACAAGATTCATTTAAGATAACAGTGTATAGCAAAAAAAAATTAAAGAAATCCCTATTGCCTACACAGGCTAAATGCCTACATGTCTAATAATTTTTAGATCTATCAGAGTTTATCAAAACCTGTAGCAGCAGCGCATCCTACCTAATATGATTCAATTTATTTCCTACACTGCACCTTGCTTTAAACTGTGAGTATTTGAAGAAAACAGTTTTCTTTCTCCTGGAAAATAATATATTATCATGCATAAAAGATTACCTCTGAGAGGCCAACAACTTTCAAGCATTACTAACATTTCTCTATAGATTACTGTGCAACTTTAAATCTCTAAATAACAAAAATTCCAAAGACTACAGGGGTAAAAAATTCTTTCTCATATAAGTCTGCAAGTACTTCTATACACGTAACAGGATGACAATTTTAAGAGGTTTTTTTTGACAATATGTACGTTGGCCAAACTAGCACTTAAAGTCTGAAGATCCCTTCCACAGTGGTTTCCTCTGGAAAAAGCACATTTTATAGTATGGAGTAGGTAAGGGACTCCCTGGACTTTCTCCTCCCTCTACTTCTCTCAGACCCTCACATCACTAAGCATGATGTTGGACCATAAACATCTGGTCTGTATTCAGCAAACATTTTTAATGTCACTAAAAATAAATTTTTGCTCTGTTTGTGGATTTTTTAATAATGTTATTACATGCACATTTGATTTGAGATTTACATGATTTAATAGAAAGATGAGGTACACACATACTGAGAAGGACATGCATCTTTTTTCCTCACGAGTCATTTAAAAAATTATTTTTGTTGCTCTGAGCCTCAATGAATCTTTCTTGGAGATTAAAAAAAAAAAAAAGCACACAGTCTGGTTCACAGACTTTTAAAAAAGCAACAAAAACTCTTCACACATTTCAAACTCGAGGCTTCTAAAAACACTTCACACCTGCTTTTAGCACGAAGCCATATCAGAAGTAGTGGGTGTGTCTGCAGTGAGAAAACACTGCAACAGAATTGTCTGAAATTTACATAAAGAACTTTTGAGCACGCAAAAAAAAAGGTCATAAATTGAAACACAAAGAGCTTGAGGCGTCTTGAACTAAACAATACGGGAACAACCTACTGAATTCCTCATGATTAAAGAGATTTTTAAAGGATTTCAGAAATAGAGAAGATACAGCCAACATACAAGTTGCTGGCCTCATCTTCCACCCTCACAATCGAAAGCGTTTTGTTAAAAATTAGGTGCCTTCAGGAAAGCCTTAAAATCTGTTCTGGTTTAATTTTCTATGCACCTGGATCATCTCCATATGACAGACCAGTGCGTGGGCAGAGAAACTATGCATGAACCTTACAGTTGCTCTCAAGTGCAGCTGCTGGTCAAGCTTTTACACTTGCATAATCAATAATGAGCAAAACATTACTTCATCTCACATGCTTAACAACACAAGTTTAAAGGCCATCATTATAAAACCTGAAGTCCTGAAAGTTTTAACAAAACACTACGATTTCTCCAGTTTTACACTTTTGCTCCTTCTATGCCTCTTTTCACTAGAATAAACCCAAAAGATAATTTGAAGGTAATGTGGAAAACTACTGGGAGGGAATACAATTTTTTTTTTCAAAGCCAAACAGCTGTTGGACATCAATAAACCCATGAGAGGATGTCAAAATCATAAATCCAGGTGGCAAGAAGTGCTAATAGGAGGGGGGGAAAACCAGAATATAGTACCAGTAAGAATGCCTTATCTTAGACATTCTGAAGAACAGCTAGTACAACTTATTCTAAAATACTGAACAGCAACATGCAATCTTACAGCCTGTTCCAGATCTCCAAAGCAAAGCTAGAATTGACAGTATTCATTTATTCACATATTTTTAGGTAACTATTTATATGTTGATTTAAATCTGTAATTTAATTAATAAAATTGTCAGAACGGCTGCAAAAGCACCATAACATCAATTTCAAACATGCTTATATGTTTGTGTCTCTTAAATATGCTTCTTTCAGAAAAAAAAAAAAAAATCACTTCTCACTGTTAAAATCCTGAAGTCCTCCAGAGCACCCTTTCAAACTTTTCGTATTTTGATGAAGGCCATACAGTCTTGCTAAGCAAATTAAGCAAACATTCAATTGGATAAATACAGCATGCTTTTTTGCTTCCATGTGGGTGAAGCAGCAGAGCCCACTGCCCACAAAGCTGGGCAAAAGTTCTCCATCCTCAAAGGATTTGTTTCAATATTCACCTGGAAAAGCCCTAGGCAACATGCTCAGGCCTCGAAGCTGATCCTGTCCTGAAGGGGATGGGATCTCCGTAAAGTACCTTTACAGTGGAATAATCCTATTATCTGTCAAGCAGATAAAAACCAAACTCAAGCTGAACTTCTGAATTCACAAACCACAAGAATTTGCCCGTCTCCCCCCAGCACACCACACCCTGGAAATTCCTTCCCATCAGGAAATAGGGTCTCCCAGAAGAGCCAGCTAGCTGCTAATCTACTTCCAGTACAGACACACTCTGCAAACAGCACTCACTTTCCTTCTATAACATATGCATTAAGATAACAAATTTTCATACTTTCTTTTTTCAAAAAGTGCCTACATTTCCCCCCCACAAAAATTAACTGGTAACAGTACTTATTTTTCACGCTCCCACATGCACTGCAGTCCACTACGTCAACCCTCATGTTTTCAAGAAAACAAAGAACTGAACTAACAGAATCAGAAAAACATCTAGGGAAACATGATTTCATGTATGAATCATTCATATCTTGAATATCATGCCAAATTATAAACTGCATTCCCTTCCCAATATTTTGTTAGTTTCCCCCCAAAATTCAACAATTTCAAATGTAAACTTTTCCTGCCAGGCCTCTCTACGTGGTCTTTAATCATTTTAGCTTATTCTTGCACAAAGAATATGCTCCAATCCATCTCACTACATCATGGATTCTCTTCTTGTCCACATATATTAGCCAGGTAGCTCTCTAGGGATTCTGCACATTTACCTTTTTCTAGTGTTTTACCCTCTTTCATTTTCAAACAGAATTATTTTGGATCGACGTTAATTCCAACTGTTCCCCATAAATGCTCCATTTGTCAGAACTGGCAAAAATTCAGGGGGAAAAAGCCACAGAGCACAAATGAAAGTACTTTCCAATCCAGTACAGCGTTTTAGACATGCCTTGTGAACTGCAATATAAATCACAACTAATTCAGGTTATACATTGTCCAAACTTGCATTTCACTTGCAAAAGCAGATCTCTCTCTGGACTGTAAGGTCATGATGCGCTCTCTCAAGAAAAAGCTAAATCTTATTACACAGGTTTGGAGCCACAATTCTTTCTAAGAGGAAAAGCCTGTGCAGATTTTGTAAAGAGAGGTTGTGCCCTAAAAAGATCCCGGAGTTCTCAAAAGAACATGCATAGTTAACGAGATCACATTAATAAGCTTTCTGAAAACTTAGTAAACATACTCAGACGCTCACCAAAGGCTCCTAAAGCAAGCAAACTCTTCGCAGGAATTAAAAAGAAAATGCATAAACAAAGGGAAGTCACCAGACCAGTCCCAGTGCTCTGTCCTAGCAGCTATGTAGTTCAGTACATTCATAACTGAGCTGTAAAACCGGGTAAAGGCAAAGTGACAAAGTTCACTGATGATAAAACACAACTCACACTGGAAAAGTTGTAGGGTGATGGTGAAGAGCAACAAAAGTTGATAGTAGATTGAAATAAACGTAGCTGAATTTAACCAATCCAAGCATGAAAAAAACAATTTTATTTCCCCATATAGGATGACTGCTATGTAGGAATGTGATCCTGGAGAAAACAGTTCAATGAAAGACACAAGTTCAGCATTCAGCAGTGGTTTACTGAAGTGTATTCAAACATATATTCCATTAGGAAAAGGATTATTACTATATTACTGTATAAACACGTGATGTGCCTGCCTTGCTAACCCTTTGCTAAGTCTTGTGTTCTAACAATTTTTATTAGATTTACATTTTTACTAGATCTACAAAAAGATCTTCCTCTTATCCCACAACTGCTTGTTTGTTCAAAAGCTTTAAGCAAAATACATTATTGAATGTCTATCTCAGAGAAGCACAAGAGACCCACAGAAAGAAAAAGAACGTTGCCAAAGGTATGGAGGAATGCCGACGCAGCTTCCTCCAAGCTGCGGTCACAACTGAGATTCACTGAACTGGGAGTGACACGAAGGGTGTGGCAAAACAATTGTCACTGCGTTCTTATACTAAGATACAAGAAACTAAGTGGCACTTCACGTAATTAACACTTGGTGCCTAAAACGTCTTGCTGTATTATATTTCCTCCTGGGAATATATTCCCGTTTAAGATGAATAAGGTTATGAAGCAGGAATCTTCTAAGGCTCGTAAAACATGAACACCATTTCTGGTTCATTCTTCGTGGCTGAGGACACTGAGGGAAGAAGACCAACCAAACAAGCAATTGCCATACACCCTGCCACATTCTGAAAGCTCAGCTTTAGACAGTACTAATTGCCTAATTAAGCTATTTCTTACAGAAATAACATATAACCACCATATCACACTACACCAAATAACAAGCAGATTTACCTATTGCTGAAGTTTTCTTCCTAAAACATAGAAAGCCATATGACACTGAGAATTACTCTAAAAAGCGCCCACTGCTTAGTTAACTCACATGGGGCAGATAATTACTCAAACTCATTGTGCACTGGGTAGGGTTGGATCTCCAGTACTGAATTACAAGTCATAATTACATAAAGCTTCTGTTGCTGTAGCCTAGTGTACTTCTCTCAGAACACAAAACCTTCCACACTCCTAGAACTTGGAGGATCAGTAACAGTAGACTCATAACAGGCAAAAGTTCAAGTATAAATATAATCCAGTATAAATATATCCAGTACAAATATATCTCAGTATAAATATAATCCAGAGTGATT
>JAWWES010000001.1:105489067-105531757 GCA_035583135.1 Lophotriccus pileatus | reverse complement strand
TAGTTGTAATTTAGATCCAGCCCAGTTTTGCATAATTAAGGCTAAATTAAAAAAAAAAACAAAAAAAAAACACCAGTCTAACAACTTTAAAAGTAGAAGGTGTTAGTACTTCTCCAGAAGAAACAAACCTCTGGAGTTGTTCAGCCTGGAGAAGAGTAGGTTTCAGGGAGGGGGACTTTTTATACAGGCAGATAGTGACAGGACAAGGGGCAATGGTTTAAACAGAAGGGAGGTTTAGATTAGAGGTTAGGAAGAAACTCTCTACTCACAGGGTGGTGAAGCACTGGAACAGGCTGCCCAGAGAAGTTGTGGATGTCCCATCCCTTGAAGTGTTCAAGGACAGGTTGGATGGGGCCCTGAGCAACCTGATCTATTGAACAGCATCCCTGCCCATGGCAGGGGGTTGGAACTAGATGGTCTTTTTAAGGTCTCTTCCAAGACAGACCATTCTCTGATTCTGTGAATAGTTGTCAGGTAATTTTTTTCTATTCCGTAAATGCTGCTGAACTAATGTCACTCCAAGCTGTTTTTAGTGTAGAAATGTCAGTAGTGCATGAAAACCATAATATATGGACATTCAGAAAAGAATGGTGAGTGAGTCTGATTTGCCACCCAGGGAAGGTTCAGTCCTGTCAGAGAAGGCAGTTGTGTCAGGAGGGGCACCCACGATGTAAGTGGTAACAGTGCAGTGGTAACAGTCAGGCTCTGGCACATTACAGGTAGAGACTGCATGAAAGGTGTGTCCTGGGTGCCCTGGTCACATCCTTCCTTCATTTGGGTGCTCCTTCCTCAATGACCGTGGTGAGGACTCAGCATCCAGGCTCCTGAAATCACTTCTAGGAAGCAGAGCTGTGGGCAGATGGCACTGCACCTCCCGTGTTTTTCCAGTACTCTGTCACAAGTGCTCTCAGAGAGTAAATCAAACCCCCTCAGGCCACAGCAACATACCCTTTTACTGAGTAATACCTTACCTGTTATAAATGTTCAGTTGCTGACACTCTGCAGCGAGGGGTCTTCTTGAATTGGAGGTCACGTGCACTTCTTTGCATCTAAATAAATCTTTCTTCAGCAATTATTTTCTAACTCTTCTTTTAACTCATTATGTGTTTGACCTCAACATCAACCTGTGGCGATGAATTCAGTAATACAATTTTGTGCTGTGTGGAATATAATTTCCTTCTGCTTGTTTTAAGACCTTCTGTCTGCTCATACCTCCTTGTCCTTGCAAGAAATCTTGAGCATTTAGTCCTTGGTTTCAATGCTCATCTTGTATGGTGACTGGATCTCTGTCGTATTCCCTCATCAGTCATACTTTTTTCAGGAGGGAGATTCCAGATGGGATTCAGCTGTTTGAAATGTGATGTTCCTGTCATTTGAGGTGCCAGAGGGTATTTGAGACAGTCACAGAAGGCTGAAAATCTGACAGAGGACTTGCAGGAGACCCCCACTGTTCTGAACAGAAGTGGGAAACGAGACAGGGTATGCCAGGGGCCTAAAATGGTAACTTTTGGCAATTTAATCTCCCTGTCTTCAAGTCTTTTTGGTCTCTAATTGTGATGAATCCATTCCTTACTGCCCATCAGAGTTGCTGCCTTTCTTTTCCATTGAAGCAATGGTGACACGAGTGTGAGAAGTTGCAGGTTTCATCCGGAGAATTGTACTGTGTGTTTATTTATCACTTCTGTGTAGAAGGTTGTGGTTATACTGTCTTAGGACTTTGGAGTGGTTATGGGTGAGGAGAAATGCATAAGTGAACCACTTCATAGTAGTTAGTTGATAATAGTGGCATCTTTGTTTCTGCTGGACGGCTGTCTGAAAAAGAAAAGATATTTTAAAAATGATTGAATGAGCTGAGCTGCTTAGTTTGGTCATTATTATATGTCTGTGCAGGTATCCTGCTGGGACCTCTTGGGTTTAATGATTTGGTTAATTACTGCTGATCTGATTGTTTGTGTTTTTCTCCTTGATAGAACATTGAATGCTCAAACACTTTCAGCATCAGTCAGAAGCTTTTGTGTGATGTCAATGGAGTTAATTGTTGCTTTTGGTGAACGTTGATAATGATGATGCTTCATCACTATGGGGGCTGATGGCTTATTGTCATCGTGGTTTACCATAGCCATTCAAGACAGTATTGCTGCTGAAGTGTACTGCAAACCTGGCAACTTTTGCTAATGACAACCTGTTGGACTCATCTGGGAGTCCATTTTTGGGAAGGGTGCTTTCCGGTGTACTGCCCTGGGGACGGCGGCGAGCGGCACATGGAGAGTGGTGGATCTGTAAAATGTTCCTACCAACGTGCTGCTGTGTCCTCTTTGTTTAATTTCTTCTTCTTTGAATTTCTTTTTCAGGCCACAATGTAGGGAGCCTTTTCCACATGGCAGACGACTTGGGAAGAGCGATGGAAACCTTAGTGACAGTGATGACCGACGACAAGGTGTTAGAATAGCAAGATGTGTTTTACAACTTCAGGCGTTCCGCATGGTTTTTATAATATTCATACTACAAAGAGGATTAGACTGTAAGAGTTTACAAGAAAACAAATCTATATTTTTGTGAAGGGTAGTGGTACTATACTGTAGATTTCAGTAGTTTCCTAAGTCTGTTACTGTTTTGTTAACAATGGCAGGTTTTACACGTCTATGCAATTGTACAAAAATTATAAGAAAACTACATGTAAAATCTTGATAGCTAAATAACTTGCCATTTCTTTATATGGAACGCATTTCGGGTTGTTTAAAAAAAATTTATAACAGTTATAATGAAAGATTGTAAACTAAAGTGTGCTTTATAAAAATAATTGTTTATAGAAACCCCCTTAAAAAAACCACAAAAAAAAATATACTGAGGCAGTGCATTTGTTTAGTTTCATTTCAGCTCTGTAACTGCATCAGAGAGATTCATGTCCTGTGTTCTTTTCCTTGCCTATCAAGAAGAAAAAGAAATAGTATTTCCTGAAGTGACACCAAAATGGCCAACTTACAATTCTCATTGGTTTTATCTGACTAGGGGCTGGCTTAAAAAAAAAAAACAAAAAAAACCCACCAAAAAAAAACCCACCAAAAAAACACCCCACAAAACTGAACTTCCAATGAAGGTAGTTATGTCATATCTTTCCAATAAAATTAAGAATTACGTGAATTACTGTCCTGCTTTCGGACAGCAACTAGCAATTACACAGGTAGTTTGCAATAATTAAATGAAAGAGCACATTACATGACAGAGCCTGCAAAAAAAAAGTTATATTAAAAAAAAAAAAAAGAAAAGACCCAGAAAAAAGAAGGAAAGGAAAGAATTTAATGAGCATCCTATGTGCCAGTGTTTCCTCTGCTGACTAAGTTCCTGAATGCTGTTAGTAAAGGAACATAGAAATTGCCTTACTGGTTTAAACTTTTGGAGCTCAGTGTCCAGTACCTGCTGGCTGTGCTTCAGCAGGGGAGAAGTTCCCTCCTGACCCCCCAGAGCATCACAGAGCATTGTCCAGCTCCCAGTGCTCTTAATGAGCATGAAGCTCCTTGATCCTCTGGACAGTACAACCAGAGCTTTCCACAGTCCCGTGTCTCAGCCTGCTACAGCAGCCGGTCCCAAGGTTGCAAAGCCCTGAGCGACCTTTGGGAAAGGCTGTACAAGAGTTACTGCTGTTCTTGCGCGCGTATGGTGATCAGGTGAAGGTAGTCACACTGCTCCATGAGATGTTTGTCACCAAAACAAAGGCCCTGGTCCTTTCTCCTTCCCTGTTTCTCTCTACAAGTAATCCTGCACAATTAACAATAACATGAGAAAGAGAGGAACCGGTAGCGAAACAGGTTAGCCAGCTTGACTGCAGCTCGGGAGAGATTGGTTTGGGTATGAGGTGCTGTCAGCAAAAGCTTTACCACTTCATTTTCTTAACCAGCTTTTAATTTTACCTTAGAATACATAGAAACACACCATCTGACTTTATATTGCAAGAGTATAAAAAAATCTGTTACCTCTTCTTGTAAGAATTGTAATTAAACTTGGAAAAGATTTTATTTTGAATGCTAGTTAACATTGAACATAGCTAGTCATGCTATTTCTACCTCACTTTGGTTTTGTGGTGTTCCTGACAATTATGTACGACAATGTTACATCCTCACCACGTGTCCATTGTGTGACCAGATCTCATTGTTTAAATAATAACAACAACATTAATAATCTATAAACATAAATACAATCCCCCCCAAACCTCTGCTTTCCTAATAAAGAGCTTTTTTTAACACTTTATTACAATAGGAACCCTCACTATTTCTCATGGCCTTTTTTAGCAGAAGGTTTAAATTGCGATTTGAGAAATGGGTTTCTTCTTTTTTTCCCCCTGTTATACATTAAACCTTCTCTTCAGAAAAAAAAATGGAGGAAAAACAGATTGCACGATTGTTTTCATCAGGGTTTTGTTTTGTTTGTTTTACTTTCTAGATCTTAGTTTTGGAGTGAGTCTGTCAAAAAGTATTTAAAAAGTTGAAAGCTTTATTGCTGCTTTTTTAAGCATAATTTGGGAATTATTTCATATTCCTTATAATGACAAAATATTAAACTGTAAAACATAATCAGTGTAGTTGAAAACATAAATACCATATGGCATGTTATTTCATCGTTACTCAGTACTGGTTTATTACTTGGATATCATAATATATTGTGTTTTAACACCCAACACTGTAACATTTACTAATTATTTTTATAAACTTCTGTTTTACTGCATTTTTTCACAACATACCAAATTTCACCAAATATATGCCTTACTATTGTATTATATACTGCTTTACTGTGTATATCAATAAAGCACGCAATTATGTTATAAAAGGTGCAGCAGTTTTTGTTATGGTTCAGCACTCACCCAGTGCATTCCCTTGGCAGCAACGTCTCAGTGCCTCAGCTGTGAGGTTTTTCTCCCCTGTTGAAGTTGTGGGTTTATGCTCCCCAAGCTTTTAGGGGTTTGCCAGCCCCACACTTTCTGCCTCATCGCAGGCAGGAGCTTCGGACCAGAATGATCTTCAATGTTCAGTCCAGCACTTTATAGTATCCTTGCCACCAGTCATAATTCTAGGAAACCCCTCTCCTCTGGGGCCTTGGGAAGTGTATTTTCCCATCAGAGAGGATGATCACACATCTCCCTTCTCACATCTAAGAAACATGTAGGTTTTGATACCCAGACTCCACTCAGCTATGTCACATTGGCGTCTTTGATCTACCTTTTGGTGGTAGAAATAATATGATGAAAAATATAACAATGCAAAGGCAAAACCAGCATATGTTTATCTATGATTTTGATAATACAGTGAGGGAGAAAGTGAGAATTTCCTCATTTCATTCACTCGAGGAAATAAATATACATCCCACATCTACTCTCCCAGACTCAGGTTACTCTGGATTCACTCCTACATAAGTGAATCTGTTTGTCTTGCTGTACTGAAGTCTTCCCTAAAGATTACACAATCCATAAAGCACAGCAGCCCACAGTGATGACTCGTGTTGAATTCAATTAACAAGAGGGAGGATAACTTCACTCACTTCTCCCACGCCCACAACTCCATTATTTACAACTCCTAACATCCATCAATAAAGTGGTGTTTTGAGTGGCTCCTAGGAATGTTTTCCTTATGTAAGTTCAGGTGAAATATCGTCCTTATTGTAAGGACAAAGCTATTTACTGGTCAGTGTGTTTCCTTGGCTCTCTGGGCAGAGGGGAAGACTAGTTCTCTTTGATTTTGGCTGCCTTGTCAATATGCTGCCTTTTACTCATAGACTCCATAGTATTTCCTATACCTTTTCAATAGATGGATGCATGGATGGATGGATAGATAGATAGATAGATAGATAGATAGATAGATAGATAGATAGATAGATAGATAGATGATAGATAGAAATCCTGAGGCCCTGATAGCCAGGTCAGCAATACTGTGGGGGTGGGAGGTTCCCTTCTCACCAAGGTCACAGGTCTCCTTTGTTCCCCACTGCCCATCATGGTAAAAGACCTTCACAGCTCAGGGCAGCACATGCAGGGCATCTTCTGCTGCACAGCCCCTGATTGCCAACTCTCAGCCCAACCACTGCTGCTCAGCCCAGCCTCCAGCTTCCTGCCACAATGCAGGAGCCCAGCACCCTCCTGCCTGCTCTGTGGGGCTGTGTGGGCAGCAATGCCCACTCTGCTGCAGTGATGGGGAAGGAGAAATCAAGAAGGGGAACAGCTGACATGGGGGGAAAAGAAACTTGTCTTTTCAGCTAGTATGGGGGAAAAGAGGGAAAGCAATGACATACAAGATGGAGAAAAGGTGTAATTCACTCCATGGTTGTGCCTGCTGAGAGCATCCCTGGCATTGTTTGGCTGGATACGCACAGCAGGCAAAGTGCCTGGAGTGCTGGATGAAGAACTTGTGCTTCCAAGCCCAGCAATAGCTGCTTGCACTTCTTTTCCAGTGGCAGCTTCGAAGGTGCAGGAGCAGCAGGAGCGTCCTGGTGCCCAGCCCCACACTCAGGCACTGGGGGCATTTCACTGGCTATGGCCCATTTTGGCTGCCTGTGGGCACATGTGTGCAGTGAGGCTGAAAACCAGTAAATCTTCCTCTTCTTGAGAGGATTTCACTGGGAATTTGTCTCAGCTCAGAGCAAGCATATCAACTTGCTAGCAAGTACCATAAATCTGTGAAAGAAAAATGGGCCTGCTGAGACCAACTAAGGTGTAACACTTCCATACGTGAACCCCATAAGCTGATAATGCTGCTTACCAGCTGAGGAAGATGACTGCAGCACACAGGTAGTAACTCATAAAGCCAAAACCTTGCTTTTAAAGCACCTGTGGTTAAGGGAGGAATGAGAGGTAAGGCAATCTTGTAGCTACACAAGTGAATTGTGGGGCTTCACAAATACACTGAGCTGCTCTTTCAGCCTATTTCCTAAACCCTTCCTGCTTGCCACCCCAAGGCTTGTATTAGTCACTTGGCAATTGTTTACCAGTTTTTAAAGACTTTCTGTTATTATCTGTGCATTGCAATGGATATGCCATTTATTCAATAGCTGGCACATGATTTTGGATAGCTGTGTCCAAGCAAGTTCTTCCTGTCTGCTGACATAAGCAACCCACTACTTCTAAGACTTTCCTCTCTCTCTCACACACACCCCTGTGTACACATCCACACATACAGGAAAGAAAAAACAACAAAACAATCTTTCACTGTCTTCCCTGCTGAATGGAAGAGGTTGTTTCTTCTTCACAAAGTCATCTCCAGGAATAACATTATCCTCAGCCCAACTACTGGTATATCCGTATTTTCAACAAGTGTCTAAAAAAAAAAAAAGAAAAAAAAAAGAAAGTGGAAACCAGGAAATTATGTTAATTTGCTCAGTGGTCACATATTTTTTCCCTCACACTTACTCTATTTGATGACCCAAATCAACAACATAGAGTGCCATTTTGCAGGTATTATGTCTTTCAGAGCATTAAAAACAATATTAAATTAGTTTCTTTGAGAATACGTTATTTTGTTAAGTCAATGGTGAGTTCAGTAAATCCATCAATTAGATCTCCATGAGGCTGTAGAAGGATTTTTTGGCCCCTGGCACGCAGGAACTTCCCATTTCTTCATGCCTGTCTGCCATGAAGCTGCCATCAGCATGTTCACATCTTCCAGGTGACACAGCTCTCTGCTCACCCCTCTGCTGTGTGCAAGGCAGAGCCACATCCCCTGCTCACCTCCAAAGTGGTGCTCCCACCTCAGCAAGATGAAAGCGCTTTCCATTCTGGCTCAGAAGCAAACCGATGAGCAGCTGAGCTGTGAGGCAGCTGGGGAGCACGGCAGGCACAGTGAAACCCCAAAGTATTTGTGGGAACAGGAGTCAAGTGTTGTGTATACAGGGGGAGTGACACGAGAGTATTTTTATCCACTGGTGGTGTTGCGACATAACGTCAGGTTAAAACAGTTTCAGAACAGGTACCGTGTCCCAGAGTAAGATTAAAACTTCAATTAAAACTGTTCAAACTCCTTGCTCTTCAGTTTGCACTACATAAAGATGCCCTTCCTGATGATCTATGGTGGTCTAGTACATAATCAAAAGTATCATCATGAGAGGATTTTTACTTCTGCATCAGGGTAATTTTTAGTTGTGCCTCATTCACCAGACAAATGGGTTTATTTTAACACTGATGTAGGAAATGCTTCTTTTTGCTCAGAAGATTAATGGCAGTTGCCAGCATAATTCCCTGCTGCATCCCACAGTGAATGTTTAGATAAAGGCTGCAACCAGAGATGTAGGTGATAAGACATGAAACTACTGGGGTTTTTCCTACCACAAATATATGCTTAGAAATTCATGGTCTCAAGAAAATATTAGATATGTTAGAATAAATTCTAGATATGTGAATATGCACCAATATGCACACAGACAGAGGCATGAAACACACATCTTCCTGGTGTGTGTACATTCATGCACACACACCCAGACATGCACACACAAGCCCTTTGCTATGCTGAGCCTGTGAGCCACTCAGTTGTGTCAAAACAGATAAAGCCTGACAAATGCATTAATTCAGCTTTATTTAAAATTGTAACAGCCTGTAGTTTGCAGCAGCAGAGCAGTATTTTATTCAGCCATTGCTCAAGTTTCTTCAGGAATTTTAGTTCCTAAGGAAAGTGGCTGTAAGCATATTGGAGCTGTGTAACTTCCCCTTTTGTTATTCTTCTGAAACACCTGGAAGAGCTGGCATGGCCTTCCAGCTTTGGCAGAAGGTAATAAAGGCATCAAACCTATAACTTAGCTTTCATCTTTTTTTTTTACACTATTTTTTTTAACCTCACTGATAAAGCCTTCCTTCAGCAAGACCTTACAGGCAGACAAATGCCACTAAGTTTTTCAATGACTTACTGTGCAGGTGTTTTTTTCTACCTGCTTTTTTGCTGGCTTCCTCTTCTACATTAAGAAAGCTTATAAGTCAAAACAGTACATGAAGGGAAAAGACTATTTGCATCTTTAAGTATTCTAACTGCAAGTACCCACATAAAGCTCCAGAGTTCCCTATTTTCATCTTTTTCATACTGCAAAGTTGCAGCACTGTTAGTGCCCGTAGGCTTTTATCAGATACTGTGAGCGCAGTACATGGGAGTCTCTACCCCCCACTTTTTCAGTATATAAGGATTCCTTAAAAGTTCTCTAATCCTTAGGATGCTCATGCTCGCCCAACAAAAACATGTTGACTTCTACTGTGCAGTCACTTTGCAGTCAATTTTTGCTTCTGATGTCCTGGCCTGGTTCCCTGCAGTCCCTGGCAGCTTCTCCCCTGAGGTGCTGCAATAACTGAAGCCAGCTCTGGCTGTACCACCAGGCACTTCCCTCTCCCGCCCAGACTGCCTGTACCGATCCTCACCTCCAATCCCATCCCACACTGCCCCCATGCTCAAGTGCAGCAGAATGGAATGGGGCCACAGCCCTCCCCTTGGCCCACAGGGCCAACCCCACCTCCCACCATCCTCATCCCCCTCGGTGTAAAGAATGCCCCACTCCCACCCCCTTCCTGCACAAACAGCTGCCAAAACCCCCCACGATTGAAGCCACCCCGAGGTCCCCATCAGGCACTTACACCTGTGGGGATGTGCACACCACAGCCTCATTACACCCCTTCCCCCTCATGTTTATAGCAAACCCCATGAATGGCGGCTGACCACAAACCTGATCCTCCCTCACAGGGCAATGCGTTTGCTTAACACTCCGTGTTGCCTTTCCTCCTGATGAGGTTTTTATTCCCCTCCACTAATTTCCCTACTGAGTCTCATTTTTTCGTGCTTCATTAACATTTTCCTTCGTGCCACTTCTGATACACAGCTTTACTTACAGAGCAGGCTCTCCACCTCTGGCCCCCATCTCTCATTCCCACTGGGCTCTCCACTTGCTCTCCATACACTTAGGAACATGTGTAGGCACCGTGTGGGCCTGGGGTCCCATATATCCCTTGCAATCTTAGACTGTATTTTATGTCTTTTCTTACTCTTGACATCTCTAACACTGAAGACTTTAAGTGAGAAATTCCTTTTTTTTTTTTAATGCACCGATGCAGAAGATTATTACAGTCCCTGTAGAAAGGTATACGGGTTTTTCTTTGTTTAGGTGGGATTTTTGCTTCTTTTGTTTCTTTAAAGATTTTTGGGGTTTTTTTATTTATTTTTTTTTTTAAGAACAGGAGTTGTCCCCTTGATTGCTGCTGGAACTTGTGTTGGCTACATAAGGCTGCATAACCCCTGTGAACTAAGACTGCCAAAGGCAGCCCAAAGGACTCTCCTTCCAAAAGGGGCTGCAAACTGCATGGCTCATGTCCTGTGAAGGCAATTCACTCGAGTGGCCCATTTTATTTTTATTTTTAAAGAGATAAACACCCAAAGTCATTATCCAGTGTGTTTGTGGATGTCTGTACCTCACAGAACAGCTTACTGCAGATCAAGCAGCCGAACCTGAAATATGTTACTTAGGGAATTAGGCACTAAATGCATCTCGTTTTGCAGCTTACTTACACCCACCCCTCAGCACCGAGGAGCTTAGGGAGGTGTGATCCCCGGCAGGCAAAGCCCGTGGTGAAGAGCCCAGCTGGATAAATGTCAGGCACCAGCAGCTCTCGCTCGCTTGGGGCAGGTGGGGCCGGCCGTGGCTGTTGCTACGGGCACCAGAGCAGAGAACGATAATAATGCCAAGGCAGACTGAGGGGAAAAGGGTAAAAGAGGATATCTCCATCTCACTTTTGAATATGGCTCCAAATTAGCTGCAGTGAGTAATTACCTGTGAAAAAGTAATAGTGATGGTTCTGTGGTTTAGAAGAAAACTCCTTGAGCAGCAGGCTGCAAGAGACACCTTTGATTTTGCCTGCCATGAAAGGGCTTTTTTTTGCTTTTGTATGAGAAAAGAAATCATGACCATGAAGGAACTCACATCAGCTATTGCTAAGGTAGCTGTTTCATTACGGCATGCATTACTTGGTATTATATTTTCCAGACTGTTGACTGTTGTGTTCGAGTGGCCTTCCCACCCATTCCCCCCAGTCCAAATGGAAGGATTCCATTTCCATGGAAAAAGGGACATTTGCTCAGCTCCCTTGCACAGAATTTTTCTCCAGCTAGGCTCTGCACATGATCCCAGCACTTTGATCCTTGCCTAACATCTGCAGGATAACTTTCCTGACTTCCGCCTGATTTATACAAATTATGACCTTTTTCCTTTTGCCTTCAGTCACAAAGCACTCAACTTCCACAAAGAGCCAGCTGGGTGTGGCACAGCCCGCCAGCATCCCACAGATGGGACAGAGCATTGGAATGCCTGTTGAGGGAGGGTTTACATTAACAAAGACACTCGTTGCCCAACAGCTTCCCGGCTGCCAGTGCCAGGTGACAGCATTGCCGGTTGGGATCTTGCCTTTGCTTCCCTTTCCTGCAGCTTCTTTTCTGCCTGGGAGTTACTCCTGTGACCTGGCTGCAGCTGCACAGTGAGGTACGTGCTTCATGCACGCAAGCGCTTCACCTCTCGGGAACATACAGACCAGAATAGACCTCTCTATTGGGTCAGGGCTGTTCAAGAGCCACCTTCTTCCTCACCTCTTCCTCACCTTTGCACTGCTCTGAGTTATTCATGAAAAGAACAGCACAGAAGTGAGTCATCCCAAAAGGCCCTGTGGACCAGGGTGGGGCTCAGTGGAAAGCCCCTCGCTTTCTTCATTTATCCTGTGCTATATCCTAGAGCCAAGAGTTTGCGCTTGCCCTGGATTCTTTTGCCCTCTCTGGTAACACTTTAAAGGATAGTTTGTGTGGGATAATAATGGGACCTTTAGCCTCTGGGTAGAGTGAGGCTTCTGGCCTTCAGAAATCTTGCTCCTTCTTTCTGGGGAAGGATCCTTAACCTAAGTTAATGATGCCACCTAAATTTGGCATTTTCTAAATCTGGGCACACAATAGTCTCACAAAAGGAAGTTAGTGTTCCTGCTCTTACTTCTTTCCCTTTTTATCTTCCCTCTCCCTGTTGTCCCTTCTGCATCAATCTGGAGCTGTGAGAACGGTGATCCTGACCTGGGGCAGCAGCATCACCCACACCCCTGACCACTATATCCAACTTTCTTGGTGCTGTCAGGACAAGTGTGTGACACCAAATCAGCTCAGCTTCATAAAATCTGTTATGTGTGCACAAAGTGCCACCATGAGCAAGCTGTGCCTCCAGCAGACCTCAAAGAATGACACAAGAGTGTGTAGACAGCCACAGTCTCAAATACAGTACAGAGGAGTGGTGTCTGTATATCTGTCCTGATGTCCTGCAGCTCCCATTTGCAATTCCATGTGGCTCTGCTGAGCACTTTAATGGATGGTTGTAACAAACACCCAGGGAATTGCTGAATGCTGTGAACTGGATGGTCACTTAAAAAGCCATAAGATCCAGAGAGGTGGAGAGCTGCACGGTTTTTTTTGCGTCGTTACTTCATAAGAAACTGATAAATCCTGCGGGTGGGATTCATTATGTGCAGCACATTATCCTGTGACATGGAGAAGAGACACGGGATCATTCCCAAAATATCCTTCCCCACTGATAAATTGCAGCAAGCAGGTTGGAAGCTGCGCAGCGTGAAGGATAACCTACTTAGGATGAACACGTGCATGATGCTATCAGAAATATTGATGCAGTTACAGCCCTCATGATGGGGTTGAGGAAAGGGCTATATCAAATCACAGTTTGCAGAAGCACAGGGGAGACAGCAGGCTCAAAGCAAAGCCACCTCACATTTCCCCCAGGCTGGGCTTTTCCCTCAGCCACAGGATATTTGTTTACTGCAGTCTCCATCCTCCCATGTGCTGCGAATGCAAATATAGGAAAGATAAAATAGGGGAATACCTTTGTGTTCAAACGGGTGCTGGAGGGGTGTGCATGTGTGCCAGTGCATGCCTTGCTTTGGGAAGCCCCTGGCAGAGGTGCCTCCATGTGATTAGACATACCTCAGGGAGATGGCACAGCAGGGCTGGGGTTACTTCTTGGGAGGATGAGGCTTTGGCCATCCCCGGAGCCAGGTCAGGCATTTGCACAGTGGAGTTCAAATCCATTCTTCCCGGCAGTTCCTGGCACAAGTGAGGGATGAGGAGGACACACAGGGGCAGCAAAGCAGAGAGAGGACAGCTCATCAGTTGAGGTCGTTTTGTTTACACATGGCTCCAGGTGTTTCAGAATATAATTTCAAGGTGGCACAAGTGGTGGGGCACCTTTTTCAGCAGTGTGCTTGCAGCAGGGGCTTCTTTAAGGCAGAAATATTTTAATTTATGAAAGGCTCATGTGGAGCTTTCCTGGTTGAGGCAGAAGCACAAGGCAACTGATGTTTTCCAAGGCAGTCATCCATTAACAGGCGATTTCTCCATCCCTCCCTGAACTCTACAGCCCTCTGCTAAGCTCTGGTGCACATTGTTTCTGTAAGCACAAACCAGCATTTTAATTTTAAGCACTTGACAGTGTCATGGGTTTCACTTCAGTTGTTCTTACATGCAGCAAGACCCCAGGTTTTACACTGCCCTCTGGTGAAGGCAGCAAAAAGCAACACAAGGAGGAAACAATCTGGAGGTTGTCACTTCTCCTGTAGTACAAATGAAAGAAAGAGAGAAAGGGAAAGAGAGGAAAGAAGGGAGGAAGGAAGGAAGGAAAGAAGGAAAATCATATGAAACAAAATAGGCACAAAATATCTGTGCTCACCTCCAGTCAATATTTAATATGATATATAGGTAGGATGTTGTACCAGTCTAAAGTGTGAACACTGACTGAGCACACTAAATGCAGCCGTACATGACAATCAAACCTGCCTGCACACAGGGAATATTCTCTTCAGTCACAGCTAAGCAAACAACAAATCTTTCTCTCTTCTGCAGCCAGACAAGTGCCTTTACTACACTTTGGTGATTGCACTGCAGTCTGCAAAGCAGTTGGGGGCACAGATGTGTCTGAAAGCAGCAGGGGTTATATAGAAATATATAAATCTAATCCAACTTTTATTAACCCGTGGCCTTCCAGCTCAAAAAGGACATGATCGAACCAGCCATGATTTGCAACAGCTTCAACCTCTGGACTCAGTGGAAAATTATTTGCAAAGTACTTCTGATTTTCTGCAAGAGGTTTCATGATGTGCCAGTATTTACCAGAAGGCCTTGGGCAGCTTTGAGGGCTGCTCACTGTTTGCTGCCAGGAGGGGATGGCCAAGGGTGGCATTGGGACTGGGTGTCCAGGGCTGTGCAGCACCTTCACTACCCACACTAACCCCTCCAGCTCCAGCTGGGAAGTCCTTGGTTTGTGTGGTTTGTGTGGCTTTTTATTACATTTCAGCTCAGCAAGGTGCCAGCCGTGGGGAGGACAGCCCCTGACACCTTGCAGCCTGCAGCATGCTCATACCAGCTTGTAGTGGGAGTGTCCTCTGAAATCAGGGCTTATTGCTCCTGCTGCCAGGCTGGATTGCTGGATCAAACATCCCAGTGGTGTAAACAGAAATAGGGAAGCCATTTCTTTCTTAAACAAGCAAGCAAAAAGCAACTCTGTGGCCCAATTATTAGCCAGCTGTACAAAAATACTGAGATTTTCAGATTTCCAAAAATGTTTCTGTTCTGTATTATTTAGTAGTTCACACATGATCCTCAAAAGCTGCCCCAGCTGCTCCAACTCATGTTTGTAAATTATCCCTCATTCACCCTGTCCCAGCCCAGTCCCACCTGCCCCAGGAACTGCTTCTTATTCACCCTCCCAGCCCTCCTCTCTGCCCCAGGATCTGTGGGAAAGACCACACTCCAGCTCTTCTTTCCCCTCTCCCATCACCACGCTGTGGTGCCATTGGGGTGTCACAGGGAAGGCAGCAGCTTCCTTCTTCTCTCCTGAAGGGCATGGCATGGCAACTCTGCTGCCAAAGGAACATTGGATTCCCTGGAAGCAGCAGGGCCAGACCGGAGCCACCGCGGCCGTGGCAGTAGGGGATGGAGGAGCTGAGGACCAGAAGGACCACAGCACTGGGAGGCATGAAGACATTCTCAGCCATCCTGCTCAGAGCAGCAACAAGCTCTGAGCTTGTCTGTGAGGCAGCAAAACAAGGCTGAAGGGGTGAGAGAGAAAACAAAAGCTTCATTCGATTTCAGCCCTGCATGGAGGTGAGTCTGTGACAGCAGGCACTGCAGGGTCTCACACCATTCCCTTGGAAGTGGTGGCTCACAGAGGAGCAGGAATCTTTCTGCTGCAGACCTCACATCAGCTACAGCACAGCACTTCTTGGCTTGCTGCTGTTTGTGCCATCCTGCTCCTGGCTGCCTGGCTTTTTCAGAGGGCTTTTACCCTGCTTTCCTTCTCTCTCTGGGTGCCTGCACCCTCCCCTGCCCACCTCCTCTTATCTCCACACACCTTTTGCTGGCATCTACCACACCTGGAGAACAGGAATCCACCTGCCAAGCCCTGCCAGCTCTCAGCCACTCTGCCCCCAGCACCTACAGCTGCCAAGCCCATGGGAAAGCAGGACCTGTTCTGCTTTCGACCCCAGACACTCAAAGCAATGAGACCTGTCATCATGATCCAGTGGGTGGTGATGAGGCACTGCTGGCACAGTGAGAAGGGACGGTGGGAAGCAGGACACCCTCAGCTGCTGCCCAGCATTGGCCTTGGGCTTTGAGGGCAGTGCCCAGTCCCACTGGCTCACAGGCCCTGGTGCAGCTCTTGCACCACCTAGATTTTCCAGCCAGTGGCTCCTGTGGATGCACACAAGGTCGGGTGAGCTGATTACAGCCTCTGCAGCTCAAAAAAGGATGGGGCAGAAATGTTAGCCAGGTTTTGCCTTCTTCAGGCAGGCAGAGCACAGGTTGCTGGTGCACAACAGGGGATGTATCAAACACAAACGCTGTTCTATTACCGCTGGGTGAAGGTAAGCGCAAGCAATCAGATGTCCTTTCCTATTTTCTGTGTCTCCCTCTGCGACGCTGATAGAGGGACTCCAAATGTTTCCAAGCAGGCAGTGCCTATCTGCAGCAGGCAGACAATTTCCAAATGTATTAGCGGCACAGAGTCAATAGAGAAATAGCAGTCCAGCATATCATCCAATTTTCAAATGTAAATAACTAGACCACTGTTAATTCGAAGGACTACAGCAGGGAATAAAATGAGCCTTGGAAAACACACACAGCAATGACCGCTGGTTGTAATCCATTACCTTCAGGTGCGCCTGTTATTTTTCCCCGCTGGCTGCTGTGCCACAGGGCACAGGAAAAACAGTGGCCTCACCTGTGAAGAGTGGGCTGAGCCCTCAACTGCCCCACCAGGCTACTGCCTGGAGGTGCCAGCCAGGGAGTGCCAGCCAGGCCATGCCTCAGGCACACGGTGCTGAGGCACAGGATGCAGCAGCATGCAGCCCTGCCTCGCCTCTCCCACTCTGGCACAGCTGGTGGAGAGAGGACACTGGAAAGGGGCACTGGCAGTGCAGTGGGGCACCAGCAGCAATCCTTGAGCCCTCTCCAGAAACCCTTCGGCTGCCCACCTCTGGCCTCATGAGCAGCAGTGCCTCAATGTCCCATCCCAAAACCAGCATTGATAAAGCACTGTCTGGAACAGTAAAGCATGAGATAAAGCCTCCACCTCCCTCCACTGTGACTGCAAGGAGGAGGGAAAGAGCGAGAAACCCTGAGGGGATCCTGAAAAGGGGGAGTGGAGGAGAACGAAAGATGCTTTTAGCAAAAAGCCTCTTGGGGTTTGCCAGTGTAACTGAGAGCAAAATTGTCCCCTTGTCTACACCACTGTTACACAACTGCTGAAGGGAGGCCCCTTAAATCCCATCTCTGGTGGCACATGCCAGCTTACAGTGAAACCCTGAGGGGAGGGAATGTGGTGCAGCCACAGCCAAGACAGGTGGAGGGCTAGCCTGATGAAGCTGTCCTTGCCCTTACTGGGCTCTGGGCAGTTCCCACTAGTGACATGTCCCAAGGGAATGCTGGGGACAACAAAAATGGGTCTGACACCAAGAGAGGCAGAAAAAAAATCAGTCTGTTCAAACGAGGATACAAATCAGGCAGATGGTGTCTTGTGTAAATCTGCCAGTCTCTGTTGAACACTGCAGGAATGGACAGGTCAAGTGAGTTCATCCCAGGGTTCCTTTGCACCTTCATCACTCCCTTTCTGAATCACCAGTGGACATTTGCATGATGCCTGCAAGGGGGGATGCACTTAGAAGTGTTAAATGTCAGGTAGCCAGATTGGAAAGGTCACCTTCTTACCACTCACCATTAATAGAAAAACACTCTGAAAATGAAAGATGAACATCTGTTTCAAAGCCCACCACTCCCCCAGGCTCAGCAGAGGGGGCCGGATATTGCTGATGAAGAGATGCTGGTTTAGGAGACCAGGAGCAATGCCAGGGGGCTGTCTGAGACCCTCCCAGCCATGAACCTCTGCAGCTGGGCTGTTTGGAAAACAATGGGTTTATTTTTCGGCAAGAGCCATGTCACAGCAGGTTCCAAAGAGCAAGGGACAGCACAGGGCTCACAGGGAGACAAAAAAGCCTGCAGTGGTGAGATGACCTGTGGTGTGACAGGAGTGACGTCGTAGCCATGACGATCCAAGCACCTAAGGAAAGCAAGGTTTGCAATCTTCCTCATTACAGCAGCTGATCTAGTTGGAAAAAAAAAACAAACCAGGATTGCAGGCACACACGACTTCTAGGCTCGTTTAACTAAAAGGTAGTCTGTTCCTGTTGCCATTGTTAGTTTTTTCCCCAGACTCATAAAAAGTACACAGTAGACAGTGAAACATCAGACAGAAATGATGGATGTCCAAAGATTTCCTATACGCTCAGTGCTGGTGTGGAAGGGAGGTCCCAAGTGGTTATGGGCAGCTTGATGCTGAGCCCTCAGATGCTGCTTCAGCCACCCTGGGGTCCCTCAGCAGCTGCAGTGGTGCAAAACAATCGTGAAGCTGCAGACCTGACACAGAAAAGCAGGAAAGCAGGAGGGGATGGACCCCAGGCTGGTGCTCACTTGTGGAATAGATTTAAGTAAAAAAAAACAAAAAACAAAAAACAAAAAACAAACAAACAAAAAAAACCAAACAAACAAACAAAAAAAACCCCACAAAAACACAAAACAGAACAAAAAAAAAAAAAAAGAAAAAAAGAAAAAGAAAAGAAGAAGAGCAGCATTCAGAACTGGAAACTGTTAAGAGACTACTCCTTTTTAGATTTTCATCTCCCATCTAGATCAGCCAGCGTTTGGCCCCATGTGGTTCAATGTGAGTCACAATGATCTCTGCTGAGGTCTGACCAAGATTAGCTGCTTTGTATAGAACGGTGCTACCTTGCACCTACTGATTCACTGCAGTAGAAATGATAGATAGTTTTACAGGAGGTAAAAAAGTGATGAAACTCACTGGTACTTAAAACAGTGGATGTGCTCCACCTACTGTCCATTACCAACAGGCAGCATCCTTACTGAGAGCTTCATGCTGCCATCCTCTCGACTTTTTACATTTGGAGGGGAACCAGGGGGAAAGAGAAGGGAAAAATGGATGTGAAGAACAAAGGAGAATGAGAGAAGATGAGGGCTGTATGGCAGGAGAAAAAAAAATAAAAGAAGACACAGCTCTTTCAATGTAAAAAAGAAGTACTTCAAGCATATGTAAGCTTGCAGCAACCTTGGCCATGTAAAGTCATTTTGATTTATTTCAAAGCTCCCAAGCAAGGAGAGTTCTTTGAATGCTGCTGTTCCTGATTGATGACAATGGGGTTTATACCTAAAACAGCCAAGGACAAACCCCAGGCTGCTGCCTGCTCCCTTTGGCTGCTGCCACCTTTACCTCCAAGGCTTTGGGGCTAGAGAGGGCAGAGGGACAAAATTCCCCTGGCTCCTCACCTTCCATGTGTCCTCTGTACCCTCTCTACCAGCGACCATAGCTGCAACTACTGCCATTACAATGTGGAATGGACAGACATTTGTCTCCTGCTCCTGGTCCTTGATAGCAAAACAAACCTTGCTTTTATTAATCTCCTTCCTAGTCCCGGACTCTTTTTCTATTCAGGTCAGTGAAGCCTGTGAGCAGCTGTTGTCTACACAGGATGTATCTCATCTCATATGATCTTCAATCCTGACAGTGTCTCCTGTGAAAGGCAGAGGAGGCAGAGACACAAAGCAGACTGAAGGTAACACATTCAGGAGCAAACAGTGTCAGAGTCTCCAGGAAACCCTAAAAAGTAGATATTTAAGTGTCATTAAGCTGGCTGAAAATTGAATTCTCAGTATGAATGATCTTTTGTGAATTTCTTCAGTGTGAGGGACAGGCTGGTGTTTTGTCAAGTCCAGGGTGGAACTGCTGCTCAGATGTGGACAGGAAGGGTGTCTCTGTCAGCCAAGGGGTTTGTGCACAGGACACAGTCAGGGGAGGAGAGAAAAAGTGAACCGTGCTCATCACTCAAAATCCAAAAGGAAAAAATAGGACTTGTGCAGTGCTCTGAGGTGTGAGCTTACTCACTGCTTGTTTTTTCATAAGAAAAAAACCCAGAACACCCAATATTTAAGTTCTGTCCTGAAGCAGAATTTTTTTTTGTGTGCCAAAATTTATATTGTTACATATATGTAGTACATATATCCATGGACACACCCACACATACATTGTCCTGGGCATGCTCTTTCTCTGCCCAAACAGCTTTGAGCATGGCTGGAGGGAGCACAGGTCCATCTATATCCAGCCATATAGACCTGTCTGAAGCTGTGCAGATCCTACTGTCCTTGAAAGCCTTGTGCAAAGTGCCCAAGACAGTGCAGTGTTTGTGACAGAGCAGTAACTAACTATAGGTTAATGCAATATACACTATCATTTAATATATCACAGACCACTATCTGAGTATATTTCAGCCCTGTTCTGAATACAGATATTACTAGTGGCTTGTAATTTGTCTGTGCCTTTCCCTGCAGCTGCTCCTTTCTATTATTCTAGCAAATATTGCAGAAATTCATGAAAGCCATGGGAGAGTGGTAGGCTTATGAAGTGCGCTCTTGCTACCATTTCCTTGTCCTCATTATTAACCCACTCTACTTTTTCATCATTCTGTATCAAGTCTGTCTCCTACTAAAAAAAATGCTTCCTTTTTCACTTTGTATTGATATGAGCCTTTAATTCAACCCTGTCTGCTGGCTTTGACAGAGCCACACTAATTTGTAATCAGATTGAGGCTATGACACTGTTCAAGTGCACAGAGAATATGAAGGATACAGGAGAAAGAAGGAGAAAGGAAGAGAGAGAGAGAAAGAAAGGGAAAGATTATATGTGCAAAGTCACTGTTTCTGATGTGACATTCAGCTCCATGCACAAAGGGACACAGAATGGCCTAGGGAAAGAGATTTCCTTGGGAAGACAATTCTTCCAGCCAAAATACTGCCCTGCTATACCTCAGCATATTAACAAAAAAGGAGAAAGGGATGACAAGGTCAGTCAGGGAATGAAAAGAGAACTACTGGGGACCAAGGGCACAGCTGAGGGTAGAGGGACGATTGAGAGGCAATGAAGCAAGGAAGGGAAGAAAACAATAATGTGGGGAGAAGAATGAACACATCAAGGCAAAGAAAAAGTAAGGTGAAAAAGGAGCAAAAATAGCACAGAGAGAGGCAGAAGTTCTTGACACTTGTGGCACACCTGTGACTGATGGTGGCTAAAGCTGCCACTCAGGCAGGAGCAAGTGGCCAGAGAGACTTGCAGTCGCTGAACAAGTGCACGTGGGGCTTGGAGCTGCAGAATATAAAGCTGCCACACCCTGACTCCATTCTTTTCCCTGTAACCTGTCAGGGCCCAAGTAAAATTAGATGAGGTTTCACTCTGGCACAGCGTTCTGTTAAAGCCTCTCCATACTTTATGGAAACTGGGGATACCCCGGCCCCCCTCCTCCCCTAAGAGGCAGGAAGCAAGGAAGCCTAATAGGTTTCCTAATAGCCTAATATCCCAATCATTTCCAACATACCCTTTACTTCAGAGGGATTATAATGCATTTACCTTTATTTTCTCCTCAGTTTATTGAAGGTGCAAAGTCTAGTGACCTTTATGCATGACAAATCTCAAGGGTTGCCTGGATTTCTATTTTCTTTCAAGTCCTTTGAGGGGAAATACCTCCCTGTTCTGCCATGCACGTGGAATGGCTGCTTACACGTGAGTTAGAACACCCAGCAGCCAGGCATTCTGTATTAAAATTGTAATCCAAGGGCATAGAGACTCATGTCTCTTTCTCATGGTTTGGTCCAAAACTGGGATCTTAGTTATTTGTCACTTAAAAGAACCAAGACAGAAATAGAATTTAAAGCTATTGATTGCAAACACTTTTATCTACAAAGCCAATATGAAACACTGAGCAATAGTAGGCTGACTTATGTTCTGGCTTCTTCTCTTTTTATTCCTTCATGAAGAGGTTTCACCAGGATTACATCTTTACAGTGCAGAGCTATGTTTTCTGGGTGAGCTGAAGCAGGATGGATTTTAGGGTTGACACTCTGTATCAAAGTCTTTCTCTTGTTTAGACAGCACGTGTGGACCTTTGAAGGCTGTCAGCACGAGCCCAGCTCTGCTCCCATCCACCAGCAGGTGTTCAGACAGGGAAGAGTCATGGCACTGCTCAGCCCCTGTACAGTCTGTACCCGTAAGGAGCTGCTGGATGCCCCCAGACGCAGCAGAGTGAGTGCTGCCAGTAGTCACATGTGTGTACATGCACACACACACACACAAACAGGTGTTTCAGGGGACCTCCAAACCCTGCACTCACCCAGTCATTGGCTTAAACCTCATAGTCCATCCAGTAGCCAAGTGGCAGACCCCCTGCTCTGTCCTTGGCTCCCAGACCACTCGACTTACCCTCCAGCCTGATGCTCTCTGGTGACACATGTGTGGCACACACCCCCCTTCACACACCCCATTGGTGGCCCACAGATAGAAGGGCACTAAGGCTCCTGGGTCCCACACCAGCTGCTGCCCCTCAGACCACCCCAGCACACACACACACAGCAAAATGGCAGAAATGGTGTTCAAAGAGAAAACAAGGGCAGACTGCGCTGGCCAGGGCCAGGGCAGGGGCAGACAAGCATGGTGACCGTCGACTTATGTGCACAACCACCCCCTTTTATCCCTTTTCCCTTATGTTTTTCCTTGATTGTTCCTTCCCAAAATGCCTTGATCCCTCCCCTTCCCTATCTTGGGTTCCCTCCCCACACTGAAACAGCCCTTAAGTCATATGCAGACCTAAAATGCGCTACTCTGTATCCCATAAAGGCACAGCCCCATACAGGCCATGATGGGGTCATGTCAAGGATGTCCAAGTGTCTTTTGCTGACCCCATTACAGTGGAAGTCCAGGGAAGGGCAGAGCAGGGTCATGTCCCATCCTGGCCTTGTGCCTCCATCCTCTTCTATGTGTGAGAACACCAGTCCTTCTTCCAACACTACCGAGTTCTTGTCCTTCATTCAACATAACTCAACCCTGTCCACTTGCTCTGAAATTCTTATGAGATTCTGGAAATGCCATAGGCAATAAACATAATGGTGCTGTAATGGAAGGGGTGCTGATATGTTGAGATGAGGTGTCACCACCTTCAGCAATTGCCATCACCTGCCACCAGCGTGTCCTTCAGAGACTCATTCCCACATCTGGGATGAGGGCAAGCAAAGATTTATAAAGCAAAAGAAGAATGATAAGAAAGGTGTGAGGAGAGAGAATATAAGCAGAAGGCAGAGACAAGTTTGGAAATAGGTGGCCTCAACCTGCTGCTTGCAGAAAGGAGGCAGAGGATGAAGACTCAGCAGAGAAAGGACAGGGAAGTATACAGGAGCAGAACAAATCTTCTGACAAGGAGAGCAACGTGGTCTGCAAGGCTAATTTTTCATCTGCAAATACATGGATAAATGCAGTGAAGGAGAACGTGAAAAATTAGAAAGTGGAAAAAGAAATAAATTTTAAACAAGTCGGTGCATTCAAACATGGAAATACAAAAGCACAGAACTGAGAGGTCTCATGTCAAAGAGTCTGATGACACCAAAGTAAATTTTCCAGGAATTCAGAGACTACTAGAACTGTACCTAAAGAGACATAACTTATGGAAACCTCAGTGTCACTCCAGCTTGCTGAGTGTGAATTGAAAAGTAACCTTTTTTGGTAAGTCATGCAGTTGGAAAAATTTCTGCAAGAGGTGCAATGTTATATCCACACTGCAGGGTTTGGTAGAAACACCTGTAGAAATGCTCTGGGCAGTACAGCCAAGAGCTCTGCCCATCTTTCAAAGCAGTGCAGGGGATGACTGGTACAGAAAGGGTGGCCAGGAGGACCAGGTGGGCAAGACTCTGCCCTTCCTGCATGTCTACCATAACACCATCAGTGAGGCACTAAGATAATTTTAATTACTAGCATGAAATACTTTCACAAGAATCCTGTAATTATGGAGTCACTGGATAGTTTGGGTCATAAGGGACCTTCATAGACCAGCTACTTCCACCTTTCCCAAATCCTGCCATGGGCAGAGACATCTTCAACCGGGTCAAGCTGTTTAAAGCTCCATCCAACCTGGTATTGAAGACTTCCAGGGATGAAGCATTGCTCTTTCTTCTCTGGAACTTCACTTTGTTAACCACTTTAATCTTTGGCAGTCATTAAAATGAAGAGCTGGTAAACAACTCTTCTCTGCACTTCATAGCCTGGGTTCTAGCATTTAAGCTTTTTAATAAGTAACATGAATTTTTTAGCTCTTAGCTTTTATTTTCATTCTTCCAGCTGCACTCTTGAAAATAATTCTCTCTCATCTTCTCCTTCAGATCTCACTAAAAAAAAAAAAAGGAGAGAAGCTCAACTTACGACTGAATAATTTTCATAACAAACAGACTTCGAGAGGTAAAAAGAAAAGCGTGATAGACTAGAAGATAATACTCTTGCTGAGAGAGAGTCTAAGAGACCTATTAGAGAAATACTAACAGTTGTTTTACAAGAATGCTACATTTTTTGAATAGACATTAAGAAGAGAACTAGACGCTAAAGGATCCACATGAGAAATTTAGAAAGTGACTGTAAAACAGCTTACATTCATAGAGAGATGCAATTAATTATGAGACTGATTTGTGTTGATTTCACCTCTAGAAGTGCAGGAAAAAAATACAAAAATTAGATACAAGTGTTTATAGGCTGCACAATTTTTTCATGCAAAAGTGTCTGTGACTAGGCAGAACTGTCTGAAACCACTAAGATTACACTGCTGGCTAATGGAAGAATATTTTGCTTTTTAAAGTAAGCAAAGAACTGCATTGCAATTCATCCTTAAAAACACTTTAGGAAATGCTGTCTTAATGGCTTCAATTGCCACACTTCATTTCTTCTGGCTGGATACTTGGACCCATGGTCCCTCTCAGCATGATTTAAAGCCTTTCCCTGTACCATACTGACACAGCTCTGCCTGTGCCTGGGTCTGGCACCACAGCTCCTCCATGAACCTGTTCCCAGCGGGAGCCACTGTCACTGTTTCTCTGATCCACGGTTTTACCTGCTTTCTCTGCCACATTTGCAGATTTTCCAGTGGCTGTAGGTCTTTTTCTTCAACTGGCTTTGTCACAAAACCTGTTGATAGTGCTTGCCTTGGTTTATCTGCAACAAAACGATCCAAAACAACCATTGTCTTTTTGTCTTTGGCAAGCAACACCTCAATGGCCTGACCCGGCTCACTCCTTAGGGTGCTTCTGGGGAGCTTTGGAAATCACTTCTGTATTTCATCTTAGCAATATCTCAGAGGTAAGTCCAGAGCTCTTGAAAATTAATGAAAGCTTTTGAGAAAGATCGTAGTAACTCCATCCATGCTTACACACACACATATACAGAAATGCCCCTGATAATACAGTGAAAATAAGGGAGGCAGATGGGGAGAGACTGGAAAGACATTAAGAGGTCTGGAGGGGTAAAGCAGCTTAAAAAAGAAGTGGGGTTTGGAATTAAATTTAAGATGCTTTTCAAATAAAAATGGCACTTGAGAAGAGGTTAGGGCTTACTGGAGAAGAATATTTGAGAATATAGCAGAATACTTAGGATCATGTGAAGGGGAACATAATGAGATTGGATGGTGACAAGTACCAATTCGTGTCTGTGACTGAAGGAGTTAGTGTTACAGGAGGTTTTTGGCTACAGAAAAGCCAGTCTCATAGATAAATTATGCCCCTCTCCCAAGTACAGAGATGTGCTAATACAATTTTATGCTTCAACAGCATTTTCATATGGGCTATAAAGCAATTGGTTCATAAATTAAGAAAAATCACAAATTAGGAAAAAGCAATTCACAAATACTTTTTAGCATCCTCTGAAGAGGATGATTTGGGGGCTTGATTTGGATGCCTGTGCTGGTTTGGAGTGTATGTTCTCAAGCTCCCCGAGCAGCCACCATGCCTACTACCTCAACAGTGTGTTTTCTTCCAGCCAGAAACTGCTTGGGGCAGTTGTTCAGGATTTTAGGACATCACCTGGGGCAGTGGTTCTAGCCCAAGACTTGACAGACTCTGAGCCCAAGCACATTCGCTGTGCAGTGAAGGTGCATTGACTTCTGTATACCAAGGGTCAGGCTGGACTCTGTGATGAATAGCATTTCAGGAAGCTCAGCAAAGCCCAGGGTGTCCAGAATACACTGGATTTTACTACGCATGCACTTCATAAGCATTTACATATAATTCTCCCAGGATTTCCCCGTGGAAAATATGGAAATCATCCTGCTGAAAGTATTTTTTCTTGCACAAGCTGTTATGGTCTGGCTTTCTGTATATTAATTACATTTTAAGTGCATTTGCTGAAGTCTTGTTTTGCTGGGCTTACCAAGTTATTGCAAAGAAGACACTTGTTACAGCCAACAGAATGTAAAAATTATTGAAGTCCAGAATATGGTTTTGTTCATTTTCAGCACATGTATTGGCTAGATAATACAAAACCCCAGGGTTTAAGCAATTGCAGAGCTAATGTTTCACAGGAACAGCACAATCTCTTTGTGAAGCTGCTGCAGATATGGAACTGTGTCTTTTGCCTTTGCCACTAATTTTGCACCTTCAAAATGCAGACACCATTTTCTGATTTCCCCTGTGTGCTTAGTTGATCCCCACCTGGGATGATGCTCACAGGGTGACAGATCCTTCACTCCTACCAGAGCTGCAATGACACAACTGCTGTGGTCCAGGTATCCCCTGCCACCTTCTCAGTGCCATGAGAAAATGGCACTGCTGGAGAAGGTTGAAGGTACAGGGCTCCTTCTGAGACCCTTCTCACATCAGCTTATGAAACACAGAAATAAGTGGAGCCTTCTTACAGGGACATGTCATTGTAAAGACTAACAGTGGCTAATTGCATTTTCTAGTACTTTCCTGATGTGTGTCAGATGTAGAGACAGTGATTGCTATCCTGCATTTGCTTGGAGAAAAATATTACATGACACTAAAGCAATGCCAGAATCAGAGCATTTGCATTTCCCAGTTGCCACTGCTCAGGCTCACTGTTTCCTTCTACCATTAGACACATGCCTTCCAGAGGACACAGAGAAGATATTTATAGGTTCCCAGGCATGTAGGTTGAAGATCTAAAAAGCCTCTGCTACCAGAAGCTTAACCCAGGAAGGAAAAATACTGTTCATCTGCTGCACATTTTTACGTGTCTTTGTAACACGTTTCCTATGTACATACAGGTTTTGGGAATGCCAGGTAGCTGTAAGTGTTTCCTAAGCAAGAACAGATATTGCCATTTTATTACTGGCAAATAATACTGCAACTGTACTAATATTAACACCTAATGTTAATATGGCAATTAATAATGGAGCAGGACATTACTACAGACTGTTAGCTGGACACTTTTGCTCAAGTGAGGAAAAAAGTTACCACAGGTTCAGACGTATAAAAGGCAGACATGCTGGATGTTCAGAAACATATATTCCTTAATGATACCAGTTTAGCTTTTGTATTTCCTTCAGCCTTTGCTTTCTGTTGGCATCTCTGATTGGGACCAAGTACCACTTATCCAAACTCGCAGCGTGTTGTTTGGCTGACCTGTTATATATGTTGTAATGTCAGCACCTGTCAGCCTGCATTGCCCCTGTTAGACTTCTAAAATGGTAATTTAATAAAGGAAGGTGACATGAATCATCAAGAAATAATTTCAATTATCATCTCTAGACAATTCATTATGCACATATTTCTTGTGAGATCCTTAAATCAGCAGGGTTTCTTAATCAGAGACTTAAAAATTTTGTCTGTAACAGCTAGAGACTTGACCCATAAATCAGCAGCCAGGCCAGCAGGTCCAATTCATGCTTCACATTTTTTTCCCTGTGAGAACGAGACACTTAATTACCACCAAGGTCACAGAAAAGGGGAAAAACCCTGTAACACAGAGTTGGTTTTGACAGCACCAGTTCTGGCAGTGTTTTCTGAAAGCAGAGCAATTTGCAAACAGAAGACAAAGCACGGCTGGCAACGCCGCTGCAGCACTGCCGGAGTGCTGGTACCACCACAGTCACCACAATTTATCTTCCTCTGTCTATGGAAGATAATATTTGCTCAAGAGAGACAGTCACACTCTTTCTCAGATTTTATTAGCAAAAATAATTAGTTATTCTGATACAGCCTCCTTTTCTATTCTTCAATGAAGAAAACTGGTGGTTTGCATCCTTCCCTTTGGGGGAGAGGAAGGGTTCTAAGCCATTTATGGGAGGAATCAGGTCGTGGTCTGACCATGGCACCCAGCTGTGATGCAGAGTGCCCTGGGGCTGGGCTGGAGGCACTGTGGTCTGCAGCGGCTTGCTGCAGCCAGCCATCACTGCTGGGGGGGAGGGAGGGAGGCAGGGAGGAAAGGGAGAGCCTCAGCAGGATCCACAACCCTTCCTAAAATGAATTCACCAAGAGGTGAAGCAGGTACCAGCAGGTCAAGCCACCTTTGTCAGTGCAGAAGTCCTGCTGAGGCAGATGGGCTACATAGAGGGGAGGGACCAGGGCTAGCACAGCTAATACAGAAAATGCATTGAGCACAGCTCTCTAAAGTGCATTAACCTATCTTAGGATTTCAATCTCTTATTTTCATGAAATGGCATGGATTTAGCAAGCATTTAAATCCCTGTGAATTTGAAAAGAGAGTTTAGGTTTGTAAATCCACATTTACCCAGCCAAGTAAATGGCCCAAATCTCAGAAGTGCCAAGCTACTTCCAGATTCCCCTGAGGGGAACAGCACTGAATGTCTGGTGTCTCTGAAAGCCAGTTGACAAATTTCAGAGTTTTGCAAACTGTGGGCCAAGTGTTTTGCCAATCAATAGTCGCTCAAATATAATGAGCTGTCTGAGAGCACCCACTCTGGATGATGGATGCTTGTCTGATCCTGGAGAAAAGATTTTAACCCATTGGCCATGTTTATTGGACTGGATTCAGCAAATCAGAAACAGCTAATTAGTTCTGTCAGCACTCATTTGAACTAGAGTTAGGGCTTTGGCCAGGGATGTTTTTCAGTTGTTTTTCTGTTTTCCTTTTTTGGCCATGAAGGTGTTATAGTTCATTAGGGCTGGGAAGTGCCTGAATTCTAGTCCAGCTTTTCTTAACAGGTGGCTGAGCAAAGCTGACCCCCAAGGAGAAAGTGGGAAATCAGCTCTGTCCTCCAGGAAAAGGAGATTTCTGTGAAGAGTGACCCCACTGAGATATCTTGGAAACCACTGCATGCACTAGGAATCTCTGTGTCCAAAATTTTCAAGTGTTCAGCATATTTGAAGCCTCTTGAATTGGAGGAGATGATGTCTCCTTTCATGTTTTATACAACAAAGAAGATATTTTTGTTAGTCCACAAGTAACAATAATTATTATTTTTTGTATTTATTAAAATCATAAAATAAGCTCATCATGAAAATATGTCTGGCTTTTTAAATAAATTTTCACTAGTGGCAAAGCTGTCTCCAAAAAACAGTTGAGCTGTAGCATGTGTACAAAGTCAACCTTTCCATATAACTAACTCCTCTTGTATTTACAAATTGAGAATCTGTTATAGGTGGTTTTCCAAGGTACCCTTGGATAACAGTTGTTTTATCGTAGTAAGGGTGCACCAGAGAAAAGGAGATTGCAAACTGGCTGTGCTCCAGCTCCAGAATGAGACAGGACTGTGTTGCTATTTTAGTTTCTTCCTGGTTGCTATATGGTAATTTGATAGTGTTATTTTACTTCAGCAGGTGATTCTGTCCATTCTTCCTTAACTCCAACATGGGAGCTGCAAAGAGATGAGAGATTTATTTTGGGGCACAGTCAGTTTTGAACATGATGTGTTCAGTAAATGAGTATATTCTTGGCCAGAAAGCAGCAATTATGCCAGCAGGTAAGATTCATCTCACTGTCAGATAACAGAGGGAAGATGTTTGATGTTTTATAACGTATGGACAAGTGGCTCCAGCATTCAGAGTGACAGAAGAAGGCATAAAGTTGTCAAGTATCTTCCTCACTGCTGTAGTTGTGGTCAACTAGAAGCCAACTGTCCGCAAGTGAGGGCTAGAAAGATTACATGCAACACTACTAACCAATGATGCCTGAATCTGAGCTCTTCCAGCTGAAGTAGCTGCTTTGTACTAGCAAAGATGCATTTCTCAAAAAGACACTGCTGCATTTACTTTCATTAGCTGGGAGACCATGTCAAATGTGCTATGAAGTGTCTCGCATTAGGTAAAAGAGAAAAGCAATTTTTCTCCTCAGTTCTATTATCACAGAATCATAGAATGGCTTGGCTTGGAAAGGACCTTAAAGATAATCTAGTTCCAATCCCTCTGCCGTGGGCAGGGACACCTTTCACTAGACCAGGTTGCTCAGAGCTCCATCCAACCTGGCCTTGGACACTCCCAGGGATGAGGCATCCACATTATGTTGATTAATGCAATTATTTCTAGGTATGTTTGAATGGTAAAACCAGGTTGGCTTTATTTGCTTGTGTTATTAGTATGGATATGCGTTTCCCTTCAGGCAAGATGCTGGAAATAAGGACAACGCTCCCTGGAAGCTGTGCTGTACAACATCGGAGCATTTGAAGCCCACAAAGCCCCAGTGTGAGCCCGGGTTTGCCTGAAGCAGTGGCGCGTCTCTCACTCACAGACCCTCGGGAGCGGGGGTGATAATCGGCTGCTTGTCTGCTACAGGGAACATTTTCCATGCTCCTCCTTCTCTGGTCTTTTTCAGTAAATCCGTAAATTTTCCAGTCCTGGCATCTGTGAACACTTCCCCTAAACGCCCCAGGGGCATCTGCAAGCCCCGGGTACCTGGGCCCAGAAGGAGAAAAACTCCACTGGCTTTGCTTATTTCGACTTGTTTCAGGCTGTCTTCAGTTCCAGAGAGGTGTAATGGTAAAACAAAGCAGACTGCAGAGTCAGTTATTTTTTTAAATGCAGCTTTTCAAACTAACATTTGAAGAAAAAGCAACAGGAAATGCAATTTTAAGGGTAGAAATCAGATGCTTTTCTGATTGCTTAACTTATCTGAACCAGAGGACTGTGAAATGAACAGCCTCAGGCAGGCTTGACCAAGACGGCTCCAGAGCTGGCATGGGACTGTGTGACTGATTCCAGGAGAGAGGGACACCCTCTCTCCTGCTCTCCTGCTGCCTTGTGTAAACCTGAAATTATTCTTTCTCCTCTCCAAAGAACTGCTTTTCTGGAGTAAATAACATTTGTCATTATCAGGAAGGGATGCTGACACTCCTTTTTTCTTAAGGCTGGCATCATTCATGTATGTGCACTCAGGCTATCAGACCAAGCAGACAGGCTAGCTTACAGAAGTAGAATCAGCACATTTGACTCAATAACATTTTTTATCATTAAATAAATAAGTCTCCTAAAAATTCCCAGTTCAACCATCAGCAAAATATTTTACCTACTAACAAACAACCACATCTCACCGCTGTGCAGCATTCAGAAAGCACTAAGTCGGGCTATTAGAATTCATTAAATTGCCTTAAAAAGCACAATGGGCATATTATCACATAGGCACATGCACTTACACACGCACATTGTTGTCTGCCCAGGGAACACTCCCAGTCACCTTTCTCAGCAGTCACGCACACCAGGAGCTCCTTTGATTTTAATGAACTCAAGATTTTCCCGTAACTACCCGTCTCCAGGGCTCTGAGAAAACAAACACTCAGGAACTCGGCTCGTTTGGCTGCATTGTCACAGTCTGCATCGGCTGTTACAGTCTCCTACAAGACCCACTTAACAGCGTTGGAGAGACTCGCCAGTTCTGTCGTGCACAGATCAAAAGAAGTTCAAAAGCCTTTCACAAGTTTCGAGGCTTAGTCCGGTTGGTAATAACATCAATGATGAAACTGCAATTGTATTCGACGGGAGCAGGAGCAGGCACCTTGGGTCTCATCCCGGGAAGCACTGAGTTACTGCAGCCCCCCAGAAAGTGCAAGGAGAGGGGTTCAGTGCCACACAATAACACAGCTTAGTTATTGTCAATATATTTACCAGCTAGTCCAATTAAACTCGACAACCTATTTACTGAGGCTTTCTGCCCAGTAGCAGATGTACAGGTATCAGCCAACCAACTGTAACACAGCAGCAAACAGAGCAAGAGGTGCTGGTGCTGGTCTCTTCGTTTGAGCTGTACGTCATTCACACATGTTGATACGAGTCAAATAAAGGTCACAGCACATTTGTATCTAGCTTTAGGTGAAAGAACACCAAAGCCTTTTTATGCTGACAATGCTTCCCAAAATTTATTGTGACCTTCAAGAACCTGAAAATATTCTGCACCATCATCATCTCAGGGTCAGCATACATTCAATATTCATTAGAAAAGAAACTGCTGGGGTGACAGAAATCTGGTGGTATAGATTAGCTGCTGAGATTTTTGATTTCCCAAATCATCTAACAGGAAAGCAGCCAGGGGAGAGGAGAGGAGAGAGCAGGGAGCTTTGGCAATTATCTTGTCTGAGTTAGTTATGCCTCCGCTTACAGTACACATGTGGCTGTGGGTACTTCAATAACCAGTTAGCTCTTGTTTTATCTATTTCCTCCTCCCCAGCACCATGTCTGAGATCACGACCTGACCAGACAAGCTTCTTTGTCTGATCTCCTTGGATCATTCATTACTTCACTAAAGCCTTAACTCCTACCACCTCTTTGATACCTGAAAGCCACTTGATGAGGTTTGTACCTGGTGAGGTGCTGAGTGGCTCTGGCACAGTGCTCAGCAAAGAGGGAAACAAGGTTCCCGAAGTGGAGGGGACTCCACACCTCGAAGATATGTTCTTGTTTCCACCACTTTCCTCCCTGTCATTTCCCAGGATACTTTACATCTAGCCATTTGATTTTTAGATCCAGTAACTCACCCATTGCAGTGTCTGCTTGGTAAGGTTTAGATCTTGCCTTCTTCTTTATTTAACCAAAGCTGGGGCTTCTGGCAATGAGCTTTACTTATATCAAAGGCAGTTGTTCATATTAACATGTAATGTTCTAGATGCTTGATTGTGGGGTGAGATTGTTTTTACTGTACTTTTAGAAAACATGCTTCTACTAAATCAATTTAAATCAAGCAAATCCTGGTGTGAGACAAATATAGAGGGTTCTGGACTGAACCAGGGTGATCCAGGATTGTGCTGCTTCTGGAATGGCACACCTGAAGATTCACACTTTTCTGAAAAGCACACCTGGAATTCCTTGATCAGTGTATTTTTTGGTGCAATTTTCATTCTCCTATTAGTTTGAGTTCTTCTTGGTTTGTGCCTTTGTATTTGAGAATTTGTTAAGTGGATCTCTCACTTGAGCTTTTTGATTAAAACCCAGCTGCTTATTTGTTTATACAAATTACATTATGGATAATAAACTTAACTATAAAATATCAGCCAAGAATGTACAATGGGTGAAAAGGGTTAAATCATATTGTTGGAATTGTAAACAGAGACAAATACAAAAAAGAGAGTAGTGTGAAGAGTGTTGTAACATTTTAAAAGATGTAGCATGTAGCTAGAAAATTAGTGAACTCCAATTACATTCCACTTTCTTTACTTTCTCTGCTGCACATTTTCTTGTTTAGCATGTTGCAGGTTCATTCTGCACCACTGTTTTTCAATGAGGTGAACACCTTCCCAAAGCACTTCTTTTTAGTAGATTTGATTTCTGGATAAACTACTTAGCTGTCTGTTATTGTCCATGAATTCCGATGTTACTTTGCCTTGGAACTAGTAAGATAGAAAAAGAATTTAGCCTTTTGCTGGATTTTGATATAATTTAGGTGTGGGTTCCTGAATATAAACCTAAATTTAACTCACAAAACCTGTAGAATAAAGTCTTAATAGAACTGAGTTTATCATAAGTGTGGTTTAAGAGTGTTCTACTTTTCCAGATGGAATTTCAAGGAGTTTCTGCATGTGATTTATATACCTCAGCCCTGTAATCTCTCAGTAAAAACCAGGAACTGCAGGTGAAAGCCTTATGATGCTACATGGGCCCAATTTAAATGACCTAGAGGTAGATAGTGAAGAATGGAGCTTTCCCTGTGGGAAAGCTTGCATCTCCTCCTGCTGTTGCTGGCCCAGTCCTCACTCACATGGGTGAGTGAGTGGTTCCTGATGGGCACTGCCACAGCTTCCCATGCTGTGAGCATGGTCCTGGTGGGCACAAATGACCCTGGTAAAACCTGAACTAAGTCTTACTGTGCAGCACCATTTGCTTGCAGCTGGATACTCAAATATGCTCAGCAAAGGCCAGTAAGCAAAAGTAAATATGCATTAACTGGATGATGTCTAACAAATAAACAGGCAGCTTGCACGTGGTTTAACAGGGAAGAGACTAAACATCTGCACAGGAGCACTCTGGTGGTGTGTGGTGCAGCCACGCAGCCTGGGACGTTCCCAAATGCAGAATTCAAGGCACACCACCTGTCCCCAGCCAACAGCACAAGTGTAACCTGCACAGAAAGCCTCGGCTTGTGCAACAGGACACCAGGATCCCAAATAAGCTCTTTGACAACCCCTTATATCCCCCTTATGAAGAGGTATCTCCAGCAGAAAGCCAAGCTTTGTACCCAGGGCTAAACAAAATGGATTTGGGCTCTAAAGTCCCGAGATGACAGACAAACCAGAGCAGTGGAGTGAAGCCAGCGATAAACAACCTCATCCTGGAGTGCCAATACTACCAGTCTACCTAGAATGGCTACTGCTGTCACTGCTATGCCAGTACTGGTTGATGTGAGGGTAGCTGTTGGGAGAGGCAAGTCCTGGGAAAAGCCACCAAGGTGACCTGCCCTTGGAAAAACTGAATTTTATGGGATTTTTTTCTCAGAAGTTCAGCTCAAACTGACCTGGGCCAATGACCAGCTTTCGCTACTGGTGTCTTTGAAGATCTGTGAATTTAAAACAACAAGCAAAGCAGCTGATGAACATTGTGGACATGGTTTTGACTTTATCCACACTAATTTCTATCTTGGCATAATTCTAACTCGTATTACATTAAGGCTGTTTAGTGTTATGTTCATTATAGTGTCTTTCATTAGAATTTCTCTCTTGGGTATGAAGAGATAATCCACATGAATATTTTTTTTCCATTATGAGCCACATTATTAAGTCCATTATTGTGTTTTAATTGACATTATTATAGCACATTAAGTACTTTGACATGGGTTAGAGATAGTTTGTTAATAACACTATTACTAAAATACTAAAAGCTGCGTTTCTATTCTGGTTGATGTTGAAGCTTTCAAAATTGTACTCATTCTGTCACGTAGCTTGGGAACACAAATCTGGCATTATCTGACTGTCTTTTATAGTGCTTCTAACTTCCCTAATAGTCTGCTGTTTCAACAATGCCCCTATAAATCACGAAACCAAAGGTGATGCAGAACAATATATCACGTCTGGTTACAGTCATTGGCTGTGTCAAACAAAATTTTATCCTATCCAAAGAGTCTGAATTACTTCAGTTGTGTTATTTAAATGAATAATGATAGAATAACTCTCAGGATGTTTAGAGAATTTGTGGGGCTTATTTACATTCTGTTGGGATGTTTTTTTTCCAGAACTTGTTTCAGATGTCTTTGTGGTTCCTACATCCTCATCAGAACTGTAAACAGTTCTATCATCACCAAATCCTTTCCAGCAACACCCCACATGAATTAACAGATTGAATTTGCCAGACATACTATTTCTGTTTCTAGTCATCATGGGCAAATTTGCAGTTTTCTGTCCTGTGGCATGTTCCAAGTTAAACAGAATTAAAGAACTGCCTTAAGAAGCACAGGCACTTTAATTTTAATTTTTTTTTAAACCTTAAGAAGCTGGTTTACAGTAAAAAACATTAAATGGGAAGCTTAGATTAATATCTGACCTTTCTTTCAGGATAAGACCTTACCTCAAAAGACTGTGATGAAACATCTAGTAAGAATTTCCATCAGTATAAAGTAAAAAAGTAATAAATTAAGCTTGTATCCAGTACTTATGCTTGGGGTTCAAGCAGACAGAAGTTATATCTATACTGTTTAACACCATAAGACATTTCTAGTCACTGCAACTTAAGCAGGTAGGTTTTTAAAAGGCCTCTGGGACAATTTTGGCCTCAGATAACTCATCTTCTCCATACTCCGTATCCTCATGTCACAGCTTACACGTGACTACCCTGCTTGGGAGGCCAAGAAGGACCAACAGTGAGAACACAGACTCTTCTGTGAGAAGACTGTGGTTCTCAGCACATTAGATTTACTAACAGAGATGTAGCCAGCTAGTCCCATTGAAGTGATGGTCACTTTAGTAGGTCACGTATATATACTCTTCTAATGTTCACAGAAACGAATGAGACAGCCCATTTTCCAGGCAGAATGTGGAAAGAACATTCCCACCAGCTTCAGGGAGAGATGAATCAGGTCTTGTAGACAGAAAGCTATCAAGAAGTAAAGCAACAAGCAAGACCAATCTTTTTTCTCTATGAGACCACCAATCCAAAATTTCTGTTCATGAAACTCCAAGAGCTCACATAAACTTCCAGAGGTTTGGAGGGGGCTATCTGAATTGGATTACATCCCTCACTCAAAATGCTACAAACCAGAGCAACGTGGTTCATTCCCAGCTCTGGATTCGCAGTCAGGTCCAATGCAGCCCTCAGAGCCAGGGACTGTGTTTTGTGAGCAGCAGGGGCATAGTGAGGACACTGGGACTGTTCTTGCCTTGGGAGAAAGCAAGACAGCGGTGAAGGCTCTTTTCACCACATTTTTCTGTGATCCCACTGAAAGCTTAACCCTTTCCCAGACATGAGGGGAATCTAATTCACACAATGCTCAGAGATTTCCTGCATTTCTTCAAGGCATGTAGTGTATTTTCACAGCTCTCTGTCACATGGCAAGTTTGATGTGCAATGACTGTGGTGTATGTAAGCCTTTAACTATGTGAAATAGATGAATTAAACTTGACATTTGTAGATAAAGCACATCAACAGCTCCCTAGTTGCACAGTTTTATGGAGTTTCTGTCACATACTTTTCTAGGCATAGGTATTTCATCTAAGTCTGTAAGGTAGATTTTACTCTCTCAGGCTTTTACTTTTCTCAGATGAGTGTTTCTCCTGTTTTCCCATATGAAATTTTTTCACCTTTTTCGGATGATTTACTCCTTCCAGGGAAGACTGAGAGGTATCAGGGTAGCAGCCACGGTGACTAGTGATGCCTATGTTGTCTGGGTTGGTTTGATTGATTGGTTGTTTTTCAACAAAAAAATGACTAAAAACAACTTTCAAAAATCTTTTCTTGGCAATATGGTGTACATTAGTCTACAACTGCATTGATGGGACTCAGAGGTATTTATGGTATTTATGGCCAACAAGAAGGAGTCCTGCCTTTTTTGCCCAAGTTTCCTATTTCTGTGTGTGGAGGAAAACTGCTTTTGACTTCTGCATAAACTCTGCATTTTTCATGGAGGTATTTTGCTAATCCAGTTTTTTTCCCTTCCCTACGGAGGAATTTTTCTTTTGTATCATCCTGATGACCTTCCCAAAACTTTCAGAGCTTTTTTCCTCGTATTGTAGCACTGGACTCCAAGAGCTTCTCAGTTTTAATTCTCGTTCTGCTAGAGGGGTCTTCTCTACTATCAGGAGGTCAGTTAATACTCCAATGCTCCATTTCCCCACAAACATCAAGGGATATTGTGGGAATAATTGGAAGTTTTTGACAGAGCTCTCATTAGCAGCAGCTTCATTAAAATGGTATTTAAAAAAAAAAAAAAAAAAGGACTCTCCAGCTGATATTAGAAAAGAGTATTTTATGCAGAGAAGTAAAAAGTCCATAAGTGCTAGGTGTGACTTCTCCTCTAGACATAAAAAGCTGCTCTCTCTGTTTCAGTGCTCTGCTGACTTCCAAGTACCTTTTGCATGACCCGAGGAAGCACCTGCTTTGTTTGTGCAACAAAGTCATCTGGTTCTGTACCTTTTTTGTGAAATATATATATATATATGTACAAATATATATATATATATAATATAATCCCCAGTCCCTGCAATATGCATCCCTCCTCTGCTCCTTTCCTTTATCCACAGAGGGTGAGAAACTATCATCCACCCCTCCAGGCCCTATGGGATGGCTACTGTGCTGGGAGAGGTGTGTGAAACGCAGGGATCTCTGCTTCCTGAGCAGCAGCACAACATCAAACTCTCAGTGGATCAGGACACAGGAGCTAGAGAGATAGATCACTAACATCCCCTGTGGTGTGCACTGACTGCAAACCAGATACAGTGGTTGCAAAAAGCTGAAAAGAATTGAGGAGAGAAGGAATTGAAATCAGAGAAACTGCATTCTTTCCAGCCATCTCCACCTACTTGAGTAGTGCTGTGTATAACAATAGTACATAGCAAGTCCCTGAGCAGAAATTAAGAAGGCTGATGGAATCCCTGTCACGTCTATGATGTTCTTTAATATCCAAATTAATAGCTGAGAAGTGTATCTTGGTAGACAGATATTTAAAATCTGTCTCTCCCCAAAGAGGCATCCCGCCTCCTATATGAGCTAATCCATTCCTGCTCTGATTTGGCAAATGAGCATTTATTTTCACCCCAAAGAGACCTTCCAAAGACCCTGAAACTTGGTGCAGCTTGCACATGCTCACTTGCATTCCAAGTTTTTGGGGCTAGGATTTTCTCAGACCCACTGTGTGAAAAGAGGCTGGCTCAAGGGAACATGGGCCAAGAAAGATGTTAAAATCAAACTGCTGCTTTGGTTGCCTATGTTTGTGTGTTTCCTAAGGGTCACAGATGTTATTTTTTTATTTGTTAATTAACACCCCTGATTGCAGAACTCTGGTGCATTCATATGTAGAATGTGATTTTGGGGGTTTCCATGATCTTGGTGTGCCTGAAGCTGCAGTGAGAGATCCTCTCACTTTCACCATTCAGGGACGTCAGTATTGGTTTATGACCTTATGAGCTTCAGGTTCCTCATCCCCTTGAGAAAAGCAATTCTATGGGGCATCTACAGAGAAAATCTCTGCTTTTTCTGCACAGCAGGAGAATATATTGGAATGTTAGGTGGTAGAATTAAATGAATACAAGAAGAGAGAAGTGCCTTAGATATTATATTTTAATGTGCTTAAAACTATTCTTAACCTGATAGCTCACAGTGTACACAGAAGCAGCAGGAATAAATTCTATTTCTGATTTCTGTGTCAGTCAGTTTTGGTGTGCTCCAACATATGAAATTCCCCAGCATTTGACCAGGATGGGTCTTTATTTCCCTTCCTTTTCCTAAAGGATTCCTCCTTTCTTGTACTTCTGCTCCCTCCCCGTGCAGAAATTCATTCAATAGGCAAAATGATCAGAACACCCTTTAACTGTAACAAGATATGGACTTCCTTCAAAACCCAGTTAATTAAAATCCTCTTACTTAGAGGAACAAATTTCTAAGGTCATTTTGCCCTGACTTGTTTTGCTGTCCTAACCCAACTAAAGGGAGGATAAAGTGAATTCCAGTTCATTTACGGTACCTGTAGCAAATCCCTCACAACAACAAAAAAAATTGCTGATCAATATGCACACCATTCTAGTTTCTTGCTATGTTCAAATATGTAATGACAGCTGAAAGATACCCTCTGACTGCAACTGCTGAGGAATACTGCAGTAAATCACGACTATCTGCACTGTTGCTGTTCTCTGCAGTGGAAAAGTAAGTCTTCCTCAAAGCAATATTGCACAATTCACAATTAGAGGAATGGAAGGTGTTATGATACAGTTATGCAATGTTTGTGCTTCTATCCAGCTACTTCTGGCCTGATGCAGATTTGTAAGTGGCAAGTGCTATAAATGGCCCATGGGGTTATTAAGCTTTCCTGAGCCTCTCCTGGATAACCAGCCTCATCCGCGTGCCCTTTCCATGTTCTCCCATCTGGGCACATCCCATGCTGCTGGCACGACCTTGCAAGGCTTCCTGATGCCAGAAGCTGATGGAGAAATCAAGTATCACCAATATCTCCACAGAGGCCTGCAATTTCTGACAATACAGGCTCTGAAGGCATTGCTTTGGAACATCAGCAGGAATGAATGTTGTGGGTAAGCAGGGACATACAAGAAGATGTTAGAACCTCTTTTCCTGGAGATATGCAGCAGCCTGCCTTAGAATAATCACTTCTCAAAATCAACCCGTAATAGCAATTATTACATTTAGCTTTTGCTTTGTTTGAACCTCGTCCTGGGAAAGAATAAGAGGATTTGGATAAAAGCCTAAACCTAATTAATCTCTTAGGTTTTTATGTTTCCTTAATTTGACTTTATTTTTCAGTGTATTTTACATATGAGATTATTTTATCTGGGGAAGCCAAGTTTGCACTATTTTGGTTACATTTGTTGGTAAGGCTGGACGAGGCAGTCCACAGGTCTGTGATGCCTGTCAGTGGTCACAGGTTATACAGTATTCACCCTGAAGCATAGGTTACTCATGGCATTTTACTGCTCTAAAGTATCACACTGGAATTGCCCAAAAGAGAGCACTTTGGGCTTTAAAAAGGCTGTTTGCTGAATGGCTTCTTTTCTTACATACAGAGTGAAGCCAACGTCCAGAAGTTGAAGTAACTCACCATGCACCACATTTGGGTGTAACGAGCACTAAATCCTGAGGTGAACAAATTCCCAGATAAGGAATTGAGCATTTCTTAAATACCAAGGTACAAAGGGTACCAGCACATTTTCAAAGATCTAAAAACAAGCCAGGAAGGCAGGAAAAACAATGGAAAAATACTTAAAACACAGCAGCAAGAGCTCTGCCGACATCCCGGCCTGTGCTCGTGGCTGGTAACGCCGATGGACACGCGGCGGCCTCACCTCCGGCACGTCCATCAGCATATGCACATTCACATGTCTCAGAAGTTGTTATCATACTTAGTACAAATTGTCCTTCTGTTCCCTTGTACCCTTGTGTGCACAGAGGCATCACCATGGAGCGGGAGAGAGGCAGTTTCAGAGTTTGCACCAGCCATTTCTTGGCTGCTGGCAGAGAATGGGCAGAAAAATTGGAATATATGGAAGGAAAGGAGTAACAGTGTGTACATGCTCCAGCAGACCTTCTAGCAGCAAGCAGCCATTTGTTTTTAAGGCTCTTTTCTAGTTGCTCATAGAAAACCTGGTGTCATATGCACCCTTTATTCCCTGCTGCTGTTTGCAGCAATGGAAGCCTCCAGGTGCTCCACAGCACTTTGCTCTTGTTTTGATTAAGAGTTTGCACTCTCCATAGAGGGTTTGTCACTACTTCATTCAATGACACATCCAAACTCATTCAGTCCCAGACCTTATTTTATTTAATTTAATCTAATTTAATTTTATTTATTTTATGTTACTGCCTCCTATGATTCTTCAATCGAAAGAGGTTTCCTGCTTTCTGAGGTGGTGAATACCTTAAAAACTACCTTTTAGGAAAAAAAAGAATCACAGCACTTTCAAATGGTTTAATTGTGTTTTACTGAAAATCATAGAGAAATGTTTTAGTCCTACTAAACTGGGCTGAGCCAGTTGTGCAGCCATTACGTATCTGTGCACACACTGTCACAAGAATACCTGCCACCAGCTGACACTGTTGTCATTAAGAAGTTTGAAAGGCTGACATTTCTTTTCCCTGCTTCACAGGGAACTCAGATGAGCAAAAGCCAAGCAGTAAAGCTTAAAAGAGGTCTTTGTCTCAAACATCACAGTAACTCCCGTGATAACAGCAAATATCTGATGGAGATAGTTAATTCCCAGATAAGCCCAAATCAATAAGTCCAGGATGAGGTTTCTGAGCATCAACAGTCTCCTTCCACCAGCAGCTGCAGCACAGGAGGGGCAGGAGGTGGGCTCTGAGCAAGGCTGCTCTGGGGTGTGCTTCCTAAATCTCATCCTTATTGATGCTTCCCACTGCAGCAGCAACACTCATGGCACCGATCAGTTAAAACAGAAAATACAGGGAAAGAGTCCTTCCCCAAGCAGTGCATCTGCATCCTCCCTTCCCACTGCAGAGCATCCCCCAAGCCCTGCTTGCTGATCGCAGCCCTCAGGCTCAGGTACTGCTGTGATGGGGTTTAGGACAAAACCCTGGCTGACAGGCAACAGATAGAGAAATGTTTTTCTCCAGAGCCAGCACTGGAAAAAAAAAATGTGTATGACACTCAGTTTTCCACAGAACCTCCAATAATTTCAGTGGCCCAAATTCAATGAAGTGTCTACACATTCTCTTAATTTTGGCCTGATCTGCACCCTAGAAAAACAAACAGACAGGAATATTTCTGCCCCACAGAAATCAAACCTTTCCTTACTGTCATAGCAGAGACCAGCCCTAACCTTGCTCTGCAGGTGACTGTGTTTGTGGGCAGTTTGATATCAAAGATTGAACATGAGGGAAGCACAGAGCACTCCCAGCAGCTGAGCAACACAGGGGCAGATGATGGGGTGCTGAATAATGTATACTGAAAGAAGAATGGAAGTGAAATATTGGATGCTCAGCATTTATTTAAATTGAAAAAGAAAATCTTGTTTAAAAAGCAGACAAAGAATGTGGAAAAGATCTAGAGGAAATATGAGTCCACATTTTTATGTCCACTGTGCTTTAAATATTTCTTAGGCTATTTATAAGGATGTTTAAGACTAAAACTTCTTGACAGTACTTCAAACAAGCAGGCAGGCTAATCAAACTGACAACAGAAGCTATAGCAGCAGTTTGGTAGGGAAAAAACAATCATTATAGGTCTTTGTACAAACACAATCCAGTCATATGAACTTAATACAGGGAGAAAATCTTTAGAAAGAAGCCATTTTAATCTGAAAAGCAATTGTGTCACGTAAGTCCCACTTCCAAATGACTGTAAGTGCCCTTCTGTGCAAGATTAATAATTTTCAAGCATTTTTAGTACTGTTTGATTTGTTCTTCACCCAGCTGAGTGATCCCTTTCATGAGAGGGCACCGGCAGAAATCAGCCAAAGAACTTGCTGCTTGAAAAGGACAGCAGTTTTGATAAGGTTCACTACAATCTCATTTGACACTGGGTTTCTGATGTGTGACCACCATGAGCAGAACTAGTGGCTCAGCATCAGGCATGTAAATGTTGCCATCCACCTCATGCTCATACACACCCATCTGAATATTACTTTGCTGACTCCCTTTCTGCAGGTATGTAAGTAAGTAATGGCCCGTCTTCGCGAACGAAGAGCCGGGGAAGGTCCTTACCCGCATATGCAGATAAGGCCTT
>JAWWES010000001.1:105457924-105484966 GCA_035583135.1 Lophotriccus pileatus | reverse complement strand
ACAATCCTCAAACTGAACAAATTGAGGCCTACGTGCTCACTATCAGTGCTGCCAAAGAGAGAATTATTTTTCCTGTCCTAACTCTAGGAATGATACACCAGAATGTCATAGTCCAGCCCATAAATCATAATGTGTGGGCTTACTATGACTACTCTAAAAACAAATGGCAATCAATCAGTACAGAGGCTTGTATCCCCAAAGAACAACTAGGATACATCTGTGAGAATGCAGTCGTAGAAAACGAAGATTTGTGTTTAGATGCTGAAAGTAGTGTATGTACTTTTGAAATGCTTCCCCATAATATAAATCAATCGCAAGCGTACTATGAAGGAAATGGATGTGCATGTATTAGGACATTTTGTATTTATGTTTTTATTGATCATTGTTATGTAGAAACAAATAGTACTAATTTTTGTGTGTGTAACTTTACTAGAATAGTAAGCTGTGACTTTGATTACACTATCCCTATTACTACAAAGCAACTAATCGAAGCTAGGTATGGTCTATATCATGATGTACCAAAATTACAAATAGGAATGGAGATTGACCTTAAAGCAATGCTTAAGCACCCTGACATAGAAAAATTAGTTCAAGAAGTAAATAAGAAAACTCAACGAATGATTTGGCAGGTTGAACATGACTACCAGTATAACCAATGTCCTGACCAAAGTAGAGCAAGTAGGAGCGCATCACTGGTGGGACATTTTCACCGGACAATCTCCTTCAGCCACAAAAGTGTTCAACTACCTAATACACCCAATATTAGTTATAGTAGTAATTATACTTTTGCTATCCCTTTTAAATATATGGCTGTGGTATAAATTACACTCTATAATCAAAAGAATCCAAATAATGTGGGCAATGGTACACACCCTTCCTTCACTAGAACTTGATGAAAGAGTTCGTAAATTCTAACAGAAGGGGGGGAATGAAGCAAAGCAAGGCTTTAGATCAAAGCCCCCTCGCTTCAAAGGCCCACTTTTCCCCCCTTTCCTGTCCCCTACCCAGAGGAAATTTTGTTCTGTCCAGATTCAGTAGACCTAGAAACCCACAAAGGATGTAAGAACATACTACAAAGAACAGAGGATCACATAGAGGGAACCAAAGCAGACATATGAATAGGTAAAATAAGCTTCAAGCCAGGATTCTCTCCAAGCTCCAATGATCAGAACACGAAACAATGAAAGGTCCCGGAGTGAACAAGGGGTCATCGAGGATGAGGAGTATTTTGAAGCCCCTATGATGAAGGCCAAACAGGAAATCCCACTGAATTATTCCTCAAAATGAAGACTACTCCTTAAACTCCACCCTAACTCCACCTTCTATGAATATTATGATTGAATGATGTAATAATATGAATATGTATGTAAGAATGTCGTAATCAGAGCTAGAAGCTGTATAAATTACCTAATTTTACCTGACTACCTCGGAGCCTTTTGTCTGGCATTAGCCAGGGTTTCCTGAAGCGCTTTTAATAAATACCTGCTGTCTTGAGGCATAAAACTCTGTCTTAAGCAGTTTTTATTCGCCTTTTTGGGCTTTCACTACAAATAGGCATGGACATTAATATCCTTCAGAAGATGCTCTATCACCCTGATATTGAAAAAATGATGGAAAAGGTAAATGCTACTTCATGACGCATGTTCTGGCAAGTAAAACATGACACCACGGAGATAAAAAACATCATTACAGAAGTGGCAAAAACTGGAGAGCATCATTGGTGGAGTATATTTTTGGGAATAACCAATAGACATTCACCCACTGCAGCCCAGCTGCTTAACTTCCTCGTTCACCCGATCTTGGTGTTGATACTGACAGCCTTCCTTCTGACAATCATCAATCTCTGGATGTGGTGGAGGATTAAGACCATAGCGCAACAAATACATGTGCTCTGGACTGTACAAAGGGTGATGCAAAAGAATTTGCAATATTTAAAAGGGGGGAATTGAAATAAAGGTGAATAAAATTTAACTATGTTAGTAAATTTAGTTATGTAAGTGTTACTTTGCAAAAATGTGAACTGCTTATAGGTTGCTACCCAAAGTGTGAATAATTAAGATAAAGAATAGCTTACGCAAATAGAGGAAAACAGACAAGACTTCTAGCATGTAAAGAGACAAAAGAAGGGTGGGGAACCTAAACTGTTTGAAATGATAAAACTTTATGTAATTACTCTATAATGGTAAGAATAGGAAGTAAAAATAAGTGTCTGTTTAGATAAGGCAGACTGCGAAAAATGTGTGTAATAGATAAGTTTGAAACTCGCTTTTCTAAACTTTATAAAAAGCTGTTGTAAACCTTCTCTCGGGGAATGCACGGGGGGGCGAAATCCCCTTCATTCCCCAGCCGTAATAAAAGTGTGCTTTACAGATTATTCCAGGATTTCTGTGAATCACAGTAATCAAGTTTTGCAAAGGAGGGGGGGGCGGATAGATGGGTGGAGGAAAAGGATCCCGCAAGAACTCACCCTTTTCGTGGGTAGACAACCTCTCCCGTTGCCCTGGAGTAGTTGCGGAGCCGGGTGGACCATCCCCCTCTGTGAAAACGGCTGTGACCTCTAGAGTACAAAGCAGCCTTCTTAATATGAAAAGACTGGCATTCAGACCACTTGTTGAGGCGCCATTATGACCCGGTTTGGGTTCGGGGAAGCATAGAGTCCACGGGAAAACCCCTGGTGCTCCGCTCAGGCACCTGTCCCTATCCTGTTTTCAGCAGTGGTTGACATCAGATGCTTAAGGAAGTGCATAAAAGCAGGGCATATAACAGTGATATGTTTTCCATAATACTGTCGAGGGCCCTATTAATTTGTGATTAAGCATTTCCCAAGTCCCTAATGGTCCTCTTCCCATTCCTCTGTGCAGAAGCCAGATACTGATCATTATATATATTTTGAAATTTACATCTCAAACTGTCTCAGTTTAAATGAGACACAAGTGTTTTGCTGAGGATGAATAATGAGGAATACCCAAAACTCCTCCCTGACCCGGTTTGGGTTCGGGGAAGCATAGAGTCTGCGGGAAAACCCCTGGTGCTCCGCAGGGAGCAGGTCCCGGCTCCGTGTGAGAGCCAGGGGCCGCAGTCCAGGCTAGCAGAATAACAGAGATCACACAGGGCTGCTGGAAAATGGCAAACTCCTTTATTAGACAAAAGAACACAGTTTTATAGGGGTCTGTGTGGAAAGGCCTAGAACAAGGGTGGTATGGGGTGGACTATGTAAAACTCAGAACCGGGATAGGGCAATACACAGGGATGAGGGGTAAGTCTACAGATAACTAAGGGAACTACAATTGGGTAAGGACAGCAATAATTCACTTAAGCTGTCTTGTCTCTGAGTTGCTGTAATTCACAGCAACTTCCAAGGACAAATCCAGGGCCTGAATAGTTTTTCCTCCTATATTTTGGTTTCCTGGTCTGGAGAGCTATCTTTCCACTGATTGAACCCTGCTCCAGGTCCCAGTCCAACCCCAACACCTCCCTCTAAGCAATTGGAAATCCAAAATTAAGAGGCTCCAATTGAGGAACAGTGTGTGAAAGGGAAAAAAATTATAGCAAGGTAAGAATAGCAACCCTTTATTAAAAGGTATATATGTATTGGCAGAAACAACAAAAAAACACAAGTAAAACACCCAAACAATAATCTTACACCCAGAAAAAATCCCCTTCAAGACAAACGAATAAACCAACAAGAAACCCAACAGTGAAAACAGTTCAATTTGCACCCTTTGGGGCAATTATAATCACAGTCAGCAGGAGGCGCTGTTGAACCACTGGAGATGTGGAGCCTGCAGTTGTTTGAGTCAGTCAGCAGGGGGCACTGGTGGATCACTGGTAGTCACCGTGCAAAGTCTCCCGGGTGTGCTGGAGACGAGCCGGACAATGGACGTCCACCCCCTCACCAAAGGGAGAGAGGAGGGGAAGGGAAAACATGGCTCCCAACACTGGAGAACTCACTCTTTCCTGCTGGCTGAGATGCACAATGGTGTGGCTCCGTCCCTCTCCGATGGAAATCCAAGCAAAATAACTCCAAACTGTAGCACAGCCACAAAAAAAAAAAAAAAAAAAAAGGCAGTCCGACCAGCTCCAGCAACTCCGGCCGCTCCGACAGCTCCAGTTACCTCCAACTTCCCTCCTGGCTTCGAACTCAGCCCCCCCGAACTCCTCCTCCTTTCCCTGGAGACAAGGTGAGACAATTAACATGGGAATGCAGCCTTACTAGCTCTTTTCTTCTTCTTTTCTTAGTTGCCTAGATACAGTGACCGTCCCCAATTCCCCCTCCCCCCAACACAGTGGGCAGGGGAAAAAGAAAATTCCAGCATAGCTCCAAGGACAAACAAAACCATGACAGGATGGAAACAGGTTTTTTGAGCACAAGAATCTGATGACGTTAAGATCTACAAAGACATTTTTAGAATTAGAAATAAGTGCTATACATTACAGAGAGAAAGTGAAAACATCCCTGTTTTGGTGGTTATACTTAAAACATTGTGCATTGAAAAGCACTAAGTTTTAAACTTTTGAATAGTGACACTGAATATTGCTTTTTTTAATGTGGAGGAAAAGGCTGGTATGAGAGAAAGAGAAAGAAATGTAAAATCAGTAATGAATAAAGGCTGTTTCCATGTGCTGAGTCCTTGAAAATTAGAGTTAATCCCAGAGAAAAGGAGTCACAGGTAAAGGGCAGGTACATAAATCATTAGCACATTAATCTATGCATAAATTCCTATTTACTCTGGCTGCCTGAGGAAGCTTAATTTATTCTCCCTGTGCTCAGAGAATAACAACTGTTTTGGTCGGAGGTCTTTCTAATCAGTTATCTGCTTTTGGTTTAAGTTACTTATCCAGAAATACACCCTCTGATGCAAAATGGCCAACCCCATTTCTCCTCCATTTTTAATACATTTTTTTCAAAGGAAACTTGTCTCTGAGAAAAGATCACCAGGCAGGGACCCAAAAAATGATAAACAGTACTGAGCTCTCAGGGTTAACACTCTCCTTGGTCTTTCCCATTTCTTTCTGCCCCAGCTGTTTCCACTGGTGGTGTAATGAATAGGCTAATTACTACAAGTTCATTGTAACTGCTGTTTTTTTAAGTGTGAATTGGGTACTGAAACCCAAGGTCATCACTGTGCCTGGTAGCCCTTCCTCTAGCTAATGTTGCCAGACTTAAGTGTCTTGTTTTCAGATGCATTTAGTAAGCTTTAGCATTAGCACCAAAAATTTCCAGACTGGAGGCTTGCTTTGAGTTGTCCTTGTTGTTAAGTCACAGTGCTCCAGCTGTTTCAGGGAATTAAGAGAAACTGTTGGTAGTGAAAAAAATGCAGTATGACAGAGGGGGTCATGCTGTGTCAGCAGCGTGTACTGACCACTGTCAGGAGAATCTACCCGCTCAAGTGTCCTAAGTCCTATGAGCATCAAAAAAGCAGAGTTTGTTCATAGTTAGTAAGACCTATTAGAGGGTTAACAGTGAAGTTTCAAAACACTACCTAAGAATTTTATAGATGTTTAGAAGAAATTCTTCTTTGTGAGGGTGGTGAGACACTGGAACAGGCTGCCCAGAGAAGTTGTGGATGCCCCATCCATGGAGGTGTTCAAGGCTTTGTTGGATGTGGCTTTGAGCAAGCTGATCCAGTGGAAGATGTTCCTGACCATGGCAGAGGGGTTGGAACAAGATGATCTTTGAAATCCCTTCCAGTCCAAACCATTCTGTGATTTTATGATTCTAAATGAACTTCAGCGTCTCAGAGCTTTGTCCTTACCTACTCACCATCCTCAGCGAGGGACTGACCACGTTTTCCCACCAAGTGACAAGGCTAAGCCAGTTTACAGCTTGATTGCTTCCTCTGGCCACCCAAAGTGGTGGCACAAGAAATGCTCCAGCACTCGTCCTCCCTGCATCTGCCACGTGGTGCGCTTGATGCCTCTGCTGACACTCAGGGTTTAAGGTGAAAGCAAAGGTCACCCATTGGAAACACAAGTGATGAGGACCCAGATTGGCAGAAAGCCAGGAAAAAGACACGGATAAAGTGCCTAACAGAGAGGGGTCACTTGAAACAAGGGCGCTTGAAAATGTTGAGCAATTTTACTTACTGCCATCCCCATCATCTCTACCTCTGAAATCTCACTAATCTCTTCCAATAGGATATTTGTCCCAGTTTTGGCAAGATACCCCCTCAAGTGGATTCTGGACAAACACTTTTTTAAATCAGACATGGAATCATTAATGTTGGAAAATACCTCCAAGATCATCATGACCAGCCTTTGAATACTACCATGCCAACCAAACCATAGCACTAAGTGACACATTCAGTTGTTCCTTGAACACTTCAAGAGATGGTGACTCCACCACTTCCCTGGACAACCCCTTCCAATGTCTGACAACCTTTCCAGTGAAAAAATTCCTCCTAATGTCCAACCACAACCTCTCCTGGCACAGCCTGAGGTCATTTCCTCTTGTCCTGTCACTAGTTGCCTGAGAGAAGAAGTCAACTTCCCTTTTGCTGCAGCCTCCTTTCAGGTAGTTGTAAAGAGCACTAAGGTTTTCCTGAGCCTCCTTTTCTCCAGGTTAAACAACCCCAGCTCTCTCAGCCACTCCTCATATGACTTACTTTCTAGAGCCACCACCAGTTTCCTTGCCCACACGGTGGCAAACAGGGCAACCTGGATACTCTGCAGATGGATTAGAGCAGAAAAGTGTCATGTGCACTTTTGAGGTTGGTATTCTGAAGTTGGAAGCTGGAAACCAGCTTCATAACTCCCATTCTAGCTGAACAGATGGATACTAGGAAGATGAAGTATTAATCATCAGTAAAGCTGCTCTTAGGAAGGGAAAAGCCACTATTATTCTGATAGATTGATTATTAGAGATAATAGTTTAAGGATTTAAATTTCTTGCTAAATGCAAGAAATACTCCTGTTCTAGTAAAGACAGAGGTTTGCCTAGACAGAATTAAGACTCTCTGTGTCAGAAGTGACAACCTGCCTCAGCAGAACCCCTAATCTGCCTCTTATTAACGATGAGTGTCAAAGAGCCTGGTTAAGGTTGCCAGCTGCAAATTAGGACAGTGAAGCTTTAGATCTTGGTATGATAAGGCAAAATGTTTTCTTGATTAAATTGATAATGTCTCATTCTTTTATAGTATTTAACGTTGCCAGATTGAAATACTTTCCTAGCTAAGGTCAGAATCATCATCCCCTTTTTCCACAAAAGAAGTGGCAGCACAGGGAGGTGATACAATGTTGGGTCCTGAGACAGAGGTCCTGGGCCACCTGCTCTGGGATAGTCCCAAAATGTCATGTCCCAAAAGGGAAATCCTGGACTGTCTACTCTGTGGTAGCCTGTGTTTAGGATACCCTTGGGCTAAATTAAGGTGAAAAAACACCAAATGATTAATTAGAAAGTTTTATTTATGGCAGCAACAATTTAAACTTTATGGTAGGTTGAACAGCCTGTGGCAAAAACAATTTAAACATTTCTGAACAGTCCGTGGCAGCAGTGAATTAAACTTTTAACCTTATGATAGACAGGCTGAACAGCCTGTGGTAGCAGCAATTTAAATTTTTAAGAGGAAGAAAGGAAGAAGGAAAGATAGGAAAATAGAGGTAGAGAAAAGGATCTGGGTCACCACCCAGGGTTCCAGTGCTGTGTCTGGTCTGGTTCCTCTGGATGTGGATGCACAGATGGCAGGAGCACACACACACAGACCCTCTCAGCAGTGCTATTTATAGAATAGTCCTCACATGTGTGCATTTTGTTATTCTTGAACTTTTCAGAGTGGGGCTGGGGTGTGTTGTGGTTTAAATTCCACACCCCGCCTGCCCATCAGAGATACAAGTGCAATGCTGTCTCAAACTTGTTTTTAGAGACAGTTAGCCAAGATGAGGAAGTTGGTCCTAAAAAGGCGCTATGCCAAGATGAGGAAGTTGGTCCTAAAAAGGCGCTATCCTGTCTCCACAAGACCCTCTCTTCCAACCTCACTTTGTCTCATTGGTATAGCAACATTCTCTTCCTCTTTTGCTCAGTGTTTGAGGCTCTTTCAGGTTTACATAAATTCCTTCAGGTCTTCACTCTCTCACATGTGGCACATTCATGATCATCCATTGTGCCAAATGGCACTTGCCACCACATAGCTGAGAACTCCCGAGTCTCAGTCTGGTGCTGCAACTACCAGATTTCTCTTATTGCAGAGAAACTATTCTTCTCAAAGTCAGAAGAACCAAGTAAACCTGAAAGGAAAACTAAACACAGAAGAGAGTTGGGGAACACACAGGCTGTATAAATGCTTCAGGTCTTGCCTTGTGTTCCACTTTAATTCATGGAAAACTGTGCTACAGACCCGCAAACGTGGCCTCAAGGTGTCAGAGTAAAGGGAAAGAACTCTGAAACTACTGTATGATTCCTCATAAAGGGAAGAATTCTTGTTCCAGAAGCTAATCCAGCATACTGATGTGGTCCAGCAGGACGAGGCAGCCAGATAGCATCAGCAACTCACAAAGCTTTTCAGAGCTTGGCACTCTGGCTTCTCTCAAGAGATTGCTTAAATTAGAGGTAAGCAGATGTGAAGCTTTTCAGCAGCACACATCAGACCCCATGTAGCACAAAAGGCATTGCCAGCACCTTTTCATAGGAAACCACAGACAGTACATTAGGATTGGGGAGGAATTCTCTTGTCTTGCTCAGGAAATCCAGACCGTACTCTCACTGGCCTGTCTCTGCCCTCACTGGCTTCTTACCTGTGAAACGGAGGCAATACTTCCTTTTGCCAAAGTGCTTTCCACGTGAAACTGCTGTGAAAGAGCAAGTTATTATTATTTATTGCCACTCACAGTTGATATACCTGAACTGGGGAACCTGAGAAATGAACACAAGGATGTGTGGCCAAGGAGAAAGCAACAGTGCACTCTGTTTGGGCCTCCACCCATGATATGGGGCTTGGGAGATGTGGCCAAACACACTCATCCTACAGTTCAGAAAGAGTCTATTCAGCAACTGTCCTCAGCCTTAATCTCTGTTAATTTCATGAGACATTTTTCAGAACTGAATTTCCACAAATGAGTGGAACTGCTCCAAAAGTACTATTCTGCCCCCAAATGCTCAGAATTGGATACATGCTAGAAACATAAGTTATGCTCACTTTTCACTGCTAACATGCACAAATCAGGAGCATGAAGTAAAAATGCTTTTCCATGTTAGGTTTTTTCCTTAATCTCATTCTGAAACAAAGTACATATGAATGATTTTACACACCTTTATTAAAAGTGTCTGAAAAATCTCATTGCATGCCACCATTCTGAACACATTCTGGTCAGAAGCAACGAGGTGGCAGAAGAAAATGGTGATGTATGTGATGCTGCATTGTACTGATACATATTGCAAAATAAATAGCACAAACACCAGTTTAACAAAGGAAGTTAAAAATGTCTTTTAATGCAGTTTTCAGATGAGACCGTCTGCAAGACAGCCAAATAGAACAAGAAAGAAACAAAAAAAGGTAAAATGAAGACAGTATTGGATAATACAGGCCAAATTCTTCTTTTTTGCTTAATGTCTTTCCATTTAGTAATTGAAGACCTATATGCTTCTTAAAATGTAGTATAAAAGCTATGAAAGCAGCTAAGGCAGTCATCCAAACTCTGTTTTCATGTCTGCAGGACACAGCTGGTGCTGAGAGTCACTGCTGGCTTACTGCTGCCCCTGGGAGGGGGATTTCATCAATGAAACCTCAGACCACTGAACTACCCATGAATTCTAATGCCTTTCAGTTCACGACTCCTTTCACTAAAATGAACTTTCTAAAGATAAGGCGAGGATATTCTTTTTCAATATCTGACATTTACTTTTCTCCTCTTCCAATGCACTGAAGTAATCAGTGGAGATCACAACAATACACAACCGATAAGCCAGTGCTTCCTGCTGCCTTCTTCATTTTCTAATTTGTTTTTGTACACACCTGAACTCAGAAAGGTCAGCTCATGAACACTGCACATTCCTTCTGCTCTTCAGAGCTAGGTAGGTTTGGAGTGCTGAGCACAGGTTAAAAACAGGGAAATGCCAGTGAGGTTGCAGCTGTGTGTTTTCTTCTCTACCCTGACTGCTGCTGCAAGGTTGGAGCGCCTTCAGAGTCGACTTTTTAGCACAGGAGCTCACCTGAGGGACTCCACCTCTTTCATTTCCTTGCTTTCAGCCACAATTCCTTGCTTTCATCCAGTTACATCCATGTAAGCCAGTGTAACACCATGACATTATTCTGTCTTTGTGGGATTTTGAGAGCAACTGGCACACTAATCCCATGTCAGTGTCTATTTGTGGTTTTGTTCAAGGAAAGAAGTGACGGGTAGGCTGCTTGGGCAATGGATCCTCAGTGAGTGGCTGATAGCATGCTAAATTAATACCAGTGGGGAATGGAGTTGATTCCATTTGATGTACACCACTGTCCCTGTCTGAGACTAAGACTGGACCTTGCTCCAGCTAAGCTCTACCAGGAGTTCAAAAAGAAAGCGTGTCTGTTCAGCAATTTATAACCCAATTGGAAAGTCTCCTGTAGACTTTAACATCTTTGGTCTCTAATTTGTTCTAAATTGATTCTAACTCGATTTTCCATTGTATGTTTTATCCACCATCATGATTTGGGTGATACTCCCAGCCATGCCTGGAGGAGTGGCTGGGAGAGAAGGGGCTGAGCGGGGCTAGATGGCAGGGAGATGGTGGCTGGGGCAGCTGGGGCAGGACATGTGGGTGCCTGGGGATGGGTTAGAGTGAAGGGAGATGAAGGAGCCTGGAGGCAGCAAGGAGAAGGTTGGGGAGCACTTCAGGGATGGGTGCACATCCCGGCAGCCCTGAGGTCACTTGCCCCAGGACAACACCTTCCCTTTCCAAGACACTCTCCACAGCCCCTGCACCCTCTCCCCAGTCTGAGAAATCACTCTCCAAGGGCTGGTGCTTCTGCCCTGGCCCTCACTCAACACAGCCTTCCCCCAGCCTGTCCCTCACTGCTGCCTCAGGCTGCATGCAGTGGGGACACTGCCAGATGGGTCACCCCTCTGTGACTTTTACTCTGTCAACAAGGAGTTAATTCTCTGATATGTCTCAAAGACTGATAACAAAGGGACAGGTTAGAATGTGGCTGGAAGGGGGGGTAATGTGGAGACAGGGCAGCATTTCTCTTGAAGCCGCTCATTTGGGTCCTTGGAGACACACAAACAAAAGACAGGGTCACCACAGAAGTGGGCAGAGGTCAGTCCAGTAGTAGGGGGGGTCAAGACCACCAAATACCCCTAAATCCCTGTGACTCAGTTCGAGGAAGGTCTAGAAAAATGGACTGCACATGCTAACTTATTTAGAGGAGAAGTGAGACTCTTAGCCCTGCATTGAGGAAAACTTATGAATAAAGATACCCTCACAGTCTGGGTCGTGGCCCCCTGGACTCTGGACACCCTCTTGACTGGATCAGTGCTGGACTCAGGACTGGTGATCTCCTTTCCTCTCCTGTCTGACCTTTTTCTCTCTATTTCTTCTTTCATTATTTCTCTTACTATTGGAAGATAAGGTACTAACTTGTACCAATTTCTATGCCAAATGTGTAATTCAATGTAAAAGGTTTCTAAGGGTTTTTTTGGCCTCTCTGACATTTGTTGTTCCTTTTTGATCATGGGTATCTACGAATCTCGGGTACCCCCTTCCTCTTAGGAATGGGATGTGACATGAACAGGATGCAAGTGTGGTCAAAAGGATCTGTACAGGATACTATCACTGCACCCATGAATGATGGGCAGGGAGTGGTGTGAAGTGATCCCTCAGCTCTGAGTTGGGAGGAGTCTAAGCAGCAGCAAATCACGACTGCCTGGGAATTGTCAGTGCTTGACTGCTCCCTCATTTGGGAGAAATTGAGAGAATATGATCCCTTCCCATCAGCGCCAGGCACAGAACTGGCAAATGGAAAATGGTAGAGCCCTGAAGTGGTGGTTAATTGGATAAGGATGAATAAAAGGTAGGAAAGGGAGAAAGAAAAGCACTTTTATGTACAATTTTGGGAGCAGCTTTAATTGCCACACAGAAGGAGAGGTTATACTAACAAACGGGTAGAGAGAGAAATTATTAGATCTCTGCAGATTTGGTGGAAGGACTGCAAGATCAGTTAAATCAGGAAAGGGAGATAGGTGCCAAAAATGGGAATCTAAGTTGATAAGCTTATGACTGAGAATGATCCTCTTAGGACTCTACTTGCTTCAGTGGAAAGACAATTACTGGAGAATTTAGGTAGGAAAATGCATAGTAGAGAGAAAGAAGATCTGAAAGAGGAAACAAGGGAGGAAAGTAGCTGAATTATTACTGTTATTGAAGCAGCTACAGAAACAGTTACAGGCAGAAAAGTAGAAAAAAACCACAAAAATTGGAAGAAAAGGTAGAGATGATGCTTAAGCAGGCTGCTAATCCACCCGGCATTGTACAGATGAGAAAATTAATTGCATCTGCTGAAGACCAGGATGGAAATATAGGGAGTGATCCCTGTGATAATGAACTAGGGGAAAATGATTCTTTATCTCTTTCAAATACCTCTGTGCATGAAGCCAGATCCACTACAAAAGCTCGGGGTGGACAGAGAGACCACAGGCAGAAAATGACCTAATTCGATTCAATTCAGACGGCTGATTTGCAAGGGCATTATGGACATAAGTCAGGCAAGACTAAAATGTAGCAAGTGGAATCCTATCAATGCAGACATAAAAATGGCCCATACATTCAGATTCCAGTTGGTTCTCATCAACAATTAATAAAATTTCTGATAGATTTGGGAGCACAACTGCCAATATCAATGCAGCAAGATGCCAAGAAGCTGGGGGTGAGACCTGGAGGGCAAAGAGTTAAAATCACTGGAGTAAAAAGAGCAAGTGTTACCTGCTGAAATGCCAACGTTAATTTATGGCTCTTGAGTGAGAAGCAGATGTAAAACACTCTCTTTGCAATTACAGATCACAATGAAAACATTTTGGGTTTCCATGTTCTGAACTACAGAACCTGGATGGCAGTGTGTGGTCCTTTATATCAAACATCAACCCTAACCCTTAAAGATATCCAGAAACTGCACTGCACCTGCTCTATGTGGCACCTGCACTCCCTCCTTCAAGGGTTGCTAGTCTACCACAGTGCTGAATTTTGCTGAGGTGGAATTTCCAAAGCTACAGCTGATTTGGCCCCACCAACAGCTGCCGTAGCAATACTGCAAACCAAACAGCCACAATACAAGTACTTGGGCGTTGATGGGGTGGTAACAGACTGCAGCACAAAGTGTGAAAGATGCCCCGTCTCTGAAAATGCCATGTTAAACCTGAGCTGAGAGACAGAAGCAGTCACTAGAGGGAGACAACGCAATTTCATAGAACAACTCCAGAAAACTTTTTAGTTGGAGAATTAATAAAAAGTCAGGAAATCTGTGCCTGTGAGTCTTACGGGTTAATTCCTTGTTATTACCTTGTCTATTGAACTCAGAACTACAGGATCAACGGTAATATTTGCCTGTGTTGGAAGCGGAGAGTTGATATTACAGGAAAAAAAAAGAATTAACCTGCTCCCTTTTCTGTCATAAGCACTATTCACTTTTAAAATTACTTTTCTGAGAACCTAAGAGAAAAAACTGTCATAGTCTTTGTATCTGTGTATCTATTGCATGACTAAACACCCTTCCACTGAAGTGATGACTCCTTTGATGTTGCATTTTTAGCCTCTGAATGAATTACTGCTCATTTAACCATGAAGAAATTAAAGGCCCTGGTACACATTTTCCTAACCCCTACCAACTTTTGATCTATGAAGTAGTTAGTGATTTACAAAGTTATTTAAAAGTGACAGGCAAGTTTCTTCAGGAACAAAGCTTTGGGACCTGTGAGAAAATAAGGAAACACAATGAGGCAGTGAAAGGAATACATTTGTTAGGTATTAAATTTAAAATACATTCATTTTTAAGTTTTAAGGTCTAGGCAGCAGACTTAACAAATTCAAAAGCTGCAGTTTTTCCTCTTCTTCATTCTCAGTTCTTTCCTTTGATTCACCCCTTTCCCCTCTGTTTTTTGCCTTACATTGCCTATGTCCAGCGACCAACTGATCAGAGGGTTCTGATGAAAGATGCTGAGGGAGGGGCAGCACAGATGTTTAGAGTTCCACAACCAGCTTTATTATGACTAAGACCTGGATAAAGCAAATTGCATATTGGAGTCTTTGACAGGAGTACCAGGGACAATGAACTCAACAGGTTTCCCAGTAAACTGAGGGAAGACAGACTCTGAGTGAGCATTGGCAGTAAAACAGTAGTCCCCGAGGAGAACCGCAGAAGGATTGAAGGTACCACTGCCTCAGGTACCTCCTTGCACTCCTCAATGATCTTTCCACTACAGAAAATTCATATTAGTTTAGCTGTGCTGAGTTAGCAATATTCTTCCATGAGAGAATTGTTTATGCTAATCTAATCACTGTTAATCATTTATAACAGTATTTACACTGGAGGCTACCTACTATAGTTATTTCAATTTTTATAGTAATAATAGCTGAAATGATACAAACCTGATTTTAGATGGACCTAGAAGCATGCAAAATCTTCACTGGATGCAAAAGGCACTAGTCCAGTGTAAGACATTTGTAAAACAGACGCTTTACAAATACCTACCACATGTATCTTGTCATTGGTGGAGAAAATGCTGCCTCCCAAGGCCTGCTTTCTATTTGTCTTTCAAGAAAAAAACTAAAGCATAATCAGCTTTGAACTAGTTTGTGTTCTGTGACTTCAGGGGAATAATAATTCTACATGCTCCTCTTTCTGCCACTCATGACAGCACTGAAGACTTGCTAGTTCTGCCTGCAGTGTCCACTGAAAATCACTGTAGCAGCTGCCCTCAAGTGTGACAAAAGATGTTCGTTGATTTCTTTTACTAAAATCACAGGTTTACCTTTTTTGTTAAAACTTTAAGGAAAAAACCCTTATCCTCTCTCCAATCCTTTTATCTGCTTAAATCTTATGCAAATGACAAAGGTAATTACATAAATTACAGAGAGTGAAAACTGGTGTATTCATTTACTCAGGGCGAAAATGAAGGCAATAAATATTCAAAGCAGTGTGATGTACCACTGTGTGAGGCAAAAAGACATCAGCCAAACTGAATTAACTGTTTGTTGGCAGCATCTTTGAAGTGGATCTTGCTTTTATGAGTAACAAGGTCACTTGTCACCTAGTTCTCACTGATGTAATCAGTCAGATGGAAGAGCGAACTGACAGCTCCTGCCTTTCACCAGAAGCAAAATCCCCACACACAGAAATCTCCCTCCCTCCCTCTAAATTCACAGGAACTGGACAGCTTCTGTAAGAATTAATAGCATTTCTTGTGGAAACCCAGTTTCTGCTAAATTTGGTCTAGATGCACTTCTGCCTCAACCCCAAGCATTACACATCCTCAATATATATTAAAAAATAAAAAATTCCAAAGAAAAAGTACAATTCAGAAACTCTACAGTTGTCATGTCTTAGTGTTTTTTTCACCAAATCCTTTCCCCTTGTCAAAATATTCCTCATTTTTCTTAGTTTGAGAGATCACTGTGGTGGTGTCTTTGATGGAAGGGTCAATTCACATTGCCTGATCCAACACCAAGAGCATGCAAGGCTTTACGGTGATGGATGTGATATTCAAAAGAGACAAGGTCAGCTAAGCCACGAGTAAGCTGCATACTCCTGAAGCAATATGGATTGGAAACCCTCTGCAAACAGATCTTTTTTGTCTCAGAGGAAGGATCTCTTGCTTTTTTCTCCTTGAACTCTGGTTTGTGGTTTTGCTCGAGGGAAGAAGTGAAGAGCAGGCTGCTTGAATGATTTCAGCTGACTGGTTTCCATGTTTTTTGAGCTGCCTAAACAGTATTCTGTTACCACGACTCAGCCTGTATGTATGATACACTGAAAATTCTTTGAATGGTAAAGCAGATGAGATTTGAGTGAGAATTTGTGTGAATTTCCGATAAATGGATAAACTAGGTGTCCAAATGTCTGTGTAAGACACAGAGGTATAGAAAATGCTCCTGTTTCCATCCCTTTAAAAACCCTCTCTGCAAGGGTCCTCCTTTGGCACAGCAACAATGTTTTACTCAAATAAATACTTTTATTGTTTATTTCAGTGTAACCTTACTGGATTTATTTCCTTTCCAACAATTACATGAAGCACTTCGAAATACTGCTAATAACTGATAAGTAGCAAGAAAAATGCATCCTTTATTTATACTCACTTGCTACTCCCAAAATAACTCAAGGTGTCATCCACAGATAAAAACTATTGCCATGAATTTCAATCCTTCTGTATGACACAGTAGACACTTAGAGGGATCATTATGCTGACTATCTTCTCTGTATCCCATGTTAATTCTAGCTTTTCATTGTTTCTGAATGCCGTTCATTTACTACTGTGGATAGAATCTCTGAAAATGCATTAGTGTGGGAAATCCCTACATTGCTGTAAATTAGGGAACAACACTTTTATTTTCCAACAGGTATTATTTGGATAAAATGTTGCTACAAAGCTCTGTACTCCTGTAGCAAACTGCAACATATTTTTCTCCCTGTTATTTGAAAGCATTCATCCAAAATTCCATGCTACCAAACATTAATTTCCTAAACAGTCTGGTTTTCTTCTACCACAATATATGCAGAATAGCTGTTCTCATCAACAGGTAATTTGAGTTACACCACTTCGCTGAAAATTGTGCTCAGAATTGCATTAGACCACTTCAAGGTTATTAAAATGAGGCATCAAGCTAGCTTTTACCAGAAGTGTTTCTAAAGTGTTCCTTTTTCTAAATCATTTCTTTTCTTTTCTGTCTCTTTCTGAATGTGAAATTAAAAGTGATGAAGCAGCCTATTCTGCAGTTTCTGCTGCCCTCTGATGGGTGCAACGTTAGAACAGCTCCGGGAACTCACTGATTTTATTGTGTTGTCCTTGCTCAACGTCAGGGATTTAACCCCCTCTTTCTGCTCCTCAAGTGAGTACTATGCAAATACATAAATTGCTGTTTACGCCCTCTCTCTCCAGGTAGTCATTTGTATATGTGTAAAGGGAAGGAAAAAAAAATATAGCTACTCTTTAAGAGGAAAAAAAAAGGGATTTTAGGTTTCATCTTTGTCATGGTTGGTTCTTACTCATACTTCAGCTTAAGCAAGTATGTGATCTCTTTGAAATCAGTCTAAACATGGGGTATCAGGAGTTTAAACACTGTATACTTGCTTTCCACTTGATCATAGAATAACTCTCTCTGGACTGGCTTTCTGGAGGTCAGCCTGGTCCAAGCCCTGCTTGAAGCATGTTCAAAAACGTTGTGTCCGGTACATTCTTGAGGACTTAATGATGGAGATCCCACCACTCTTCAGGTCATCTGTTCCAGTGTTTGACCACCCTCCCAGTGAAAACATCCTCTGATTATTATCCCCAAGCTCCCAATCAGTTCATCACCAGCCATCGCTTGCACAGCCTTCCTCGTTGCTTCCTGGCTTGTCTTTCCTGAAGAGCCTATACCCACCTAGTCCTATATAGCACTCCAGTCCTATAAACTACCTCACCACATTCTGTCCCAAAGAAGGCCCAGCTCTGCAACTGTGCACAGACTTCTAACTTCTTCTCTTTATTTGCAGCAGGTGTTGGCACTTGAAATGGGCCCTGTCAGAGAAGTGCCAGACCCTCCTCACCATGCTTGTCACTTCCCCACTGCTCCTTGTGCCTTAACTTCTCTTTAACTTTCACCAGCTTACCTAAAACCTGTCCTCACTAGGTTTGAAGACTCCTAAAGACACTCTTCTTGCCACACCTTGTCAGGTGGGTCTTACTCCTGCTATAAAGTCCTTCATCCTCCTAATTGCACAAGTCAAACTCCTATCTGCAGTACCAGCCATGCAGCAAGTGTCAATCTACTCACTGAAGGTACTTGTTCCTGCCCAAACCTTTCCCTCTGGAAGGACTGGGAACACCACTCATGCCCCCTCCCATGTCATACTGTTAATTACTGCTGAAAAAAACCTCAATTTTTTTTCAAAAGGTACATCCATTATGCTGCATCCTTAACCACATCATGTATGTAAACTCCTTCGTGAAGAGACTGGGCTCTAAAATAAACAAACAAAGAAAGCTGTAACACTAGTGGCAAATTTCATAAGCATCAGCAAAGACAACAGTACCTTTAACATGATCTTAATTTGTGACATGCCTTTGAAGCTATGCTACATGCTGAGAATGCTGACACCATGTACATGGCATGTTCTGTGCTCTCATCTGCACTGCTCTGCATGCAGAATGAATGGGCAATCTCACTCAGAGAATCCAAATCAAAAACAAGGAAAGCATATATCTAGTCATATCACTGATGTAAATTATCAGGGTAAGAGAACTTTAAAGTAGCAAAAGGTTTGCCTTCAAAATGCAAAAATCAAATTTCCATGATTTATTTTTAACGTATTTTAACGTTCTCTTTAAGGACTCCTCATTAGAATTTCTAGTGAAATCTACTGCTTACTTTCATGTCACACATACACTTGACAAGAAAAAAGTCAAAACTTTTTTCTGTGACTCATTACTGCTGCCAAGCCACACCAAAGGCATTGGTTCTAATTATCACAGGTATGGTACTTGCTGCTGATAAGTATATTTGTCTATTTAGATTTCTGTTGAAGCCACTGCCAAGGAAGTTATTTATTTAATTAACTTCCTAGAGATCATTTTCATCCATGCAACTGTAATTACTTCAATCTGGACAAAGTCTTTACCTAGAGATTGTACTAAAACATTGCTTCTGTAATGTCTTTTAACTTTTCTTCATCAGAAGTCTTTAGCCTGTAATCTGTATATGATTCTTTACTGTGCAGTGATTTCTCTTTCATTTTGTTTATTAAATTCCATTACTACACTTGGTCATGTTCAAGGTTACAAAATATAATGGTCTTCCCTCTAAAAACCTTCTTTCTTACTTAAACATATACATGTACAAGAGAATATACATAGGATATATAAGAGGATATATACAGAGAAGACAAGATACAATGAGAGCCAGACAGGTATGATTCTGACCTCAGTGGATTAGTAGAGGTTTTTGCTGCTTTCCTAGGAATTGTTTTGGATTTCCACCCATGAAAAATAGAATCTAATCAATACTTGTGTAGCCCAAGCAATACTGTATGTTGCCCACACTTTCACAGCAAAAAGAATCACTATGTTCACAAAAGTGAAAAAGATGAAGCCTTTTCAATTTGCAATTAGAAAGCTTACACTATAAAGAGGTAAATGAAAAATAAAGTGAGCTACCTTCTATATAAGAAGATGAGGTGATACCAGATGTTGAAAGATTCTAGGACTGAGTAGTCCAGACATACACCTAAGCACCACTAGGGCAAACTAACAGAACTAAAACAGAGCAACATTTTCAGGATTTCTAGAAAACTTTAGAAATCAAAACCATACAAACCAGATGAAAGATTCTTCACAGCCTTTTCTGAAAAGGAAGCAGCTACTGAAGGACACAGTTACACAAACATAACCCTCTTTAAAAAGGCCCAGGGTGGAGTTAGGAAATTATAGACCAGTCTGACCTTGGTGGTAGGCAAGATCCTAAAGATATTAATAAGAGATGAGATCACAAGGAACACAGACTGGGCAAAGTGATTAATGGACATAATCTACTTGGATTTCAAAAAAGTATTTGACATAAAACTCTAAAGCAGATTAATGTACAGCAGTAGCAAGCATAATATAGGAGGTGTCATCCTTGAAGGAGTAACAAGAAGCACAGGAACACCCATACTATGTGCAGCTGCACTCTCAGAGGAAATATGTTAAACAGTCAGATTCATTTAACATACAGACTGCAGACTAAGGGTAATTTGCTGTTCTAAGGCTGCTGGGCTCTTAAAGATACAGCGGTCACATTTTGCTCTCAGTTCCACTAGTGAAGTCAATAGAATTGCTCAAGCTGGACAGTGACTGGAATCTACCCCCGGTCACTTTGCTTTACTTTGCAGGTGTGTTTCCTTCACTCTTTTGTTAGAACACTCTTTTTGTTAGTTTTTTGGTTGCTCCCCCCACCCCCTGTATACTGAAGAAACTATTTTACTTTAGTGTCTCATCAATATAGGTGGACTGTCTGCTAGCACTGATTTACCACAGTGGGTGCTGAAGGATATATACATTCTGCATTAGGTATCATAGTTTCTTGTCAAAATAAATTATTTTGATTTGTTGGTGTTAATTTGGGTTTACAGCAGTGTAAATGAAATAAAACTTTTAGCCCTTCTTCTGCAGTACTGAGCTCTTTGATGGTCACTTCTAGGAATCTGATTTGCTATCTTTGGATATTTATAACCATATAAATCCTGGGCAAACCAAAGAAAGCCATTCCACTAAAATGAACAAAAATCCCCCAGTGCTGAAAGCATTAAATGTGTACTCTGGGCCAGGTTGTCTGAAAAGTCAATTGCATCAATTACAACAAGAGAGAATTTGGCTTATGTAGCTTCTTTACTGCTGATCCCCTGTAATGCCAAAAGGAAGTTCCGACCATTTACAAGCTGACGTATATAAAACGTGAATCCACTGGGACGTTTTAAGTCTCCTTTGGCAGCCTTGTCACCATCAACAGCTCAGGCTAATACCAGCACCTGCTGTGACGGTTGTTCAGAACACTCATTCCTTTTCCCAAGTGCAAAGTTGAAATGGCAAGATAAAGTTCCTGCTCACACTCATGTTGTTGCTTCAGCCAGTTATATTTATCTCATTACTACTGGAGAGCTTGGCAGGTTGCTGAAGCATCGTGATGAACCAAAGTTAATGATAGCAGGGAAGCCAGCTCTGTTCCAGATTTGTCATGTGGATGTGACGCCATGTGCACTGGACTGCAATATCAATGAAAGGATCAGAAAGGAGTCAGCTGACCACTACAGATTCAGTCCCTAAAAACAACCCCACATCCACAACCCGAAGTGTCCCTACAACAAGAGGCAATTATACTGTGTGCTTCTGGAACTAGGAGAGACTGCTGGCAGGAACGGATCCAAAAGGGTGTATACCAAACCTCTAAGTTCAGCTAGGTAACTGAGAATGAAATTTGACTCAAATCTGTTGACAGCCATGGGTGTGCAAGTCACAGTGCCACTGAAATGTGTTCTGTTGGAAGTTTAGGTTATTTTGGTGGTGGTGACATTGCATCAAAACATGTTCTGAATGTGTTTCTGGACTCTATTTGAAGTATTATCAGCACTTGAGAGTAAAAGGTTCCATTAACTTCTGTCCACATCATAGCCCTCACACAAATGCAGTCCTCTGATTTAGTAAAGCCACCCAACCTGGGTTGGGAAATGAACACTTCAGCTATTTACATTTACCTTTTTGTTAATCACTAGTAAATGTTAGCACATTAGCAAAAATGTTCACCTTTTGTTGAATCTCTATTAAGTGAGAATTTCACACAGCCCTTGCCAAAAGGAAGAGAAAACCAAAGAAACGATGTGCTCAATCTGTTTCCTGTCTATGCCACAGATTTCTTATAAAACTCGTCATAGGCAGCCTCCAGTCCATGGCACTCTCTCTTGTGGACAAAATGCACTATAAAAAAGAACCTTATATTTTATTCTTAATTAAGTCTCCAGTCTTTGTCAGAATAGTCATGAGCTGTTATAAACCAAATGCAGGCCATCTGGTTGCCAAGAGACTGACAGAGATGACAAATAAACAAAAAACAATCTTTCTTCCCTGCAAACATTTAAGATCTCCATGAGAGATGTCTCTTTCTATACTGGAGACTAGTATTTCAGTCTCCTCCTTTTTAGTGGAAGTTTCTTGGCTACTGTTCCTCTCAATCCTCCTCAACACCTCCTTCACTGACACTTTAAGCTTTGGTCATTCAGATACGGTGGATTAGAAATAACATGGAAAGAAACACGTGTGTGTAGGAGCTAATGTGATGGAGAAACTTTGAAAAGATGTAATTATGGTGCTTAAGAAGGATACAAATGCTTCACTACATAATCTAACAGAAGAGAAAACCAAATTCAAAGATTTTCTAAAGCAGAGAGAAAATTACCACTGGACAAAGAATGGCACATTTATCTACAATGATACATCCTAAGACAGAAAAGTCAAATAAAGCCAGAAAGAATAATGTTTACTGAAATGATTCATGAGTATCAAAGGCCTGGGGAATCATCTCACATGCAGGGGCTGGCACAGAATATAAGACATTTTTGGAGAGTCATGGCTGAAACAATTTTGTTTTCACACGCATGAATGGATCTTTCTTCTCTTTGGGCAACACAGTTCATCACAATGAGTTACCAAAAATAAAATCAGAAGTGATTTTTAACCCCATGACTAAAGCATTGTACATTAATGTCAAACTCTGCTAAGTTTTATTTTTCTCACATGGATTCTGAATTTTATGCAGCTATGGCTTTAGACCTTTGAGCTTTGTGGCCTAGAGCAAGCAGCCCCAATCTTACCAGGGGTGGTGAGAGGCAGGGCTTTTCCAGAGAACGCACAGAAGCACATGTTAGGGAGAACAGAAATGTCAATATCCTGAGCTTTCTGTAAAGCTGTGGAAAAAGATATACATGGCTAACAGATGCCTCCATCTTCACAGATGCTTGCCTCCTTTTGCTAGGAAGTAATGGCCATGGAATTGCTCCCTTTTGGTGTGCTGTCTATAAATTGAAAGCTGTGTTGCTGCGCTAGAGGTTTAGCTTTAAGGATAGTGTGTTTTCTGAGTCCTACAAAGGATTTGAGTGAGCAAAAGGTACTCAAAGCTGTGAATCTGCCTGAATCTGTCTCTTTAGCCTTGTGACTAATTGAGCATCTCACAAAATGAAGGCAACCGATGGAAGGCGGTACCAACCAGGCATGCAAATTAAATTGCTACAAAGATATGTGTTGAACAACTTGAGATAAAATGAATCACATTACTATGAAAAATTATAGGCTGTACAATTACACAGACCGAAGATACTTCTAATTACCCAGTGTTAATTATCTACGTAAAATACTTCGGGAAGGATAAATGAATAGGAGATCTGTTAGGGAAGTACATTTCCGCTGTTCAGGAAGCAATCATGGTGTACGAGATAAACTGTTTTAAATGAACGCTTGGAGAACCAAAAAAAGGTGGCTTGTATTTTGGAGAGTAAATAATAAAACTGTATTTAACTGTACTGGCAAAATCACAAGAAAGAAAAAATTTAAACTGCTTCTCAATTTCTAGGCCAAGTTCAGGACTTGGTGTCATGTATTATGAATATTCTGGTGCCATGGAAGATGCAGAGATGTAACTGAGGCAGGTATTTTGCACACTAAAGAAAAAACATCCTGTGTATCCATTTCTGCCAGCGTTAAAGGGCTATGAAATGCTACTATTCCATCCCAGAGTGTTCCCTAACACACTTTCACTGTGCTCTTCACCGTTACACAATATAACATGGTGCATAGGTTTCAGGTAGAAACCAAGAATTTGGCTACAATTATATATATATATATATAAAAAATATTAGACTAGAACTGTGATTTGGATTTTGATTACAAAGCTCATCCTGTAAACACTGACCTCAACTGAGCTGACAAATCCTTCATTTCTATTAGGACTCCAGGTTTCCATACTGCACCCACAATGGCAAAAGGAGAAGGATCTAAACAGACATAATTATAGACTTTTCCTGTTCTCAGGCTATGCAGAATCAAACTTCAAACAATTTAACCTCTGGTAACCTTGACCTGGAAAGTAACTGCTGTTTTGGTATATTAAAAATCTTTAATGAGTTGCTCTTATAAGAGATTCTGGGTGCTGACTTGGTTTCGGGGTTATTAGCCTGCCACAGTAAAATCTAGATAAAATTCTCAGCTTACACTGACAACTGAGAGGGCTGAAATGGAAATACAAATTGACAGTACGGGTTTCTGTGATGTCTGTGAATCCTGTCACTAACAACTAAAACAAAGACAGCAATGAAAATTTGCACATGATCATAATTCATGGAGAAGAAAGCCTAGAAAAAAAAAATTTACCTTCAGGAAGAAAGATGCACATGTTTAATTCTCTTTCAAATAAGTATATCTTCCTCTTGATTCTCTTCTCGGATATTAAGGGTCTGAGCCTATGCACACCAACTCGGTGGGAAATCTTTCAGCTGTGTTAGGTTTAAGAGTGATACTTAAAAATCTAAAAATACAACCAGCTGTGACGGTTTTAAGAGTTAATTTCTGACATGAATGCAATTTGCTACTATTACTTGAAAAATAATCAATGCTGGTGCCATTTGAACACTGTCCTAAAATCTGCCTCATACTTAAACAAAACCAAACAACAAATCACACAGCTTTTGCAAGTCCTTGCAAGCTTATTGACTTCACTAATATTTTTATCTGAGTGAAGCTGCAGGGCTGACAGAATTCAATAGCACAAACTCGCTTCTGGAACTACACCAGCTCGCTCTATGTACACCTTGGCAGACACATCTTCTGGCTGAAAGACTGCAAAGAGATAGGAAATAGAAGCTGCAAAAATCAGCCTCAGCCACCCCCCCATGTTAATGGGTTCCAGAAGATTTATGGTGTTGCTGAGAAAGGCGCAGGGCCAGGAGTCCTGCAAACCCTCTGCTCCAGGGATACTCGTGGAGTTTTGTCTATGCTTTGGATCTGGCTGCCTTCCCATGCAAATGATGCAGGAGGATTAACTTCTGTGCCAAAGGAAGCGCAAATAATTTTGCCTTGACTTGAATGTTAGCAAGTAGCAGACCCTCTGTGAGTGAGGTTTGGAAGGTTGTTTTAAAGACCAGCTATTTCTTTAGACTGCACTTTCTAATTACTGTAAAACTGAATGGCTTTCACTTGAAACCAGATGCAATACAGCCTGTTAACTTTGGGGTAACAGTTTTGGAGCAGAATCCTTGTGTCCAAGGATGAATAACACCATTCCAGCTATTATATTGCTGAAAGTACATTTTCAAAGGCATATGCAGACTCTGAAACAAAACATTGCCTTGGGGACAAGGCAGACAAAAAAGTAACTTTCCATAGCTGCAGACCATTTAAAGCACGCTCTTCAATAATAGTGCCATCAGCTGCTGTCTGATGTGAAAAATGTAACCCATGTCAAGAACATGCTTTGTGTTTTACTGCAATAAGGATTGTGTGGCTCTCCTGTGACAACATAAATTAAAAATACATAGTTATCTGTCTTTCAAAAAGAGTAGCTATCTCATTTTACATATAACTGAAAGTGTGTGTGAAGAAATTAATTGTCAGTAGAGGCTGAAAAACATGATTCTTTATAGTCACACTATCATTAATGAAAAGTGAAATATTCACCCTAATTTGTTTACAGTTTCACCTAGTCCCTTCATATTATTTGTCTGAAATATGAAGCATTCACTTTCTCTTCTTCAATAATTTTATTGCAATAATGAAAGTTTTCATTCTTTTTAACTTGAGTTCACTGTGTTTACCATTGTGTTGGCACAGATTTGACAGGAAGGAAAATACATTGCTTGGAAAGGACATTCAATTTCTGTGGTGGAAAGCTGCATGTCAGATTAAAGGCTCATTTAGAAGGTTTTAGTTCCCTGAGCTATGTCTCTCTAAAACTCAGCATTCATATTTTCCTTTTTTTGTTTGTTTGGTTGGTTTTTTTCCCCTCCCCGCTGTGAACTTTGCCTGGATTTTCAATCTACTGACCTGCAGGAAATCACTCACCCTGACTTTGCCTGGTCATATAACTCAGGAGAATTGCTAGAAGTTTCTGTCCTTTTGCTTGCTTTTATTCCTACAGTACCTGACAGAAGGTTAATAAGAACCTGTTTCCATGCTCTGTTAACCTGTGTAGAGAAAAACACACAAGACTGGACTGTGAGAGCCTTAAATAGTACAGAACAAAGGTATGTAAGCTGTGCATTTTAGGATAGTTGCCCAATTCAATAAAACTTAAGTCTTTCATACAAAATTAGCAGTAGGAAGTTTTTACTTGTCTTCAGAGAAATCTACACCTATTCATTAAGGAGAAATATAGTGGAATAATTTCAGGAGTGTATAGTTTTAAGAAGAGTGGAAGGTGTTGAATCTTTACTGTGAGTACCTCAGTGAAAAGACTTTTCCATAGACCATCGGGAATTTCCCAAAAAGGGTCTTGTCTAACATTCATCTAATTCTGCCTGATGACAGAAGGGTTTGTTTCCAGTCCTCATATGCTTTATATTAGGTCCTGTAGTTAGCTTTTCCCTCAAAAAACAGTGGTCAGAGGATCAAAAGAGAATCATAGATACTTGACAGTTGTGACCTGATACTTTGCCATCAGTGTTAAGTGTTAGTTTCTCAAGATTTGAGGGAAACTATTTCAGTAAAGTGTTGCAGCACAAGCTGAGTTTTAAACGATGTCTTGGCCCCAACTCTACTGTACCAGTGCCCTTCAACAACCCCACCCTTCCTCTTGAAGTGGTGCTGCTGAGTTACAGAACCACTCTGTCTATAAGGTGTCCTTCAGGACTAGCAAGATAGTAATAAACTGGAAATCAGTAGTCAAGACAGTTTCAGCTGTAGGGATCTACCTTAAATCTTCCTTTTCAAGGTCCAAGAAGTTACATACTTTGCCCAGTGACTTGAGACACAATTCTCCATTACCAGTTAGCAACACATGTAGGTCATAAATTACGTTCATCTCTGGCCTCTAACCCAGTCTGTGCTATGACACCACTGCAGCCTCTGTGCAGGTGCCTCTGCCACAAGAGCTGGTTCTAGTGCAGTGGGCACACTCACATTAACTTTTTTCTAGTTAGAAACAGCACAAGGAGTAATACAGACTCAGCAGCACGCACTTCATCACTGACTGTACAAACCTGCAGAAAACACTACATAAAATACACATTAAGTTTATGAACCCTCACTAAAACCTATAGTGCTATTTTTATATGATTGTTAAACTGCATGGTAGTGTTGCCGTGGGGTTTTAATTTTTAATTTTTTAATTTTTATAGCTTTTAGAAGTAGTTATATAGTACATGTAGATTT
>JAWWES010000001.1:105427871-105443301 GCA_035583135.1 Lophotriccus pileatus | reverse complement strand
AGCATGTTTAATGTACTACTTTTTTGCCAGTGTTGGTTGTATTGCCATCAGTAAAAATGGTTGAGTGCCACATGCTTATGTAAACTGCACTCATTTTTAAGTGAAACTATTTTTGGTGCAGGCTATTTAGTCTGTTCAGAAAATGAAAACTCTATATGCTTAAGGGGAATGCATTTAGACTTGCGTAGACCTTTCTTTTGTCTGCTTCTCTGAGTTTGATTTTGTTTGGTGTGGTTTTTTTATTTTTTTTTTTATTTTTTTTTAAACCGCAGTTGGTTTTGTTTCCGGGGGTGAGGGTGATGTTTGTTTTGTTTTCCCAGCAAGTGTGTGATACACTTAGACTTGTAGGGCGAGTTATTTCTGTGTATACCAGAGTTTGTGAATTATGTAAGTACGTTACATAACCATAAATAATCTTAATTTTTATTAAATTATAATAAATGTCAACCAATCAGAAAAACTTGGGGTTTTGGGTTATTTGTTCAGTAGTAGCAGTGATCCCATGTTATATAGTATTAACATCCTAGTTGTTTGGTTACCTGATAGTAAGTACAGCATGGCAGAATCCTACTAGAAGACTATCCAGTAGACAAATACTCTACCAAAAAGTTGCTGGATTTCTTTTTTTTCCTGATATGCAGGAAGTTGTGGTGATTATTTGAATAATGCATTCTTGAAAATCTGTAAAATAGCTGTATTGCATGTGTATGAAGCAGTATTTAACTGGGGTTCCTTTAATGGTTAATGATGTTACTAGCTGTAAAAAAAAGAATGCTTAAAAATTAAATGAGTTTACTAAGGTGCAAACCTCAAGGTGGAATTTTCATAAGTTTTTATTACACCTGTATTTGAGTAAGTGCAATCTGTATTAGTTTCATGCAATAGTTACAGATATCAAAGTATGAGTAACTTCTGAGTTTGTGATTGTAAATCCTTCTTCAGAATAACTTTTTAGGAAGGATCTGTAAGCATTGCAGACTTTTCTTTAAGTGGGTGTTTTAATTCTTTCTTGACACTAAATTAAACTTATCATCTGTATGCATCTCAAAATACTAACATTTTTCAGTGTAAGTACTTTGTATAGTTTGGCCTACTTTTTGGGTTATTTTCTCTGTTCTGTGATTATTCTTATTTGCTAATCCCTGAAATTCATAACTGTTCTGGTTTGATTGCTATGTTTTTCCTGTGGTCAAGGCCAAGAGCTTCTCCTAATTCTTCCAAATAAAAAAGAAAATGAAGACTCAAAGACAGGTTTTCAGCAGAGTTCAGAACAATCATTGATTCTCTAAGGCTTAGGTTTCTGCCTTGCTTGAATGTAGATCATTTGGATTTCACAGGGATACTGATTGTTCTATTATTTTACCTTGGAAAGAAGACTTCTAGAAATGTTACCTGTTCTTCTTCAATGTCTAAATCACAAAGTAAAGAGTGACCAGCTGGATATATTGGTTACAACCACAGCTGTTGATCGCATGGTTCGTTGCAACTATTGAGATGCCTGTGTCACAGAAGAAAATCTGCTAAATGGAATTGAAGAGTTATGACTTGACTGCTTTTGGAATGGGAAAGTCTAATTTCTAATAGTTTTTTCTGTCTTACCTGAAGGGAGAGTCTGCTTTGAGATCTTCCTGGTCAAATCCCATCGTGGCACTTGGATCTAATACTTTTCTCTCACCCTGGCTGCCTGCTTTGTCTCAGTGTCGTGTGTGACTGTGACACAAGGCTTTGTGGAGTTTTGAGGTGAATCATGGAGCTGATCCAGACTGGGCTAGTATTTAGTGTTGATAAATCAAAGTTTAGCTTTAGTAACATCTCCTTCGCTGTTTGATCTCTACATTTGTGCTGGTGTGTTGGGAGGAGCAAGCATTCAAAGGAAAGCAGAAGCAAATTCTTTCTTCAGAAATACTGTATTTTTGTTGGTTTAAGGTGATTATGAAATAGATGAGACTTCCTTTGTGACAGTTTTCTCTTGTGGAAGTGCTCAGAGTGTGTGCTGTCCCTAAGCATTTTATGATGATAAATACTTCCCTGAACAAAGAATTTTTTTTTTTTTCCCCTCCACAGCTTATTTCCTGAAGTTAATGTGGTTTTGTGCCCAGTGCTCACTTGTTTTGATTTTTAATGGTTTTTTTTCAGAGTTCAACAGCAATAGCAAAATCCTCTGTCTTTTTCTGGGATTGCTGTTTGTTTGGTGTTTTCAATTGTGACACTGTGTGCTGGACAAGAAAATGGATGGATTGGGATGTTGAGTATTTCTTTTCCCTTGTAACTGTATTTCTGTGTCACTGCATAGAAGACAATTAGATTGCAGCCCTGAATTCCTCATTAAAAAAGTTTGTAAGAAGCTTGACATTTGGGTGTAGTTATGTTTGTAATTTTTGGTGATTTTTTTTTCCTTCTGTTAATTTGCACTTCTGATGTATAAGAATTTATTTTCTTTTTTTTTTCCCCCTGAAAACAACATTCAGTAGCATCTTAATAAGCAGTTCTAATATTACAAAATTCTCTAGACTAGTCTAGATAGTCTCCCAGACTAGTCTAGATAGTCTCCCAGACTAGTCTAGATAGTCTCCCAGACTAGTCTAGATAGTCTGATATAGTCTTCACTAGACATATAAGTTTGTTTTACATTAGTAATATAAAAACTGACTTAAAATGTAAAATACATTTGGCAGTTTGGTTTTATTTAGGTAAAAGCAGTTGTGTGAATGATTCTATACGTTTGGAACATGTAACTTTGATTTCTAGTAATGATATTTCCTTTAAATATTTGGTTCTTATTTTAAAATAATAATTTGAGTCTTAAAAGACATTTTTTGTAATAAATTATGCAGGTTGAGAATTTTTAATACAATTTAAGCATGCTTATTGTGATTCATGTTCAGTTATTGAAAGTTTGCTTTACATAGTGAATACTTGGATAGTAATAAGTAGAAAGTCAATACTACAGTGTATGAACTTGTAGCTTAATTTTATGCCCAGGTTGTTTTGTTTTTTTTCTGTAGTTTCTGTTTATTCTGGACTCAGTTCAGTTGAATTGAGCATGTATAACTACAGAAAGAATGTATTTACTCTTACACATGCTTGGAAATTTGTTTATTAAAGGCAGTTTCTCATTAGACTCCTTTGTCTGTGTCCAATTCATTTACTTTTCAAATATGTAGGAAGTTGCACTTCTCATCTAAGGTGAGTGTGGAAATCTGACAAATAAACTAATAGAGATCCTGTATTTGAGCCGATATGCACAGAGAGTTGAATGTATATTTTCTTTTGCAAGTCTTCAGATTTGTGTGAATTTTATTTTTAATCCAATTGACAATTAGACAAAATACGTAGTAAGATACTTGAACTGAGAGTAACTCCTTAGGTTAAACTGTGTAGACAGTGATGGAGAATTAGTGGCCCTCAAGTATTCAAGGTTTCATGTATACCCTGAATTCCCAGTAACCTTCCTTGGCAGAAGTTGGCTAAAACATAGAATCAAAGTAAAGATGGTTGGTAAAGATGATACTAAAATGTAAATCTGGTTACTGGGGGTTCTTTTGATTGTGCTTCTTGACTAAGTATTTAATAAGAAGATTCCAGTCTTTTTCAGGCAAGAAGAAATCCAGTCTTTAAACAGTATTGAGTTTGGTTCACCATAATGGAAAACTGGTGATCTGAAGTAGTCAGTAAAATAAAATACAAATATCTTTGTATTATCAGGGCTTTTTTTAAAAGACAAATTACCTTTGGTTTTATAAAGCTGATGCTGAATCAAAGAACAGTCTTCTCAGAGGTATCTAAGTACTTAATTTGCATATTTATCCAGCAATTGGAAGGAATAGAGAACTGCATATGATATATAGTCTAACAGGTGACAGATCTGTTACAGTATTGCTCAGGTCACTCAGGTATTGAAAACCAAGTTTTAAATACACAAGGCTGTTTAGCAGAATTATTCTTAAAATATGCTTATAGGTAGCATATTAGAGGTATGTTTACATCTAATTTTTATATAAGTTTGAATTCTATTTCTAAATAAAGTAATGGTGTTTAATTGTGTAGCATTGCTTCCTATCCTGTAGGGGAAGAATGACATAGAACAGCACAGAATAAGGCTTGTGGTTAAACAGCACTAAAAATGTCAAAAGGCTTTCATGTCCTTCCTTCTCCCTCTCCTCTCAAAGCAGAGAGAACCCAAAGAGTGCACTTGAGTCTGGATCATGGAAATGCTGAGAGCTGTGAGTTTGTTTGCGTTAATGTTGTGAGAATTCTGGAGGAGTCATGGGCTGTTTGGTTAAGCAGAGGGTGTGACTTGTGCTGTGATTTTGGAATCGAGGCATCAGATTACAATGTTATTTTGATGGATTTTTTTCTTTCAACTGCTTCTTTGGTTCAGAAATGTAGAAGTGTCTCACTCTGTGCTGTGGGCCCAGGGCAGGCTCTGTGTGCCAGTTATTGGCCTCAGGGGAATGCTCTGGTGGCAGTTGTGTTTGGCTGGCCAGGGAGTGACTGCAAATTATTTTAAACTCCAAATTTTTCTGCTGTCTAACCTCCTGTTGTGTACCAGACTGCACTGGATTTATGGGAAGATACATGACCTTGTTTTGGGTTTCCCCCCCCCCCCACGTTCTCAGTAAATGATGCTCTTTTAAGACTCCAGGGAGTTAACCCAAAAGATCTGTGTTTCAGATTGAAATTCTTAAACACTGGGCATGCTCCATATTGTTTGTTTTTATAAAACATACGGACACTGCCACTTCTCAACAGTAAAGGAATTGAGAGATTGGTTAAAGAACTAACTTAATACCACATCTCCTCCTGTGCTGCAGCATCTAAGCAGAGAAAGCACTGTGTCGCATCAGGTGAAAGAAAAGCTTTTACATCCCTGGCAGCCCATCTGCAGCCACTCAGACTGCTGAGTGGATGTCAGTTCCACCCTTCTGGTGGAGGTGAAGAGCCCTGAGCACAGCACAAATAACAGGGCAAGCTCAGTGTAGTGTAGAGAATGTTTCAACAATTCTTTTGCTACTGCTTTACGAAGTTATCCATAAGACCCCATACATCCAATAAGAACAGGGATCTGTTAAGGTGAAAGAGGGCATTGATTTTTAAGGATGCACCTGCTTTGAGCTGCTGGACAGCATGTTTTTGAGAAGTGAAATAATCCAAACCTCCTAGAAAGTAGAATTAGTAACTTTTAAGTTGAAGCTGCCTTTGAGCCCTAGTTTTTTTTTTCTTCTTCTAAAGCAGGATTATGAGGATAGCTTCCTAAAAGGGAAATGAAATCAGTGCAGTTTATCCTACCAACCTTAAATGGAGTACAGTAAGGCAGATCAGTGTGGAAATGATTTGGCTTTAGAGAGATGATGATAGCTTAAAGTGTTTAACATGCATGTTTGACTTACATCTGGAAGGTTATTTGTCATGTGGAATAAAAATAAGGTATTTTAAAAACTGAAATTGTGAATAGAGACTTTTGGGTGAAATGCTTTGAAAAGCCAAATACTACTTATTCCTGAAAGTTTCAGAGAGTGTGCTTCATTTATTTTTTCTCATATTCAGATTTATAGCTTTTTTTCCTGTATCTATAACTGATCAAAGTGAAATTTGCTTGTAACTTCACCATCAGACAGCCGTGCAGTGTCATTTGTGGAGAGACTGGCAGAATTTCTGTCCCTTTGCTTTTTATACTGTAAAACTGATTCTATAAAGCCACAGAGTTGGTTTACGTTTTCCTGTTAGAGGAATGTATTGTAATCACAGGCTCTGTGAGAGGGTCGTCCAGGTCCACCATCACAAAATTGCCTTGGTTGGTTGTTTGGTTGGTTTTTTTTATATACTCAGTTGTATGTAAAAAGTCACACATGCTCCACCCAGGAATTGCGTTAATCTCATCACTTGAATTTGAAATTTTCTGGTGTCAGATCAACAAAAATAAAGAAATGTTATGACTGATGACCTGCATACTCACAACCTGCCTTTGCAGACGGTGTCATTGAGTTGAGTAACCAAGGTGTCCAGACCGCAGACACAACTTTGGTTAACCTGCCAAAGTCATGACTTTAAAGCCTCAGAGAGAGAGGTAAAGTGTGTTTTATTTTTAAGAGGAGTTTGTGCTGTTACATAGCTATGACTGACCTACAAATCATTAACTGAGCTTACGACTTAATTTTAAATGTTAGAAAAAAATCAGTTTCCGACCCTGTCTTCTGCCCTGAGCACACTGAAGAGCAGCAAAGTAATTTGACAATATGAAGAGTACTGCAATTATTGGAGTAGAGTATTCATTAGCTTTGTATTGGTTTTTCAAAGGTGGGATTGGAATTAGGAGATCTGTAAGATCCCTTCCAACCCAAACCATTCTGTGACTCAAAGCAGAAATTTATTTTGTTCATGAAAAAGTTCAGTGTAGGTGCCTGCAATTCTCCTGATGTTATCTGTAGCTTCTCAGCTTGCTCTCTCCGATGTTAAACCCACCTGGTTTGGAGCTTTCTGTAAGGAAGAGAATTCTCTAAAGCTTTGATCAAGTAAAGGTTATTGGATACCATTCAAGTCCTTTAAAGCTGAAGAAGAATTTTGACAGGAATGCATCAGTGCATTTTGGGATGAACAATTGTATTGTAGTCTTTCCATTATCTCTTTTGGCTTGTCCTGTTTCTGGCCCAAGATTATGGAACAAGTGAATCTGAAATATCTAGAATTCCTTATAGAGATTTGCTGTCCAAGCAGTTCCACAGACAGGACAGCTACAGCTTTATCTGAGTGTTCATTGTTTAATCATCACCTTACAGACCAACATTTCTTGCTGCAAGAGTTGTAACATAGACTTTGCTTATGGAAGGAGAGGAGACTCACAGCTTTCACTCCACCAGACTTTTTTTGGTGTGTTATTAGTATTTTTCATAGAGAATGCTAAAGTCAGTGTAGAATGAAAACGCTTTAAAATGTATGCATTGTACAGTATCTAAGGCACATCTCCCTGGAAAGTCAGTCTGGGGCTAAGCTAAAATAATGTTATTAGAAGATGGTTGTGGTCTTAAAAGAAAATAAAATATGTTGCAGAAACAAAAATCTAATTTTAAGGCACTCTGGCCTCTCTGCCCTCAGAAGCAAAAGATATAAAAAGAGTAATCTAGGGCTTATATTCTCAGTACGTACATATACATAGCTGTGTGCATATGTATATATTTGTTGTTTGCAGATCATGTTTTTATTTTAAGGTGTCTTCTGTTTTGCTAGGAAATTGGGCACAGCAATTCCTCAACTACAGCAGATACTCAATCATCTATTCATGTACCCATATGATTCTAGATAACTTCAATGTGTTATATTGGAAAAAACATAAATAACATTAATGAGGTGTGGATCTGACTTTTTTGTGGCACCCTCTGTGAGTGGATATTGGTGCAAAGACTTGTCAGAAGATGTCACAGAATCAGCAAAGTTTGTATTACGTTTCCTTATCTGAACAAATTCTTCTGGAATGATAGAAAAGACAGGCACACTGCATAACTTGTTCACCATGTTTTATAGCAATTAGTCATGTCAAAGAAATTCGCACAGTCAGGACACCATCGCTTAACTTAAGACTTCAGAAATGGAAGTTGATGCTTTCTGGTGTGTAGGGAGTGTGGTTTCATGTTTCTCTGTGCTGCTGTTCTCTACTGACTCCTGTCCCTTGTTTTTTTGTATCTGCTTGCTGCTTACTTGTCTTATTTTTTGTTCCCGTTTACATGTGCCTGTCCCCTTCCCTCCTCTGTTTCCTCTGCGTGGAGTCATATCCTCCATCAGTCTGTGTTTGCTGGGGATCCTGAAAGGAGGTTTTGTTATCCCCTCACTCCACTTCTTTCTAATCTAGGGTTTTTCTTCTGGTTTAAGATGGCCAAAGTGAGGAGAGGCTGGTAGTCATCAGGCCAGAGTGTTGCACAGGTGTTCACACTTCCCATTTTCTGTCCTATTTCAGCTGGTCATGCTGGGTGTGGAAGATGTGGATACAGTATGTGGGCAGTCTGTGCAGTAGGCTTTGCAGAGTTGTCAGTTATATGAGATGCTGATAAACTTAGGCAGGTCACTTAACTTGAAACTAGTGAGAGTCTCCTTTTATCTCTGCAGGAAAAGGAGTGCTGCTTCTTTACGGGTGTAAATATGCTTTATGGTCATTTTCTCAATGATGCAGAAAAATGTAAACATTGAAGATGAGGTATATTACAAAAGTTGTCTGCATCCTGTAAAGCTCTTCCATATATGCAGTTATCAACAAAATAGGGATCTTTGATTCAATCAGTTGATTGAATATAGAATATTTTCAGGATTTGTCATAGAAAAACTCATCAGAGGCTTAACAGAGAAATTGTACTGTTTATTTTAAACTGTTGTTTACAACGCTACTACAGTGAGCCATTACAAGTTCTGTGGGGGCAATCCAAATTACAATTAGTTTGTTTTTATTTTTCTTGTAATTTTATTTTATTATGACTTCTCTCTTCAGGCATTTTGGAACTTGTGGCTTTAGTGAATTCCTAATGATCTGAACTCCTGCAGAAGTGCACACAGTGTTTTGTTTTGTAGAATTGTCTTGTGGAAGGACTTGTTAAGTTTTGACCAGTGTAAACATATCTTGGAAACAAAGCCTGTTCCAGATGTCCTACAAGCAAATTCAGTGTGTGGCAATGAATTTGTGATGCAGGAGCAGGAGCTAATGCTGAGGATCAGTTTTGTGAGAGCTATCAAACATACGTTAGGCTGGAACAGTAATTCTTGTTGAGCTGGTCGAAATAGACCTTTTCCAGTACTTTGTAGTGTGTACTCAATTTCATGTTTTCTTGTATGCTTTCTGGTTCATTTTGATTCCCAAAATAGGATGTAACTGCCAAAAAATTTTTGCATCATCATAAAACTGCTTTTAGCAGGACCAGCACTGAAGTTGATGAATTAGGGAATCTGACAGTGCACTGTTCACTGCAGGATTTTTCCCAGCTGCAGACAGTATTTCACAGTCAGAAATCACAGGTCATATGCCCTGGTAAGAAAGCCAGTTTGTCCTTGTAGCTTTGGGTGCTGTCATGAAACTTGTGGTAACCTCAGGATTACCTGTGAGCGGTACAAACTCACTTGTGTTTGCAGCTTTGGGTGCACCTGATGTTCTGCAGAGCCCTTTTGGAAGCTGGTACTCGAGGTGTGGTAGCATCAGTCCTGAACTATCCCATTGCCTTGAAAAGTTACTCTTTTGTGACTTTGCTCTATAGTAAGAGCCGCTTCTGATTGCTCATTGGAGTGAGGGAACCACAAACTCCTATAAGAAGTATTTACTAATATGCGATGCAGCCTTGCAGGGTATAAAAGCCTTAGGAGAAAGATGAAGCTGCCTGCCAGCTTTACTTTTAGTTTCATTCTGCTGTGTACCTCTTTATTGTGGTTCCCATCACCTTCCTACCACCCAGGGGCTTTATGAATCTCTTGATCATTTACACAAGACTGTTCATCAGTAGACAGCTTGCCAAACTGTGAAGTTGTGGTTTTAGTGACGTAGCCAGTCATTCACAGCAGTGCCAGCAGCATGCTGAGCTCAACTTTAAGTAGTAACTGCTTTTCTTTTGCTTTGTTGTACTTCATATATCTGTATGAACTAACAAAATGTCTTTAAATTCTATTGTGTCTTTCTTACCCTGTGTAGCAATACAGTACCAAAGCTGTGGGATGGATCACCCTGTAAATAAAGAAAGCTCCAGCAAATGGGCATTGTGGTTTCTGAGGTGGGAGAGTTGTTCTTAGCTATATGTAATCCAAAAAATTATTTTAGCTGGACTGTTGCAGAGAAAAGTAATCCTTGTTTTTTTGTCGTATAGTTCATATTTAAAGAGAGTGTGTGCTGAAGATGGTTGTGAGGAAAAATTGCTGCTAGCACTGTTATAACACACTTAGTTTCTCATGTTTCTGAGATTTTAAGATCATCTAGCTAGCAAATCATTATAAAGGTGTTACATTACCATAAAAGCATTTGCTTGCCTTTGCTTAAGGAGCAATCCAGAGTTTTAGCTGGATTGATGTGAGTGTTCTGACATTTGTGGGATGGGTTAATTGGTTTTGTGCAATGGTTAAATAAATGGAAACCTATTGTACAAAATTGTTCTGTTCATTATTTGCAGTTTTGGAATTAATATATTGTGATGACTTTAAACCAGTTACAGCCAGTTTAATGTTCTACTGCAGGCAGGCCCCTTTGAGTTTAAGGAAACAGTGTTTCCAGAGGCTGTTCAAGGATTAGAGATGGGATTACATGATTGCATCTACAGCCAGGTCACGTGCTGGGCATGTCTAGAAGGCTATAATTGATGCTTGTTAAATAGCAGGTATGTGTGGGATGGGATGTTAAAAAACATGGTTTTGTGTAGTTAATGATTTGTGCAAAGAAACTCAGTTCGAATCTTCATCTTCAAATATCATGGTCTTCTGCAAACTTTTATACAAAATTGTTGCTATTTAACAGCTTTTCTGCTGTGTTTGCAGTCATTGTAGGAAGTACCATGATAATTACACACCTTAACCTCTACTTGAGTAGTGAAATACAGTAGTGGCATTGGGGTATGATGATACTTTGGCTGAAATCATATTTATTTGTTAAAACCACAATATTAGATAAAAACCCAGAGATACTAATACTTAGTCTAATAAAGTGCTTTCTAAATATGTCAGCTGAGCTAATTACTCTTGTCTTCTCATGGTAGTATTGGCATGCAGTGAGTTGTATGGAAGAGTATCCCAGCCTTTGGAAGCGTAACCAATGTATCAGTGGAGATGTAGCGGGTATAATCCTGTTGGTCATAAAGAGCTGCTGCCTGTAATTAGCTTGGTCTGTAGTTTTCAGAAAGAATTTTTGTAGAGAGCAGTGTTGCCTGCATGATTGGCAAATGATGTGGAGTTTGAAGTAAAATTTCAAATGGCCTTTTACTAGTGGTACCTGCAGAGCTCATCTGACAGAGCAGTTTTTATGCAGTGCCACAGCCTGGTCAGTATCTTAACTCTAGGATTGACAGTGCTTGGCAAAATCCCCATTGTGATTCCGTGCTGTTCTTACCAGAACAGCTTCGGTTCTTGTGTTCTAAGTTTGCTTCAGGTGAAGGTATCTTCTTGTTACGGCTTGAACTGATCAGGTGGCTTACCTGTGCTGAAAAGAGGGAGGTGGTGTTTTTGCTCCTATATCTCTTTCCCCTTTTTACCCTTTCTTCTTCCTTTCCACAGCAGTGTGATGTTCAGTAGGTATGCATTGTGCAGGGTGAGCTTATAAAGCTAATAAAAAGTGGTTTTGTTTTTAAATTGTTTTAGCAACTTGAATTAGTTTGGCTGAGTTGAGTGGGAAGAAAGGTTCAGAAAGCTATTTAGTTGTATATGAGTGGTAAGTACTATTGATCTCACTGTTATTTCATGCTGCCCCATATCCCATGACTCTTGGCATCCTTGGAGGACTGTAGCCCTATGTCTAGATGGAAGTTTGTCTACATCTATTTAGCTACAGCTAAATCAACATGTACCCTAAAGCAGCCCTTTGTTAAGGGGTGATGTCATTCCAGAAATTACCAAAGGTGTAATTCACTGAGTGGTTTGCAATTTATATAAATGTGTATAATAGAATCATAGAATATTCTGAGGTGAAAGGGAGCCACTGAAGTTGTATCAGGGGAGGTTTAGGTTGGATATCAAGAAAAGGTTCTTGCCCCGGAGGGTGGTTGGGCAGTGGAACAGGCTCCCCAGGGAAGTGGTCACAGCCCCAAACCTGCCAGAGTTCAAGAAGGATTTGGACAATGCTCTCAGGCACATGGTGTGATTCCTGAGGTGTCCTATGTTGGGCCAGGAGTTGGACTTTGATGCTTGTGAGTCCTTTCCAACTCAGAATAGTTATGATTCTCTAAAGTGTTTTTTTAATTGCTGTTTTTTATCTCTTAACACTTCACTGCCTGCCCGACTGTTGTTATAAAACTCTTAACGATTAACTTTTAACTTATGAAGCCTGAGAAACTGTCTTCAGGTAACCTATTTTCTGGAAATTCACTCAAGAATTATTATAGTTGCTCCGTATGTTGGAATTTCATAGGTGCATATCAGTACACAAGTTATAAATTTTCAGATAGTGTATATTGATCTAATTTAGTTTTCAATTGAACTTAATTCTTGATTTCTGTATCTTCATTTGAGGTGATTTAATGCTTCAAAAATGACAGTAGTACAATAAATTTCCTTCTGTACATATTTGGACACATTTGTGGAGAGTATCAAGACTACAGTAAATCTACTTTTTTCATTCTTTCAGAGAAGTGGCATCGGTTGATAGATGGAATTGTTAGTTGTTTTCTCAACTTGGTATAACTAAGGTATGCAGAAGGTTTAAGGAAAGAAGATTAAAGATACTGTTTTCCTGTACATCTAATTTGGGCATGTAAAAGGTGTGAAAAACTGATTATTATACTTATTTAGGACTTGAGTCATGGTTTGCATAATCCCCAAGATTCACTAGTGGCTCTTGAGGTCGTCTCTGTGTGTTAACGCAGCAGGACCAATTCTGTGACAATGTGCTTTGGTTTTGGCTTTACAACTGCCATGTCTGTGGCAGTGTTAATTTATTCGATCCTCATGAAATAGTTTCCATTTGGAGTTTGGGCACCCTCAACTCATTTCTGAAAGTTACAGATCTTCCTTTTATTGTGACTTTGGTTGGTTTTTGATGCATTGAACTTTCAGTAATTATAAGGCTGGTAATATAATGCACCTCAGCATGTCCCTTAGCCTGTGGATGCTGTGGAAGAAAGTCTTTGAAGGATTGCTTTCCTAGTCTGTTGTGGCTCAGCAGGAGTTCTTGTCTAAGCATCTTAGCTGTGTGCCCTGTGCTGTAAGCTCTTGGCTCTGAATAACTTGCTTCTCCGCCTGCCGCGTGCTGTGGAGCAACATGGGAAGTGGGTATTGTATTCCAGCCAGTTTGTGCCTGCTTAGAGTGGAAAATGTGTGGTTGTAGGCAGGTCAAGCAGAATTGGCAGAACAAAATGCTGGACAATACATAGGCTGGGCTGCTAGATAATGACAGGAGTGAATTTGCTGGTAGTGACTGGGGAAAAAGAAATCCAACAAATTTCCACAGTAGTTCAGCCATGTAATCCAAGGAGTTCTGAATGACTGTGTGTTTGTTCATGCTTCTCAACAGTTGTTTTGGGTTTCTTTTCAAGGCTCTGTGTGTAACTGTAAAGGCTGGAAGCTTCAACTCTTCAAAGTGGAAATGGAAATTTGTTATGCATTGCATTTTAAAGTCTGGTAAAATTCATAGTTGGCCGGTAACTGCCGGTTACTTTGTATTACACCTTTACCCACCACACATATTCAGAAAGTGTTAAAAATATATATATAAAAAAATAACTTTATTTTAAAACTGTTGTAGAAAAACATTGTACATATTGATGATGGAACTCCAGTCTGCTCACCCATGTTATGTTTGAATTTTTATTTGAAGAGAGAAGTGATGCAAAGGTTCTTGCTCATGCAAATGAAATTCTTAAAATTATTGTCTTCTGTTTCATATACTGTCATTTGTTGTTCTAGAGGGGTTTCAACTGCAGTTTATTCTGGTAGGGGTACCCCTCCATTACTGCATTTCGGCCTCTTCCTCCTGGGAGGAGTTGTCCAGAACCACATAGACCTTTCTTTGCCTTCTCATTTCCTTTGAGTATTGTGCTGATGGTTTGCCTTTCGGAGTGTGATGTTTGTTTGTCAATTACAAAAAAAAAAAATGTTTTATAAAGCATCCTTATTGTGAGTGTAGATAGGAATTTTCAGCTGGCTCTTGTAGTCAGTGGAAGCTCCTTTCCTTTTAAAATGAAAGGAGTCTGCAGCATTACTGCAGAGGACAAAAATGCATTTTGATTATACAAGGTAAGTTTATTGCAGTATTTCTTAAGTCACAGCAAGATAGTTCACATATCTCACTGTTCTTTAGGGTTGTCTCATTTATCTTGAAAAGGTTTGTGATGTGACAGGTGTAGTATTGGATACTGGAATATGAGGTAGGACAGAGAGGAACCCTGAGCACATGTGGTGTTTAATGAATGCTGATGGCAGCTGAGAGCTGTCCACGTACAAAGCAGCCGCGGGGGGGTGGACTAGGCTCGACTTCTGCTATTTTTACCTCTAAAAGCTTTTACCAAAGTGGGGTTTTTTTGGTTTGGTTTTTTTTTTTTTTTACCCTAAACCTGACATTTTACTTTTCTTTGAAGAACTGTGTTCTATTTTCTTGCCTCTGAAAACTAAGAGACTTCCAAAGAAAAGATATGGGAAGCTGTTGGAATTTATTATGCAGAGAGATGTGTATGTTTGCTGATCTGTTGTGCTGCTCTGGACTGCTGCTGAAAGTCAAGCTCAGGTGGAAAGCTGATTGGAATACCTGTGCCATGTGCCACCACAGTTTCACTGAGGCTGAGATAAGCATGATTTAAGCTTGGGATTTTGGGTAGCTGATATAGTACTTGAACACTGACTCTGCTGGTGTCTGGCTCTCATTTCCTTTTCGAACACAGCACTGCATTCTCTGCAGTTAAGAATTCAGCTGAGCAGTATTGTTGGAAAGGCTTTTGAAGCTTAGCAATGATGGATGTGTTAGAAGGGCTGTGTCATGCACCACCTTCATGCAAAGTTTTTGTGAATCTTTGCTTAGATTTCAGCTGCCTTTTGATTACTGCTGTGATCATGAGCCACAGGCGAGAAAACCATTTGTTGACTCAGACTGTATTTGCCTTCTAGTAGTCTGTGGGTGTTGAAATTCAGATAGGATCTTTTTGATGTTGAATGTAAGAATCCTGAAATGGAAAGAGGGTTATTTTTGTCACTAATTAAAGTAGTATGAATTTAACAGGTGCTTTACAAAAATATTAAATACATACTCACCGTAATCTTAAACAGGACTCTTTAAGTTCTGTTTAATTCTTGTTATGTTTCACAAAATTTGCTTCTTACTTCTTGGATTTCTAGTGATGTAAAGACAAAAGAGTTTAAGCCCTATTAATGGAGGAGTTCATCTTGGATAATTGTGCTGCTTAGCTTTCCAACCTGTTATTTCTAGCATGTTGTAAATAACAGACATCTGCGCTTTGTGATAACTTCAGACTTTCCTGCAAACTGTTCAGGATATCACTGGAAGTAAATATGTAACAGTTCCATTTTATGTGGGTCAGATTAATTAAAGTTATGTCTATATGGCCTGACAATGAGACTGAGTAAAGACATGAACTAGCTTATTCTAGTGAAATGTCATATAGACATGCCTGTGGTACAGTAAGTGGTTTAATTTTAAACTTTGAGACGTGATTATTCCCACTCTTGTGTTTAAGCTGTTGTGTCTCTTGATAGCTACATCTAAAAATTGAATACAGTAGTTTTTCTACACATGCAGTTTGGGAAGGAGGAAAAATTA
>JAWWES010000001.1:105402387-105427771 GCA_035583135.1 Lophotriccus pileatus | reverse complement strand
TTAAAAGATAATCGTTTTGTTTCTTACAGAAAATGCCAGAAGCCTCAGAAGACCATAATCACTGGAAGGCCTGTTGACTTCCATTCTTTGGTAATCTGGAACATCATCCATCTGGCATGGCGCAGGGCAGTCAACAACTTGACGTGCAGGTACTCCATGATCTCCGGCAGCGATTCCCTGAGATACCCGAAGGGGTGGTATCTCAGTGCATGCTTCAGGTATGGTACAGTCTGTGTTTTAGTATGAAAACCCTTTTCAGTAGTGTACATGGAGCATAGATTTCCATTCCCCTGGTTTTATTTTAAAAGATTGGAAGACTCCACTACTTGCATTTCTATCCTGTGTTTTAAGGGCAAATTTTTTGTCATTCTTCATTTAGGCTTGTGATTTTTTTGTTTTTTCCACTGACAGCTTTTCCTTGTCTGTGCAACCTGCGACTGTTATGCATATGGGGAATAATGGAAGTGGTTAATAGGATGTTTATTGATGATGGCTACATAAATAACATACATACACTGAAGAAGCTTTTAGCGAACAATGACTCTACTTCCAAGATGAGGAGCTGGCCTTACCTAGGAATCTTAAGATTTTTTTTGTCTTCATGTCGTCTTTCTGCCACAGCTCTCCAAAGGCTTAGTTTTACTTCTCTGTTTCCAAGTCAGGTGGTGATGCCTCTCCTCTCCCCACCTCCTCTTGCTGCCTTGTCCTTTCCATTTTGTCCTTCCATTCTTCATCTAAAATCACATATTGCCCATTTTGCAAAGTAGCGTTCATCTGGGAATACCTTCAGTTAACGGGAAGATTCAGGAATGGAATAGAAACATACAGGATCTGGTTTGGCTTTGTTGTGGCCATGACTAACAAAATAAAACTGTATTTACATCCTCCCTGTCCCTAGCTCATGAGCAGGTTTACTTAGAACAGTGGCTGTAATTTTTGCCTTGTGTGTCTTCTAAACCATACAAATACAAATTAATTGCTTTCACATAAATCTAAAGGAGGCGAAGACCAGTAATTTAAAGCTTTATTTATCCTGACAGTCTGCACTGCTAAGTACATGTCCTTTTGATGAACTGTGTTTGTCATAGGCGTCTTTAAACAATAAAATTAAAGAACCCCTAATGCTGCAGAAGCATATGGTGTTCTGTAGCTGTAATAGGGCATTCTGGGTAGCTGGTTAACATTATGTGGAAATTACTTGTTATTTTTTAAAGCGTAGATTTTGTTTCCAAACCCACTTTATATTTAAAGATGCACGAGCTGATTTTTGTTGACTTTTTGCAGTAAATACTCTAGATTTAAATCAGTTTGAGTTTTAGACCTGTCAAAAATTGAGGGTACTTTGAAGTGACAAATATATCCATACTCTGATCAAACCAGGTTAGGGCCTGTCCTATCTACTTTCTCTCTGCCTGCACGCTAAGTGACCTAAAGAAGCTGAGGACTCCATTTATGAATTTCTGTTTAGATGGCAAGTGGCTGATGGTAGTGGTTAACTTTGAGGTTGCTGTCTTGGCACTGTGGTGCTGGTTGTTATTACAAGATCTGATTCCCACATATTCTGATCTTAAATTTTTAGCAATATATCTGGATATTCCCACTGACCATTGAGATCTAGAAGGAGCGTTTAACGTGAAGTAAAGTAGTCAGGGAGAAGTATCCATAGAGTGAGAGCCATTCATATTTAAGTGCTGGACTCTTCTGTCTTCTGTTATCTTCAGTAGTAAGTCTTCATATGACAAGATGCTGAATTATGTGTTCATTTGTTGATGAAATCCTGAAATTTTGGGGAAGTCACCTTCACTGTAGTATTAAACCTAATTAGTATTAAACCTAACTGGTCCCTTAGAAAAGAAATGTAACATGACCTCAGCCAATAGGTAGGCTGTTGAAAATTGTATTGTAAGGCTATATGTGTATTATTATGTATAAAATTTATATAGGGATAGTGTTTAAAATAGAAGTGAAACTGTTATTAGTGTATATTCCCTAGAATGGTAATTTTAGCACACTGAAGAACGCGGGGGCATTTGTGTCTATAAATATGTACACACTTCTTCTGGAAGAAGGTGCTCTGTCACAGAAGGTACCAGTCTTGGACTATATGTAACGAAGTTTGGGTGCTGAGGGTCAGATTGAGTTGAATTTAAAATGAAATTTGTTTAACTACTATTTAAATTAAAATCTGAACCACTGCTGATACAGGCTGTTATATGAGAAAGTGGGGAGAAAAAAAAAATCCACCATCTGGAATGCCTTCTAGTGATCTTATTCCTTTGGAAAAGCTATCATTTGTGTTGTTCTTTTAATAAGACTAGATTAAGCGAAAATGAGGGGAGAGGGCAAGAAGGGAAAAGGAATTCCCAATTAGATTTCTTATTTGATTCATAATTTATTGTCTGTATAGTTTCGACTGCTAGCACTACAGAACAAATCAAACATTTATAGGGGTTATTTGGTTTCCTCACTGATGTGTGAATAAACCTTTTTTAGCCTTAAGCTTGAAATTCTTAAAGGCAGTTGAAATTTTGTTGGAATTGTAAGGTGCTTTATGGAATTGGCAGTACTTCTTCAAGCAACACTGACTTGGACTTCTTTTTTAAGGCATTAAATACTGTTCTGTGAATAAAAGCTGGTCTAAAATGTTGGGCTCTTAAACTTCCAGGTAAAGAGAAATACTCAGGTAAATAGTAAAAGAAAAGTGAAAACAGTAAACACTTGGGTAAACATTAAAGTGTCACCTGCATTTTTGTTTTGTTTTTTCATAGTTTGCAATTTTGATCTAGTTTAATTTGATTCATGTTGTTACTAGAAGTAGTTAATTGTACCAACTTGGTCCTTGAACAACATATGAAGAATTCTAACTGCTGTTTTCCCAAAAGTGGACTTGATTTTTTTTTTTTAATATGTCATAGTGTAGCTCGTGTTACCAGAGCATTTTTCCAGATGCAGCATGAGCTTTGTACAACTTGCATACCATGACTCAGCAGGTATTACCTCTATTTCAGAATTCCTGTGTATGAAATGTTTTCCCTAGTTGTGTTCAAGTTGGGGCTTGGTTGTGGCATCAGCTGAAGGCCTGTTGAACACTGAGCAGTGGCTCTTCCTTGTGCTGTGTGACAGTAATAGGTGTCCTTTCTTAATCCTAGAACAACAACAACCTCGATGCCTGTTGTCGAGCCCTTGCACAGGAGAGCAACAAATACCTGTACATGGAGTACCACAGCCCTGATGACACCAGAATGAACAGAAATAGCCTTTTGCACATTAATCTGGGTATTCATCCTCATACCAGCTATCACGCGGGGGATGGAGCTCAACTTAATGGTGGTCGTACACTGGTACACAGCTCAAGCGATGGACACATTGACCCTCAGCGCACAGCAGGTAAACAGCTCATCTGCTTAGTTCAAGAACCACATTCTGCTCCTGCTGTCGTGGCAGCTTCTCCTAGTTACAATCCATTTTTCATGAATGACCAGAATAGAAATGCAGCTACTCCTCCTCCACAGCCACCTCCACAGCCATCTTCCATACAACCAGGAATGAACACGTCTGCTATGCAAGGCCCTCCTCCCACGTATATGCACATACCTCGGTACAGTACAAATCCCATTACTGTTACAGTATCACAAAACCTCCCCTCTGGACAGAGCGTACCCAGAGCTCTACAAATTCTTCCACAGATTCCAAGCAATCTTTATGGGACTCCTGGCTCTATTTATATAAGACAAACATCTCAAAGTTCTTCAGGACGACAGACTCCTCAGAATACACAGTGGCATTCATCGCCACAGGGCCCAGTTCCACATTATACTCCCCGTCCTCTACCTGTATATCCACATCAACAGAACTACCAACCCTCTCAGTATTCTCCGAAACAGCCCCAGATCCCTCAGTCGGCTTTTCGATCGCCACCGGCCTCCCAGTGTCCCTCTCCCTTTGGCTCTCCTCAACACCAAGTTCAGCCTCCTCAGTTGAGTCATCAGAGCTCACATGTTTTCATGCCTCCTAGTCCTTCAACTGTCCCACCCCATCCATATCAGCAAGCATCCCAGACTTTTCAAAAACAAGGCAGTCACTCTGTGTCATACCTTCCTCCTTTTGCTGGACCTAGTTTATCCAAAGGTTCCATGAATAAAATAGAAATTACAGTTGAGCCACCACAAAGACCTGGGACTGCAATGAACAGAAGCCCTTCACCAATAAGTAATCAACCATCTCAACGAAACCAGCACCCGCTGTATGCAGCCACTACTCCTCCTTCAAGCTCTCCATCAAGAGGTATGTCGGGGCAACCCAAACCTCCATTTAGTGTTAATCCAGTATATATTACCTACACTCAACCAACTGGACCTACAGGTGCACCAACACAGTCTCCTCGGGTAATGGTATCTCAGCCAAACCCAACCATTTTTAAAATCACAGTAGGTCGAGCACCGACTGAGAATCTTTTAAATTTAGTGGACCAAGAAGAGCGTTCTGCAGCACCAGAACCTATTCAGCCTATTTCTGTAATCCCAGGATCTGGAGGAGAAAAAGGAAGCCATAAATATCAGAGAAGTTCTAGTTCTGGATCGGACGACTATGCTTACACTCAAGGTAAATGTTTAACCCTGCAAATTGTAGTGTTGTAAAATGCACTTAGTAAGTGAGAATTTTGAAACCTGTACAGAGAAAAATGGAAATTGCACCAAAAATCATGGAATGAGTTTGTTCTGATTTTAAAAACTTTAAAAACTTTAAAAAATTGCTAAGTTTCAGTCTAATGAATAAAGAATTTCTGAGGGTCTTAAAGTTTGCTATGCTTTTCATGTTAGGGGACTTACTCTAAACTGCAGTGTTTTGTTTTAAGAAAGTGGTGTCTTCGTAAACTGTGTCTGGTTTGTAAATTCTGCATTGAAGAATTATCATAAATTTACATGTGGATTTTTAAAACTTTTGTATTTGTTCCATATTCAAATGTGTTACAAGACCTGAAGCACTGGCTTCTGCATTTGAATCCAATTTATTTGGTGTAGATTGAAGAATATTAAGTGCAAGACAAGAGAGGTAGGATTGCAGCTAATAAAACGTCAATACCAATAATAATTTTGTTTTGAAAGGTACTAAAATAATTATTTTGAAGAACTTAATCTGAAGTTCTCTTCTCCCACACAGAGTTTTCAAAGAGGAGGAAGAGATTGGCTGACAAATTTTAGGATGTGTGTTCTGCTATGTAGGGTTAGAACATAGTTTTAATGCCATATATAAATGAAGAATTCAGTAATACAGTACAGAAAAAACCTGAAATTTAACAGAAATTTTAGCTGAAAACTTTTCTTGGAGTCATCTACTGTGTAGATTTGAAAAATTTAAAACTGAGCAAATTAATCAGTCTGCGGGTCATTTGGGGTAATGACAGGATGATGACCAGCAACAATTATTTTCCAGATTTGTTTGGAGAAGAGAGTTTATTCCTCTGTTGTTTTGTCTATCCTTTTTTTAACTTTAGAGAGCTGAAATATTGCTGGTTTGTACCTGGTAGACCCAACTAGAAATTCTTTAGACCCTGTTCTTCAGTAAAAAAGATTGCCAGTAGGTCTGTAATGCTGATGCCACATGTTTGGTAACGTCCCTATTGCAGCTTCCGTGAACAGTGTCATTTATGTGAGAAAGCTACAGGTAGCTTCATGTAGCTCTGAAAAACATATTCTGAAATGTAGAAATATGGTTTTGCCTTTGTGTCTTCGAGTAGATGTTTGTATTTGAAAAACAAACTAAATACAACTAGGTAGTTTATGCTTTTGGGGGCACTTGCATTTGTGGCAATACTTACCAGGCCTTTGGTATTGCTGCTCTGAACTCTTGACAGAAATAAATTGTAGAAGAATAAACATTATATTCTTTACTGTGACAAAAGGAATCCTAAAGAAGAGTATATTTAACAGCTTAATACATAGAACAAGTTTGTTTAATTTTCTCTTTAATGTGAACCACTGTGAAAAATGTTACCAAAAATTCCTTCTTCTCTCTGTACTTGTACTGTTTCTTTGTACTATGAGTCATGTTTGAGTTGTACTTTGAGAGTATAATGTGAAGCTATGAAATGTAGTCATACCATGTTAAGTTGGAGGAATCACAGAAAGACAAGGTTTGGTAATAATAGTGGAAAATCACACAGCCTGGTATCTGTACTGTCTTTTCTTAATTCTGTTTGCATGACTATGCTACTTAAGAAAAGGTGAGAACAATTTTGTTCGGTAGTACTGGTGCCTTAGTATAAAAACACCTGATGTTATTCTTGGATAGGATGTTCAGTGTTTATCCTTTGGCTGTGAATTGGAGGATCCATACAAAATCCGAAGTATAGTGCTACATTTTTGTGCAAAATGCTGGCATCTGATAAAAAAGTCCTTATTTTAATGCTCCTGGTTCAGGGTTTTTTTGTTGTTCTGCAGTAAGTTGTATCATGTAGTTGCTTATTTGTATAACTTCTTTTTAGCTCTCATGCAAATACTCTTGAGATATTATGTGCTTTTTCTTTGCCTTTGTTGGATAGGGGTAAAGAAAAGGGCAAGTGCTGCCTGGGCCTTTTATGAAATTGCATTTTGCAGGGTTCTATAACATCTTTATTTTGAACAGTTTGCTGGAACATTGTTACATGATCAGTTTGTTTGTCTGAATACCCACATCAAGTGTCTTATTTTTCTCTGTCCTAGCAGACTTCAATCAGGTAAAACCAGCCAGATCAGAAAGGATTAAGCATCACACTAACTTGGCCAATTTTACATCATCATGAAATACTGAGAAATGCTCTTCCTGAGGAAAATATTATCTTTTAGGGAGTCAGAATTTTTTCTTTGGTTCTCTGGGAGCCGAACATCAACTTGTGACAGTCATAAATTTCAGTACCAAGACAAAAATGAGAGAATGACTAACAGCAGAGAGAGGTGAGAGGAATCAGCTCTGTTGTAGAATTAGAATCTGAAGCACCTAAGCTGACCCCCCTCTTTATTTTCTGGATTCTCTAGGCTATTTTGTTGAAGTTCTATAGTTTTGTCTTTGAACTCTGGGAAACTTAAAGTATTGAGTATTTCAGTATTCCTGAAAAGCTGACTACTTAAAGCTGTTGTAGCATACTCTGTGATAACAGTGGAAAAAAACCAGTTCAGGACTGACATCAGACCTTGGCTGATGTCTCAAGTCTGGTGTGTCAGCTGCTGTTGAGCAGCAGGCATGAAGTGTGTGCTACCTTCTGATCTTAAGTCTGGTATTTTTTTTTATTTTATTTTTTTTGTTGTCAGTAGAGTATTAATATGACTAGGTTGCTGTTTCATCCTGAGAAGCTGTCTCCCTGTACAGGTGCCTTTGCATTTTTGAGACAAGAAAGACCAAATGCAAAAAAAGAAGCTTTGACCAAAATGGTAATATCCACTTCAAGTTACTGTCTAAAAATGTGGTTTTATTCTGGAAGAACTGTGTTCTAAATTGTAGTTCATTTGGCATGAAAGCATCTTCACACTGATACTTGGCTGCATGTTTACAATCACTTTTTTTTTCCAGAAAGGTCACTCATGAATCTTACGCATAAGTTAAGAATTCAGTTTTCCAAGTTTTTATGTGTTAGTAACTATTTCTTCTATGTAAAACATTAGCCTTGCTGTTACATCAACGAGCAAGGATGGAGAGATTAGCAAAGGAACTGAAGCTTGAGAAAGAAGAGCTGGAACGCTTGAAAACCGAAGTCAATGGTATGGAGCATGATCTAATGCAGAGGCGGCTTCGAAGAGTGAGCTGTACAACTGCAATTCCAACAGTAAGCAATTTGTTAGTATTTTAATTCAACATACAGATTTATTTTTTTATTTTCTAGTGAACTAAAGTACTGTACAAAAACTTTTCAGTATAAAATCTTCAGGTTTTGGAGATAATTTATTGTAATTTCTTGACTTGCCATGAGGTAGTTCTTGTAGTTTATGAAACGTGTCCAACTTTATTAGTGTTCACAACAGAACTTCTGAAAGTTGAATGCATGTGCTTTTGGGGACCACAGAACTGAATATAGTTGCTTTCCTAACAACGTATAAAAGTATAACCAATGAGCCTGAGCCATATAGTGCTTGGTGTTCATGCAGGAAGGTTTTAACTTTTTTTTTTTTTAAAGGGTATTTTGTTGTTGGAGTAGTTGCATCTCGTAGGCGGTATTTCTCATCTGGTATGTGCAGGATATGCCAAGTAACTTCTCAGTGGCAGTGTTGGCTCAGATACTTGGCACCTCCCTCTCCTATTTTCTTTGTTTATTCTTCTTATCTGTGTGACTTCCACCTGCAAGTGACTCTAGCTCAAACAACTGTATGGCTCTGATAAGGGAGTTCATGTGTCTGAAAAATAGCTTCCACTGTGTGCAGTTTTTAACCAAATCGGTTCACACTTACTGTGTTGACCTAAGCAGTGCACAGCAGTGTGAGCTAGAAGACACAGTAGGGGCTGTTGGCTGCTTAACTGCTGTGACTGCTGTGTGTCTCACCTGTCTCAGGGCAGCATTTGGCAGGAATGTGCCTGGGAGAAATGCAGAGGCACTGAGCGTGCAAGGATGAGGTTAGGAAAGCCAAAGCCCAACTGGAGTTGGATCTGGCATGGGATGTCAAAGACAAAAGGAAGGGCTTCTGTTACAGGAAGCCCAGTGAAAACGTTGGCTCAGCAAGATGGGGGACCTGGTTACACAGAACATGGAAAAGGCTTGAGATATGGAATGACTTCCTTGCCTCAGTCTTTACAGTCCTTCAGGAATCCCAAGTCCCAGAGACCCTGGGAAAACTGAAGCAGAGAAGGTATACCCTTAGTGGAAGAGAATCAGGTCAGGGAATACTTAAGCAAAGCAGACATACATGAAGTCATAATCCTGGATGAGATGCACCCATGAGTGCTCAGGGAGCTGGCAGATGTCATTGCAAGGCCACTCTAAATAATCTTTGATTGATTAATGGTGTGTGGGAAAGTGCCTGAAGACTAGGGGAGAGCAAATACTACTTCTGTCCTTGAGAAGGGGAAGACCCAGGGAACTCCAGACTGGTCAGCCTCACCTTGATCCTTGGGAATGTGATTGAGCAGCTAATCCTGCAGACCATTCCCAGGCATGTGAAGGACAAGAAAGTGATCAGCATGGATTCATCAAGGGGAGGTCAAGCTTGACCAATTTGATAAACTTCTAGCATGAAAAGTCTGTCCTGATGACCTAGATAGTCAGTGATTATTGTCTGTCTAGACTTTGGTAAGGCTTTCAGCATGGTCTGCTATAAGATCGTCATAGAGAAGCTGATGAAGTGTGGGCTGGGTGAGCAGTGAGGTTGATTGTAAACTGGATGAACAGCCAGGCCAGGAGTGTGGTTGTCAGTGGCACAAAGTCTGGTTGAAGGCTTGGCAGAGGGGTTGGACCGGGTGTCCTCCAGAGGTTCCTTTCAACCTCAGACATTGTGTGATTTCGTGACTCTGATTCCAGAATGCATCCTGGGATAAGAGAGTTATTCCTACATATGTGTTAGTAATCAGTGCTGCTAGTATTAAGAATGCTTTATATTCCAGTAACTATGGGGTTCTTAATGATATGCAAATATATGGACTTAACTGATTACTGTTAAGAATAATTACCATCCTTCAGTTAGAAAGATTTACATATACTGAGCTAGAAGGTTTGGCTTCTTGAAGCTCCTTGGGGTGATGCAAATAAATAAACTTTTGACCTTAGTTTTAATCAAGTAATAGTTAAGGTGAGCTGCATGTTGTATTCTGTTTTCTAATCATCTTGATGCAAACCCAGGTAGCAAGCCATCAATTTATAGAGTTTTATAAGGTGTGTGGTTTTATAAACTTGAGCTCAACTATGTTGTCTTACTAACTGATTTTAATATTAAGTAACTTGTTTGTTTTCCTTCTCACATGCCAATAGAAGAATGTTTTTTGAGGACAAATTGAGTATTTTCAGTGCCTTGTCTATACTCAGTTTCTAATAAAGCTGTTAACAAAGATATAGCAATGTTAATTCCATTTCAAATAAGATGCTGATTTTCCCCCAAAGACTATTTTGGGTTATTTCTTTCTAGCCTGAGGAAATGACCAGATTGAGAAGCCTCAACAGACAACTCCAAATAAATGTTGACTGTACACTGAAAGAAGTTGATCTCCTTCAATCTAGAGGTATTAACTTGATACTTATTTTAAAAAGATAATTTGGATACGGTCAGGAACGTTGATCTGCTGGAGGGTAGGAAGGCTCTGCAGAGGGATCTGGATAGGCTGGAGCGATGGGGCAAGGTCAGTTGTGGGAGTTTCAAGAAGACCCAAGTCCTGGGTCCTGCACTTCAGTCACAACAACCTCAGGCAGCGCTCCAGGCTTGGGGGAGAGTGGTTGGAAAGTTGCCCAGAGGAAAAGGACCTGGGGGGTGCTGGTTGGCAGCAGCTGAACATGAGCCAGCATGTGCCTGGGTGGCCAAGAAGACCAATGACATCCTGGCCTTTATCAGCAATAGTGTGGCCAGCAGGACCAGGACAATGGTTGTCCCTCTGTACTTGGCACTGATGAGGCCTCACCTTGAATCCTGTTTTCAGTTTTTGGCCCCTCACTACAAGAAAGACACTGAAATGCTGGAGCATGTCCAGAGGAGGGCAGTGGAGCTGGTGAATGGTCTGGAGCACGGAATCCTGTGAGGAGGGACCGAGGGAGTTGGGGGTGTTTAGCCTGGAGAAAAGGACACTCGGGAGATCTTCTTGTTCTCTACAACTACCTGTAAGGAGGTTGTAGGCAGCTGGGAGTCAGTCTCTTCTACTAAGTAATAAGCGACAGGGTGAGAGGAAATAGCTTCAAGTTGTGCCAGGGAAGGTTTATTTTGATTGTTAGGGAAAATGTCTTCTGGGAAAGCTTTGTCAAGCACTGGAACAGGCTCCTCAGGGAAGTGGAAGAGTCTCCATCCCTGGAGGTATTTAAAAATCCCACTGATGTGGTGATTGGGAACATGGTTTGTTGGTGGACTTGGTAGTGCTGGGGTCATGGTTGGGCTCAGTGATCTTACAGGTCTTTTCCAGCATCACTGATCCTATGATTCTCATATGGTATGTGCTAAAATGTGAATACTTGGGAGGTTTTTTCAATTTATATTAGCAATGACAGCTTACCTCTAACAGGCACGGGTTTTTTCAGTTGCAACTTAATAAACTTGCCTTGCTAGTATTTCTGTTGGCCGTGTTAAATTACATTACCAAGAAAGTGGTGACTTTGTCAAGATCATATTAAAAAAAATTACTCCTTTGTGAAGATCCGTTAGTTAAGATTTAAACTTTTTGCTGAGAAGCTGTGGCCAAGTAATACTGAACAGAACTGCAGGTAGCAACCAAGAAATTGGCAAACAAAAATCTACTTAGGTCTTCAAAAATCTTTTTTGCAACAGAAATTTGTCATAAAAAGAATAAAATTAGAATATGCAGTCTTCCTTTTTTATCAAGGAAGTATCCCACAAGAAGATTTACATTTCACATATTTTCAGAGCAATACAAAACGTTGAGCTGAAGCTGATTCTTCAATATGGGATTACCCTGCTAAAAATGACTAGGGTTGACACAAAACTGAAAATATGTGTCAAAACTTGTGAAAAAGTTAAGATATAATGTCATAATAAAAAGATGTATAAAATCAGAAGCCTCTAGATGTTCATATCATGGGCATAGGAGTTTAAATAACCTTCAAGTTACACTTAAACTTTTCTTTTCTGACAGGAAACTTTGATCCGAAAGCCACATGTAACTTCTATGATAACATAGAGCCTGGTCCTGTTGTGCCACCAAAGCCATATAAAAAGGGTAGGTTAACAAATATGCATCAAGTTACCTAATCTGCATTGAGAGAATTTTTTTGTTTTCAGAAAAATCCCTGTGGTGACAGGAAGTAATTCTACTTATTTAACTTTTCTTTCTATAAAAATCAAACAAGAACACTTTTATGTAAGTGCACTAATCTTGGCTACAATCTGTTTTCCTCAGGCAGATTGTTGCAAATGAATGTTCTGTTAATACCTTGACTGTAAATACTGTTATCCACTATTAGAAAAAGAGTTGAAAATATACAAATACAGAAATTTTTACATGTTTACTTGAGCTTCCTAATGTTTTTCTTTTTTAAAGACTTCGAGGTTTGTTGTTGATGTCAGGTTTGTTTAGTTGTCCTTTAGTATATATTGTTAGGATTTTATAGTTTAGTTGGAGTCTTTTATACAGGTTTAGTTGGTCACAGCAGCTTTTTAAATTTGTGTTTATATTCTTAATTATATTTCAACTTGCCTGATCTCTCTTTGTGCACATTATGAATTTCACAGTAGCTCTGAAAGTTTAGCACAGCAAGACCTTCAGATATTATGAAGGACCAAGGAGGACTCTTCCTCACATTGGTCAAAGAGATAAGTGTCCCACTTGTATAGGTTTATTAATTTTCAGTGCTAATTATATAGTATCAGGATTCACATCCAGTGCAGGACACTTAAGTTTTATGTAAGCATAGGAGCTACGTAATTTAGTCTCATTTTTGTCCAGTGGAGATTCAGTCAGTACATGCCAGAGTGATTCAACGCATCCCAAGCAGACAGACAGCTGTTGTGTAGCTCAGTAACTTCCTGAAGTCAACTATGTTCAGTGGTGATTTCAGATCAGAACCCTATCTTTTGTCTCATTTTTTTTTTTTTTTTACCTACATTTTTCTTCCTGAAATATGTCAAAAGAATGGTTTCAAATATTAGTGGAAGTTTTTGTAGACACCTTGTATCATTCTGCTGAAATAGCCAGACTGGGATCCTACACTCTGACATAGAGAAAAAGCTTTCTTTTCTCTTAAAATGTTGTGTGAAAGGTTCATAGTATTGTGTCTCCTCTTATTGTAACTAGCATATACTGCACTTGTTAATGGAAAAGAAGTCGCTCTTCTGAATCAGTAATTATATAGACTTCTTGACACTACGAATTTTTTAAATAAGTTCTGGTTGCTGATAAGCATTTCACAGAGGTTTCTGTAGCTGAATTTTGAATTCACATAACAAAACTTTCCCCCTCTTTTGAAACAATGTAATAAAATTATTACTGTGTGGAAATTTTAAAAGAAGAAGGACCAGAACTGCTGTTTGTGGGTTAAAGAAAAGATAATACTGGGATGAGTTACCTGCATTGTTGGTAGTGTCCAGGAAAGCTGGGAGCAGCAGATGAGTCATAGTGTGAAGGCAGCCACCTGGATTCATGTTAAATTACAGAGATCATGTGGTTGATTTAAGGAACTGTTACACTGTGATGCTTGAAGGGATTCTCTTACTACACTAGCCTATTTGATTTATTATTTCAAAGCAAACTAATGTGCAAAACCTGCATTAAATTAATTGTATTTGGCAGTTGGAAAGATAATGTCTTGTAAGGATTTGTATGACTACCTTCCCTGTTTTGCCTGTCAGCTTATTCGAGTTCAGTTTTAAGGCTGGCCTGCTGTATTCTGAGCTTGGCTTTTAACATGATGACAAAGATTTTGTTTGTTTGGTTGGTTATTTTCCCTTAAATAATAAATATTCTTTGACATGCAGCTGTTGAAGGTGGGTGGGCAGACGGGTGTGGGCAGACAAGGGTCTGCTCTGTGCTGCCATCTGGCCAGTCAAGTGCCCACACTGCCCCTTGCTTAGGAGTTTGTCGAGGTCAGGCACTGTTAATGTGACTGCTCAGCATCTGGGCTGGAGAGCACTTGCATCTAAGTGAGGAGGTCACTTTTTTTCCTTTAAGTTTGTCTCACTGCACAACTACTTCTAAAACCTACAAAAGTTAAAAAAAAATTCCAAAAAGCCCCGAGGCACTAAGGCAGTATTTGCACTGAGGTTGTCCTCAGTTGTCTGCTGTGTTTTTAGCTGATGGGGCAGCAACATGTGCCCTTTGTGTGCAGCAGCAAATTGCAGGCCTTTGTTACATTTAAGTTCTCTTTTAATAAAGCTGCTCTACAGATGTTTGTTTAGCAGATGGGTGTCTTAACCTTACCTTCTAGGTATGTGTTATTGTTTTTTTGAATATTAACATTTTCTGCAACATTGTGCTCCCATGTCCTGGGAGCATTTGTCACTTCTAATAGATAACCTGAGGTCTTGCAGTGGTGGTAGGCGATGAGGAAAACCAAGAAGTCTTTCGGTGGATTAAGACCTCATGTATGATTTACATACATACTGATATGAATGAAAGCAGATTTAAATGCTGCTTCCTGTACACAGATTCCTGCTGCAAAGCCATGAGGAAGAAAAGTAATTGTCTTGTTTTAAAACAGGCCTATAATTTTATTTTTATATTGTATTTTTTTCAGCCTGGATAAATGCTAGAAATGATGCAGAAAAAGTGTCATCTGTCAGACTGAAGAATCTTAAGTTAGAAGTAGTTTTTCACTTCAGGTAAAGTAGGGCTATTGGAATTTAAAATTTGGTAATAGACTGCTCTATGTAAACCTGGGAAGTCATTCCTTAACAGGATGGTGTTGCAGTGCCAGTAACAAACTTCTATGTTTTAAGCCAGTAAACCTTGATGAGTATCAGTGACCCAGCAGTGGTGAGTGTTCTTTTTAAGATGTTATGGTTAAGTGATTCTTTACAGAAGTGAAATACTTTAAATATTCAGATTTCACAAACTGAATTAGAAGTGCTTTAGGAAAAGACCTTTAATGGTTTCCATGTTCATTTTAAAAGAGACTGTTTAATTAGGTGACCAACCAGAAGTATGATCTTGACAATCATCCTTCTCTTCTGAAATAAGATTTTTTTCTTTTGACTTTTCTTTAGAGCATCAAAATAGCTCCAAACAGACTCCACGGACTCAGCCAAGAGATGAAGACTTTGAAGGGGCTCCATGGAATTGTGGCAGCTGCACCTTTCTAAATCACCCAGCACTGAATCGCTGTGAACAATGTGAGATGCCACGATACACCTGAAATTCAGGAAGGGGCTGCATTGGGTTGAAAATGGGCTCTCAAGCCGACAGCTGTAGGAGAAGGAAACATGGGGAACCTTTCAGTCCATCTGCCCGGCCTTTGCCAGTCAACAATCTTCATATTGCAAGGGGTGGGAGTAATGTGTTAAGATGTTTCTGCTTCTGCTACACTAAAAGATAAATAAATTAAGGGTTAAATTCTATCCCACTGCAGTGAGGGGAGCAGAAAATGAAACCTGAAAACGTAAAAGGATTAATTTTGAGAAGAATGTATGCAGGAAAGCAAATAACTACTGGTGTTTAGTCCTGTGGTTATAGTTACTGCTTAGTGGCTCTAAAAAGAAAAAAAAAAAAAAAAAAAAAAAAAAAAAAAACCCACAAACAAAAAAACCCCAAAACCCAAACCTACTGGTTTTTTTAAAAAAATTATAGGACTCTTAGTAATGGTGTGAAGTGTTACACTTAACCAGAAAAACTGAAGAGCCAGAGCTGACTTATCCTGGCCCCAGCTAGCTGGAAAGCAAAGGCTCCCTGTGCTTCTAGATTGTAAGCTACTGAAAAAGAAGACAGGTAAATGCAATGATAAATTTTGCAATGTTTAAACAAACAAACAAACAAACAAAAAACAACAAGGAGAAGGGTATCTGTAATTGCTGCTTTTTTTCAGGGTAAATTATGTCTACAAAAAATTGCTGTTTGAAATAGTAACCTGAGGTGACTAAATGAGAAACCGTATGAGTGTTACAGAGAGTTTAATTGGAGGTAATTTTTTACAATCCTGTTTGCTTGTACAGTGCTCACCTGGCTGTGTCAACACTGGTAATAAACCAAGAATGAATTCTGCCACATTACAGATGAAAATACTGCTGCATGCTTTCATTGGGCCGTCGTGTTTCAAAGCTAAAAGTATGCTTTTCTATAACAATCTTCTAAGCCTGTGCTGTGTGACAGCACAGGGACATATGCCAAACACAGGCTATTCCAAATTCCATTTGGAAGACTTGAGCTCAGCCATGGTTGTGTATGAGAAGAGTTCATACCCAGTTCCTTAGGTCTTTTCAGCCTCCAATTTGTGAAGAATTCATGATGTTTACAGCACAGAAGTTACTTTGTGCCCCAGATCAAAGTTAGCTGAAAAATAATTAATCAGCTCTTCTGTAAAGGTGTATTTGCACATTGGTAATAAACCAGCCTGTACAAAATAGCAGATGCCAGATCCTGAAAAATTACACACTGCATTCTCTTTATTTTGGTCAGGAAATACTTGTCATGGGTTGCAGAACATAGGACTTGCAACTGAAAATCATATTGGTACTTTTCTGCATATGAAATACTGTATTATAAAGGTGATGTTCAATCTGTTTGAATGCTTCAGGTTGCTGTAATAAAACACTCGATACTTGTGAACTCGAACTTGGGTTTGGGCAGCTGAATGATTGTGACACAACTGCGACTGAGTGGGATGTTCCAGTGTACTGGTCAGGGACTGGTACAGTGCATTTGAGTTTTTATGGTGTAACTTCATCACAATTCAGATGTGACCAAGCACTTCAGCTGAGTTATGGTAATTGACTTTGTGACCGTAAGGCAAAATTTGCTAGCCTAACCTTGCCAAGGGAGTTCTAAGCTACTTCTTTTTAAGCCGTTCTTACCACATGGCAGCCACATCCATATGGTCAATTACCACAGTTCAGTTGATGTGTGATAACATGTTAAGCTGTGGTAGAACAATCATGTGTCTGAATCCTTATTTAAAATAAAGCATTATTTGCCAAGGGATGGATGGAGGAAAACTTGACTGCATTGCTCAGTCTGGTGTCTTCTCTCCCCACAGTTTATAAAGACAACAGTAAGAACCAAACTGTTGATCTTAGAAGAGAAACCAATATTTTATCTGGCGTATTTTCATATTTTCAGTATGTTCTTGCACTAATTAAATCTTCAGGATAATTTTAAATAAGCTAGGAGAGATTCAGCAATCAGTGTGCACCACTGATGAGGAAAACAAAGTCAAAGGCATCAGAGATAGCTTCCCTTCCTTCCTAATAATTTATACTTCTGTGGGGGGAGCTCATCACATGTGGAAAGCAGTAAAAAAATTACTGTCAAATGAAATCAGAAGGCAGATACCAATTTTGTGCATATCAGTGGGCAGTCTGACAAAACTGAGATAACTAGAAAACAGATGAGCCAGAAGCATTGCTGTTATCAGCTGTATAATGAATTACCCAAAACAATACCCGTAACTTCATGACTTTTCTATCCTGATGCCTTTGCCTTTGTATTATTTCAATTTTCTTTTCATTTGTACTTCTATTGAAGTTCTAGAAGCATTTGTTTTTCCTGGAATTACAAAAAGATAGCAACTGAAGTGACAGTCAGCAAATGAGAGTAGGGGGCAGGGGGGTGGTTGTGAAAATATGCACCCATTCCAGTAATTCCCTGAACTGCAATAACCACATGTGGAGACTTGCAAGTCTTAGTCCAGAGGAAGAGAAGGAAGGGCTGCCACGACAGCAAGATACTGTGTGGAACAGTGAGCGAGCGCCGTTAAACTGAAAAAGAATTCCTTTGTACCAATAATTTTACTCTGGTTTTTCAATTACTCTCATTTGTTGCTTGTACAAAAAAAGAGAAACACCCACACCTTTCAGTTGTATTCTTTTACTTGTAAATGCCCATACTCAAACATGAATAGTAAAGACTTTACATGGTGCTTCAATATTTGTGGTTTGTTAGAATGTAAATTGTATTTTGAATATGGGAAGATCCATTTTCCTTCTGAAAGCAGGTGATGCCATTCACATCCCAACTGAATTGTAGATTATACCAAAAAGATTGGTTTATGTAATATTTATTGAATGCACATAAAACCCTAGTGTCAGCTGGCATACAAAATGCACTGTATTGTATACAACCTGTGTGTGTGTGAGAATGGTGGGATGCTGATGCTGTTGTGTTGAGTTAATGCACTACTTGTGTTTTCTTTTTTCCTTAATGACTGAGCTTTCCCTCAACCATGCTACTAGATTGGTAGAGTTTGTAACTGACTTGGACATTCAGTTATTCAAAATGATCTCACTGTTCACTGAAATTTTATAAAGCTTATTTTATATTTACTGTGCTATTAAGATGAATTCCCTTTAATTATAGGATACTACTGTAGTTCTTTAAAAGTTTATTTAGAGTGGGGCTTGTGGAAAACTATTCAGAACATAGTAAACCAAAAGAAATCCTGAACTTTGGATCTGCTTTTCATTTGATGTAATTATTAGTCTTGTTTGGGTGAAGAGGAAAGGGGTGGGAAGTCAAGCAAAAGGAAGTACTTTGTAAAATGTAGTCTTAGATCAGATTGAATTGTGTATCTGTGTGTCTGTGGTATGTGTGTGTTTCCCTTGAAAAATGGGAAGTGTGGTGAAAAGGTGTAATAATTCTTAAAAGAGCTGGTCTCAGTACTTTCTGATTATATGCTACTGAATCACATTTAAAAAAAAAAATCCAACTTTTCTTTCAGTTACTTTTTCTGTCCCAGCTATACATCTCTCACTTCAATACCTAAATACTTCTAATATTGATTGTAAAATCCCTTGAAACAGAAATAGAAATACTTGAGTTGAAATGGGGACAAAATAAAACCAATAAAGAATGTTTTAAAGAAGAATGTGAGAATATTAAATATGTGAAAGACAAGCTTCTCATCAGGATGATAGTTTTTATTTTAGAATCCAGTGGTGTACCCTAGAATGTGAAAATGACCATCCTGATGTGGACAGTTTGGACATAAGCAATTCAAGAGCTCGTTTGGTACCACAGAATTTATGTGCTCTGAACTCCATGACTCCAAATCCCACAAGGAAAGAAGGCACAGATATCACATCTCGTAGTCAGTACTGTCTCTATGTGCTGCTGCATTTGTTTTTGTTTCAAAATGTCAATATTATATGAACCCAGACATGACTGAATTTTGCCACATTTCTTCAGTTGGGGCTTTCATTGCTCTTCATGTCCATAAATGCATCTATTTTTCTTGGCTTTGAATAATCAGAAATCAGTGGAGTTAATGCAATATTATAATCCTGGATTTCCAGTACCTTCAAAACCAATTTTAAAAAACTGTGTTCTTATTTATTTATGGTGGCACCAGTGTATCTAATCCATACTTCCTGCTGTGTGAAACCCTGTTAAATTTTTTCATTAAAAAGAGACACAATCTTGTTTAATCCTGTATATATGGTGTCTACATTCTAGATTTGTGTATGCTGTGAATGAACTTATTACTAAGAGATGAAATTGTATAAAAGCATTCAGAGGCTATGCATGCATGGTACCTCCAGAAAGTGCATACTCCAAGTTGCAGATTCCTGCAAAAATAAATTAATAAAACTAAGCAAACATTACATCCTGCATTTGTCCTTGTATGTAGTTGGAAACATTTAAAAAATACAGCCATATTTGGCATTCATAGCTTGATTTGTTTCTGGTCTCCCACTTGAACATTTGTTTTAGGACTTTTGGGATTTTTGTTTAGGTGATCATTAGGCATTTGCTGAATAATGAACTGGGGTCCAAATCCTGTTCCCATGGATGTGGATAAGCAGGAGCCCCTTTTATATGATGGATATTCTGTGCGGCTTCTGGACTGGAAACGGATGGGATGTTCAGAGTGTGAAGCTGACCTTGCCACTTCTTTCGTATGTTTGAATGGAAAGTTGTTATTAAAGAGGTCACCTTACCTGCTTTGGATTGTAGCCTGGCTGACAGACTTTCCTGCTTATCAGCAGTGATCCTGAGTATCTGGATTACAGAAGTTCTTCTCTAGCCTCCACAGAAAGGCACTGCTCTGGGAGAGGGTGGAGAATTGGAAATGCACAAATAGGCACTTTATTGGTCTGTCTTCTCAATTACCTCGATTGTATCAGCTCAGCATGATCTAAACCTTGAAAGCTCCGCAGCTGTGCTACAGCCCTGTTTTGTTCACACACAGTTTGTCATTCACCACGTTCTCGTCTAACAAACCTGCTGCAGCTTCGGGTTTGGGCTTTGGTCAGTAAACATGGGTAAGAATTTAGTTCTGCATTCCTTTTGCTGAGTCAGATTTATCACAATTTCAGGGCAGGTTTATATTTTAATCAAGCATTTGATTCTTCTGCTTTAGAAATCATTGCAGTTGAAACTGATTTTTTTTAAAAAAGTAAAGGTACTTGTAAGGTGTATTGTGCTAATGGAGACGACACAAAGCTAAAAGGCTTTTTGGTTTTTCCCTGAAGTCATGAGAAGGAGGAGGATCTGCCTGAATTGCATAAAACTAGTTGATTTACTCCTCAGAATTGCTTGGTTTTGACAGCAGTGAACCATGTCTGAAACCTGTGGCTCTTTGGGAGGTGATTTGCCCTGTGATCTGGTAAGTATTCGTGGAATTATGTGCTGCTGCTTCTAATCAGTCAGGATGATCCATGGTGTGCTGGGTAAGTGCTTTAAATTCTTTAATTGCACCTTCTCTGATTGTAAGTGCACTTTCTGGAAGGAGGTGATCTAGATACCTGATTGAAGAGGTGGACTCAAAGTGTTACATTCTGAATGGGTTACCTGACGTTTTGTGGGAACCTTGTGAAGTTGTTAGAGAAGGGGGTCTGTTGATTTTTAGCTGGAGGTCTGTCACTGTGACATGTTCTGGTTTGACAGTAAAAACCAGGCCAGACCTGTAAAAACCTTTTGCAGGGGCACCACTTTGTTTCACAAAATGATCTGTCCCTAGAAAACAGTATGTATTGATTAAAAAAAAATAAATTATAAAAAGAAAATACATTCATAAAAAACTCACTGAGCAGATACTTTCATTCTGGATAGGCAAGATTTAAAACCTGGCATGTATTTGTTGCTTTTGCAAGTTCCATTTTCAAGATACTGACAAAATAATTTTCCTTTATTCCAAAACCATTGTGACCATGTTGAAGTTTACAAAAGCTCTCTTGCCAGGTTTGCTTAAAAGAAAATAATAGGGTTCTGTTACTGCTTTAGAAACAAAGGAACGAAGCCTGTGAATGAAAGACTTGCAACACAGGTGCTGCTTTGCATTTGACCTAAAGGCTTCTTATGTTTTTGGAAGTGTTTTAGGAAAAGAAGTTTAGACATGTGGCAGTGGGTTTTGTTTTTAGGAAAAGTGTGGATTGTTTCAGGAAAAAAAAAATTGCTAATTGAGGGAGGTTTTCATAGGTTTGAAAATGATAATTCTGGCTCCAGACTGGTACAGCCCAACAGTGTGCTGTGGTGCACTGGCCCACTGGCCATCGCTTCACAGGGCATGCCTGCAGGTGAGGCACCCGAGGGTAGGAAAGATCCTTGGCCTTTTGGGAAAGAATAAAAACCAACCAAAAATCAGGACCAAACACTGCCTGCCCTTGTGGAAAAGGTGGTTCAGGAAATGCCTGAATGTTGTGGAGGAAGTTGGGACTTCCCTGCCCTGCATCAAAATATAAGTCACAGCTCCATAAATATTCATCCCAAACACTCAAGGACTCTCTGCTGGATTGTTCTTGAGTGTCCTGAGCCATATTCCTGACATGGGGGGTTTGTATTTCATTTCACCTGAAATTACTCTTCTCTACTGTTGAGCCTATTCAATTAATTCTAATGACTTGGCAAAGCAGAAGTTGCTTTTGGCAATACAAATGAGTCTCTTTGCAAATTACCCTGTGTGCTGGAGAGTGCCCAGTGTCCCTGCCCACAACCCAGATCCATGTGTACCCCTCTGACCTCCTGAGGAGGGGGAGAATGACAGTCAAATGCACTTTCCAGGCAGGTCTGTGAGTTTAGAGTGTGCAGGGTCTGAGAGAATTTTGCAGGGAATAACTTGTGGCTTTATGAAGGTTTGTGAATCCTTTCCTCTAATTAAGTTTGTGTACATGATTTGCTTGCTTTATGGTGAACAGCTGTGGTGGCCAAAAGCTTTGGTCATCTTTCATCACTGCAGACACTGAAGCCTGATGGCTTGGTTGCTGTTCCAGGTAACTGACTTTAAATTCCCCTGCTCCATTTGTCTCAAAACCAATTGTTCGTAAGCCAAACAGATGTTCCTTTGTCTTTTTTCCTTTTTCTTTTTTCTTTTTTTTTTTGGACTAATAATGACTAATAATGTATGACCACAAAGCTGCCCCTGGTCATCCTTCTACCTCTGAAAAATTGGAAGCTGCAGTAAGTGGGTAACGAGCTGTGTGTACATTCAGCTCTTCACAACACTGGTACCTCAGGTCAGTGTTGTATCACAGACAGAGAACCAGGTAAATACCTTATTATTCTATAAAGCAAATCTTAACACATGTGATTTTGAAACTTACTGTGGGCTTTACCATTGCTTTTTAATATAACTGAGAAGCAGACTGGCTGCCTTGACCCTGGTACCCTTTTGGGAAACTCAAGCTACTGCTGGTAGGAAGAATTGTTATCTCTGGTAAAACAGCAACTGCCAGCAAAATTTACATACCTTGTGTTGTATAGTGAAGTGAGATATTTGAAATAGGGTTACTTTTAAAATATGTATGTTGGACTTAGCTTTTTATTTAATAATGTGATAAGTGATTTGAATGCACAAGAGTCATCTGGTAGTCCATGTATTTCAGTGTTAAAACTGAGGACCGTCATTGAAGAGAGTGGTAACCAGATCCTTTTTATTTTCAACTTCAGCACTATTAAACTTGCCAAACATGCCCCTTAAATACTCTATCTTGTTTTCCCAATTGCTTATTTTCCAGTTCTAGTCCAAGATGAAATATATCCTACTTTGACCAAGGAGGTTCCCCAAATATTTGATGGTTCCTTAGCTGAGGATATCTGATGCATAGCAAAATATTTCTAAATAACAGTTCTGGGTGTGGATGTTCACTGAGTGAGCATTGCCCTCTCTCCAGCAGCACTTCTGTAAATGAAGGAGACTCTTAGAAGTGAATTATATTAACTACAAATGTTTAAAGTCAACTCTGAGTGTTGAACAGCTATGTGCATGCAGGATGTGTCATGAAAAACAACCAGTATTGAAACACTGTTCTGAGATGTTATTCCATCTGCATTGGTGGCTGATGCAATTTGTATCCCAGCGCAGGAGCTACTGTTGAAGTAGAACTTCAAGTTCTCTCTGAATGTAATATTAGGGAAGAAATGTGTTAATTGTATCAATGTACTTTTTGGATTTGCTCTTTCCTAGGTTATTAATTAATCCCCAAATACAGGGTTTCCCCCCTTCACTGAGACTAAGGTGCAAAGCCTGAGAATTTCTCATTTGTTATGGTGTCTATTTTTTCTGATAAATTCTTAGTAGGAATTCAACTCTTTGTCATGAGAGGTTGACTATTTCAGTCCCAGCTCTGTGTTCTGTAGAACTGGGAATCAATAGTCACTGTGCCACCTTGTCTTTCTGATCTGCCTGGATCAGTGGTAATGCTGAGACTCCAGTCACTCAGGTCATCGATCTCTGAGCATTGCCATGTCCTGGTGCCCTCAAATATGCTCTCCCTCACTGGGAATGAAATGGAATTGGCCTATTGCATTGGCAGGGTATCCACACTGCTGGGGTTATGGAAAGTAAGATTATTGGGATCCAGGCTGTACTTCTAGATCAGGATGGGTGGATGCCCTACCTCTGCCAAGGAGACTGACTGAGTTTTCCTTTGGAGGAAAACACAAGTGCACACAAGCACAGGGACCAGCAGGTGGGGAGGGTGAGGAGCTGGGGCAGCTCCCAGAGACGCCCTGTGTCCATCCAGCTGCCGGGGGATCCACACAGGACATGTGTCCGTGTGTGCTCCCACTGACAGACCTCCATCCTGGCCCACTGGAGTAGGGACTGGGGCAAGACCCCTGGTGCTGTCTGTGTTCATGAAGTGTGTTCCCTGCATGGATCTGTGCCCAGCCACACATACCCATACCTGTGTATCCCACCTGCCTGTGTCCGTGTGCCTGTGGGGAACATGATCAGACCTTTCCCTGGTCTGCCCTGGGAGCACAGAGCAGCTGCAGCCCTGTCTCCATCAGACTGCAGGGTTTGGCAGCTCCACACCACTGGTGTGTGTAGCCACAGAAAGGCACTTGGGAGGGTGCAGTTGTTCAGGAGAACAGAGCACAGAAGCCCAGGAAAGAGCCAAAATGACACCAGTGACAACAGGGTGATGGCAGGGTGTTATGTTAACGTGGCTACGCTGTTTAAGTGTGTTCTGGTTGTGACTCAGATCATCTATCCACCACGGGGGGAAATAGAGATGTTTTCATGAGCATTGAAAATCACCAGGTGTGTGGAATTCCCACTTGGTGAAACCTGGCTTTAAAAAGGAAAGCATGTTTATTACAGCAATAAATTCAGTGTGTGAATGTTTTCCAGCAGTTTTCAAAGCTGTTCCTTAAAACTGGAAGTGAAAGATAACCACTTTGCTCTTTTTCCAGTTCACAAATTCTACTGACATCAGATTTGTTCTACAAGAGAAACTGCTTTGAAAGAAATTCTCTGCCCTGACAAATGAGGGACCTGTTCCATATCCAGAGGAATAACTTACTGTCTCCCAGAGATAAATTTTGTTTGGTCAGGTGGTTTGTTTTTTTTTAACTTCTGCAGACATCCAGGTTGTTTTCAGGTCATGCACTTGAGCTGTCACGTTTTTCCACCTGCCTTTGGCAGTTGCAGGCCAAGGCCTCGCTGGGCTCCTGCAGGTCAGTGATGCTGCAGACTCAGCGTGTGACAGACACGTGGACATGAGTGCTCTGGGTGTGTTTGATACACCTGTCATGCCACTTTCCTAGGGACAGACATTCCCACTTGTGCTGTTCCACAGGAAATCCTTGGACACAGGGTCCCCTCACGATCCTCTTGGAGCCTCTGTTCCTCTGTCTGAATTTGGGGCAGCCAGTCTGAACTACCCCTTTTGAAACTGCACTGACCCAAGTGCAGCATGTTCTCCCTACAGACTTCTGAGTGTCAGGTAGTGCCTGTGCAGTGCTGGGTGGCTGATTGCTGCCTGTTTTCCTTGCCTGGTCAGAAGGGAGTATCTGGGGCCTGTGGGCAGCGACACTTTTCACTAGGACCAGGTTGCTCAAAGCTTCATTGAGCCCAGCCTTGAACACTTCCAGTGATAGGGAATCCACAACTTCTCTGTCAACCTGTTCCAGTGTCTCACCTCCCTCACGATAAAGAATTTCTTCCCAAGAGGAAGCTTTGAAGCCAACGTCCTCTGCCAGCAGATAAGTGTAACTGCTCACCCCATACTTGTACACCCTTTCTTAACCTACTTTACAGGAATATTTAGGAGAATTCAACAACTGTGGTGTCCAGCATTCAGTGTTTGATATGGATTCTTGAAACATCTGAGCTGTAGTACTTACAGAGATTGCAACGTAGAGTAAAAACATATTAGCCTGGAACATGCAGTTTTATCTATTTATA
>JAWWES010000001.1:105386734-105400632 GCA_035583135.1 Lophotriccus pileatus | reverse complement strand
GAGCTGTAGTACTTACAGAGATTGCAACGTAGAGTAAAAACATATTAGCCTGGAACATGCAGTTTTATCTATTTATAGAAGTCAATTTTCTTTCACAGAAAAATATGGAATACAGCAGCTCTAATATTAGTGCAATTTCTGATTTTCAGCACTAAAACACCTTTGCAATAATGGGAACTCAGTGAAGAAAGAGTGTTAATAGAAAAAGTCTCTTTGGTTCATGTGCTCAGTTCTCTTTTCAGTAAGAAAGCAGGTTTTTGTCCACATATTCCACAGATTTCAGTGCATCCTTTTCAATCTATTTGTTAGTTGTTTTGACAGCTCCGACTATGTACATTAAGAAAGGCAGCAGAATTTGGTGCCAAAACACAGAGGTTACTTTATCTTGTAAATGTAATGACAAGCCATTTAGAACAAGGCTGAATATCATCAAAGGTAATAGCAAATACCTAGCAGTCCATTTATTCTCTGTTTCTTCCTGACAGCAGTAATTACTGTTTAAAGATCCCTACCTGAAGACCTACAATCTTCAGAAAAGAGAAACAGAAATAATCACATCCTTCAAAACTGCGAAGAAATAAAACTGTACAAATTAAATTTTTCCCATTCTGTCTGGCAAAACCTGTCAATTACATAAGAAACAGCAAACAGTTCCCTGATTAAAAGAGCAAAAGAAGCATTTTTTTTTTCACAAAGAGGAAAAAAAAATTCACAGCAGATTCTATGTAAATTACAGACACTGGAAGAATATAAAAAATGCTGTGGTTGAGTTTCAGGTTCAGTGTAACTCTCTCTCTTTTACTGCAGTTTACAGAATTATTAAAGCAGACACTCGGCACAAAGCCCTTGTCAAAAAATCCCTAACTGCAGGGAAAGTTTGAAATTATTTTTCTTCAAAGAAAGCCTGAACACCACTTCTGTTAACTGGGGCACCAAAACCTGAAAGAAAAACAACTGAATAAATTATAAATACCGTGCTATTTTTAACACCCTGATCATATTTTACCTGCTTAAAAGAACCAATGAGGAATAAACCACTGGTGGCAGGGGGGTTTGGGGTTGCTTTCCCCCCCCCCCCCCCTAATCTTCACAACTCTCCCAAATAACACAGAATTAATGTAGACAATTTAGTCTTGCTTTGTTCACAGGATCCAGGTGGAGCTATTTACTGGTACCTCACCAGATGAAACCAAGCAGTGTCAGGGTTTGCACAGCCCTTCCTGGCACATTCCCCCGATCTCATTCACGGTCAGCATTTCTAGTAAATTTATTATGAAATGTCAAGGCTTTAATTTAAAATTCCCTGAACAATTCCCTTCTTTTACCCTAACAAAAGCATTTAATTGCTGTTGAGGAAAAAGGGTTACCTGGAGCAGTTTATTATGATGCCAGTACTCTATTAAAGGAAAAACTGAAATGAAGCTGTAAAGCATAACTAGATAGAAGGAATAATTTGGGGATTTCCTGGTTCTTTATGTCCCACTGTACGTTTAATATTCAAAGAAGAGTTCTTCATGAAGCAATAGAAAAAAAAAAGAGCTAGCTATAAAAAAATGTAGTCATGAAGCAGAGGGAAGTGAAAAACTGGCGCTGAAATGAGATACTGAAAGAAAAAAGAATAGAGACTTTTTTTTCCTGACTGAAAAAGCATGCATTTAAATTTAAACTGTAATTAAACAGAAGTCTGGCTGGCACTCTCATATAGATAAGTTGTAAAATAAGCATTGCACAATGGGAATTTTGGCTACTGCTGTTCCAACAGGGCTGCACATTGTCCTTTGGCTGGAGGGTCTGTGTGAGAAACCCAGGAGTGAACAGCCCAATCCCTGAAAACACACACACACAAATGCAGAGGTTATCAAGTGTCCTCAAGGGAGGGGAAAATTTTTAGTCATTGATCTGGTATTTGTCTTCTTTTACAGAACCTTAGTTAGTCCAGAATTTGTTTATACAGGGGTCCAACCTGTAAATGCCACAGGTTTAACATAAAATAGTAATAATGAGGGTCACAAATCAGCTAATGGTGCAATGCTGGGTAATGATTAACTGGAAAGCCAAACTTAATAAATTATTTGTTAGGCTAGAAAAATAAACTTCTTCTTTCCAAATATAAAGGATGATGTATGAACCCTCACAGACAGCAACAGAGGCTTCAGGTTTGTTGTCTGACAGCTGGGACTGTTCTTCCTTACATACTATGTGGAACTAATGGTTTTCCAAAAATAAAAGGTCACTGTAACCTTGCGTGACAAATATGTAGCTTTTGAGGCTGGTAAAAGTCCTTAACTTTCCGGGGCTCTTCTATCCAATTCAATGATGACCTGCTAGTGACTTTCAAAGGATAAATATAACATAAAAATCAATACTGAGATACAGAATTTTTTGGTACCTTTCCCATTATTGATTCTTCTCCTTTTAGAATTAAAGACAATGAAACATTTATTACTTTTTCTGACTTCTTTTTTTTTCCCCTGAAAAATTCTTACTCCAGTGTTGCCATCCCGTCCCGACATTCAGTGGTTTCACTTTGCTTCAGGCACCCTGTATTTCAGAGTCTGTGAAGTGAGACACAAACCAAGATTTCCCCCACTTCGACTTGTTCTGTTTATTTTACTATGTTCCCTAAAAGGACAATCCTTTAAGAGACTGCTCCACAGGATCTGCATATTCATTGTTCTCCTTCATCAAGGAACCCAGACCTCCTCTCCCTCCTGGGGAGAAGGACTAAGGCTGCAAATTGGTCAAAGCTGATTTTTTATTCTGGAAACACAGAACACACCTACTTCTTTCTCACTAAAATACAGTCAAAAACCTTCTCTGAACAAAGACGTTTCCTTGGATCAGAGCTATTACATCCAGCACTTTGATCTGAGTACCATTTTTTTTCATTTGCCTGTCCTGAAAGACAAAGAAAAAATCCACTGTCAGGGGATTTTAAAATCCTTTCCTGTCCTTGAACTAAAAGATGGGAAAAGCACAAGAGGAAATGCAACAAAAGTAATGACTAGACATTTTTTGGTTTACAAATATTTATTTATCTTAAATCATGGTTCAGTTATAAATAAAACAGTGATAAACTATATTTCTTCATTTTTTCTTTATAAGGCTCTTAAGCTACCAAATGGCAGTGATAGTTTTGTTTAGTTGAAAAATGAAGGTGCCAGAGATTCACAACTCAGAAAGACATATAATGGTATCTGCTCTAGTTTTGACACAGCACTCTTTAAATACTTACCCAAAAGTCAGCTTAAGTAGATAAAAAACAACTTAAAACACAGGCTGTATTTTACACTCCACACACATTTTTGGGTTTATGTGGAAGTTCCTAAAGTTTATGTCAAAGTTCTGTATTGATTACAAATGAGAGGTACCACATTTGCTGACATCCCAGCACACCGACCTATACTCTCCCTTCAATTTCAAATAGAGATTCAGTAGCAGATAACAGCAAATTGATGCATTTGTTTTAAACTCCAGCTTCACCCCACAGAAAAGTCTCAGCCATGTTTCAGTGCTGGGTAACAGGAGCCTAAATACTGTCAGGAAAATGTTGGTGTATCTTTATAGAATGGTTTGGGTTAGAAGGGACCTTAAAGGTCATCCTGTTCCAACTCCCCCTGCCAGGGGCAGGGATGTCACTCACTAGGACCAGGTTGCTCAGAGTCCCATCCAACCTGGCCTTGAACACTGCCAGGGATGGGACATCCATAACTCCTCTGGGCAACTTGTTCCTGTGCCTCACCACCCTCTGAGTAAAGAGATTTTCCTAATATCTAATCTAAACCTGCCCTCTTTCAGTTTAAAACCATTGCTCTGTGTTCTGTCACTACTGCTTGTATAAAAAAATGTCTCTTCCTCCATTTTCAATGCCCGCTGAAGGTACTGGAAGGCCACACAGAGGTCTCCCTGATCCTTCTCCACAACGAAATACCAGTGCCTTTCCTTCTCTTAAAATCAAAGTACCAATCATTCACATTTCCTAGGAACATAGCAAGCAAAAATTTTCCCTGTGCAAGTTAATACAAGAATAAAAGTATTGCCCAGTATGTGCAGAATTTATAGCAATTGTATGAGGTTTGTGCTAAGGCAGGAGCAGGGTAAATCCTGTGTGCACCGCTGTTGGGAGAGGTCTATGTCAGGCAGAAAGAGTGACTGGAGAGAGGGACTGATGGCATCTTCTTCATGTCACAGTCATCAAAGCATCACCTTATTCTCACCAGCAGCCCTTAACTCTGCTTTGCCAAGAATTCTAAAGCAAATGGTGAAACAGAGTATGCACACACACCAGTGGCACCCCCACAGCCTGCTCTCCTCAGGCTGATGGAGCCTGTAGGAGGACAGGCAGTGGGAAGTGCCAACGGAGTCAGCCATGCCAGTTCCAGCAGCCCAGGAGTGACCCCTGTGCTGGGCAAAAGCCACACAGCAGGTCTGTGGCCACTGCGTAGGATTTTCTGGCAGCAGCTTCCCTTGAGCTACTAAAACCCACAATGCCTTGTCACTTCTATTTCCATTGTTTGCACTCAATTTTAAAACACTAATTGTTTAGTTATGGGAAGGATAAAAGAGATGTCCTTGGGCACTACCAACCTGGTCCTACTATTGATGAAAATAAGGAGAAAACATCCTGTCCTCGCTTAATCCCAATTCACAGTCTTGGTAACTGCTGGAGTAAACATCTCATTAGATCTAGTCATGGTCCAGTCAACATCCAAGAATGTGCCCACAGCCCCAAAACATCTTCACTTATTCCTGCTCTCTTTCCAGTGAAGTTTCAGTGTTTGAAACTTAACGAGCAAAGAAGACCTGAGCAAACCCCAAAGACATTTAGAGACTCGGTCAACAGCCCACTAGAAAATATTTATCCTGAGGAGCTACATAAACATCACTTGAGTGATTTTCAATGACTAATCAGGGCTCAGAATAGAAATGTTCCCAGCAAAACTCATTTTTCACCAGCAATTTTATTCTGGGGGTTTAACTGCCTTTGGGGTGTTTCATACAAGCTCTGCTCATTAGCCCCATCAGGAATAGCAGAAAGAGAATAAAGGTTATTTTGAAACTCAAATGATCACACAAGGAAGCAAAGACACTGGCTCAAAACTTAATCTGGAGCTGATGGCTCATCACAGTTAATATGGAATAGATCTGTGACAGAATATAAATAACACAAGTCCCACCACGCAGTCTGGAAAGCACAATAATTACAAAGATTTTATATATTCATCCACCTACTCACATCTTGATTTTAGAATAGTTTATTACCTTCCTGCATTCTAATAATGAAACTGTATTCACTTTTCTGTGCCCCATCAGAAAAAAATATCAAACTAGAATTAAGACAATGATTCATCATGTTATAGATCAAATCCTCCAAAGCAGAAAATACCATTTAATTTAAAAAAGGGAGTAAAAAATAAAAATCAGCTATTTGACATATTATAAATATGTGAAGCCCTGTAATGTAAGTTTCTCTTTTAACACTTCACAAAGGGAGATAACGGAAAAATAATTAACTTCAAGTAGAATAATTCTGGTGTACTCACACTCACTGCATCACAGAGAAAAAAAAAGATGCATATAGAGAAGATAATCTCTAGCAGACCCAACAGACCTATAAGAGAGCTGTCTTCCAAACTCCAGTTACAGGACATAAACATACTGCCAAGTCCAACAACTCAAACACTACATGATTTGAAACAAAAAAAACAAACATATTATCTTCTCCTTGAGCTTAAGAAGAGGTGAAAACTAGAAGCTTTAAAATATGCATATATATACACAACAATACCTGCAATTAATATTTTTAATCCAGACCTTGTATGGGTTATGCACAGAGAAACTTGTATTAAAATAATTAAAGTTGACAATGGCCAACCCATTAGGTGGAAAAGTGATTCCTAGGGAGGGAGAAAGTGCAAAAGCAAAAAAGCAGTGGCTGTGAAACCAGCTGTAGTCCCCTGCAGGAAGGGGATAAATCCTGGTCATTGCCTGTGCTCCTTAGGATGTGCACCTACCTCATTTGGTAAACACACCATCCCTGGGGCAGTGGTGAGGTCATGGCTTTCCTCACCAGTTAAAATGCTGGGAGTAACAGAGGGGCTGGTGGAAGAGAAGAACATCCACCCCTGACCCTCTGGGAAGAGCAATTCACTACTGAAGAGCTTTACCTTCCACCACAGAACCACGACTGAATCACTGAAACCTGTTTGGGTTGAGATGTGAGTAATCAAATGCCACTGGTTGTAACTCTTTTATTGACCATCTAGAAGTGCCACTGGGGCTTTTCCTAATGCATGAATAAAGAGCAGAGTCTCATAATGCCAAATGGATAGCAGTAATCAGGAGAAAAATATGTGCATTGGGTGATGGAATATGGGAGAATATTCATCTTCAATATAGCACTGGGTACAGTAATATCCAGATAACACTGGACCCTGACCATATGAGGGAAGAAATAGAAACAGGCTAACAATTCTGTTTAGTGACCTTTTCCAGACATATCCTCAATGATGACACTTTGACTGGAACTAATCCTGCAAAATCTGGTCTTCATCTACTGGACTGCCCCAAATAGATTCCTCTTGGTTTGACAGCATCTCTTTCCTGGGGAGAGCAACAGGCAACAGCAGTGTTACAAAAGGTAGAGCCTTTCTTATTTCTCAGAAACCACCAAAATTTATCTGTCTGCAAAGACAACAACAGACAAGCAGTAGGGAGAAAAGCTAGACCACATAAAACCATTTCCATTTGTCCTTCCTCCTGCCGACAGAGCACAGAGGGGAAGCTGGACAGATTTGGGCTAAGAGGAGGAAAATGTCCCCTTGGATTTGCTGGGGTTTTTTTTGACCATTCTTGAGACTGAGCGAAAAAGCAAGGAAGAAGGGTTTGGACTGGAAGGCAGCTCTCAGTGTGCCATGGTCCCTGCAGAAGGTGGATGTGGATGGCCGTCCACCTCGTCGCACCTGCCCTCTCCACTCAACACAGAACTAATTACATTGTCAGGTTCTTTGCCAGTCTTGAATGAAGTGTGCCTTAAATAGGAAGATTAGAGGTGGATTGTTAAACCCAATGTGTTAAATGGGGAGCTGCTTCTTCCCTTTCCCTGCTGTGTCTGCAAATAAACCCAGTGCAACACTTTATCTGCGACCCCGGGAGCTCGAGAGGGCCGTCACTGCAGAGGGCATTATCCCCAGAGCACCTTGATCCCCAGTTTCTGCCTGCCCTATCAGTGACATATCACAGACCAGCAGGGGTTTAAGCCTAATAAATATGTACTCCAGGCCCCTAGTCAGGTGGCAGCGTGTGTGCTTCCCGGGGCAGTGCCAGACAACTTCTGCCACGTTACGCCAAGGGATGAGACTGATGGTGAAACCTGCACAGAGTGACCACTGATGTTTGGTCTGGGTGGAGGTCAGAGTGCACTTGCAGAAAAACAAATATTTTGTGAAATTTTAATGTGCTTGACCAGCACCACCTTCTCATAGGTGCCCTAAAAATGAGATTATTTTTCAAATCGTGCAGCTCCAACAGCTTGGATGTGGCAGAGCCAGGCCAGCACACAGCCCGCCTTCTGCTCCAGCAGGCCAAGGGGAGAACCAGGGGCTCTCTGGAACGGAATGCACAGAGTGCTGCAGCCACGGTTGTGGAGAAAAGAGCTGGGTATGGAAAAAGGAGGGAACATAATGAAAGTTGTACGTCCTTTTGATATCAAAGCTGCAGCTCCACTTGTGGAGGAGCCAGGAGAAAGGGGGTTGGGCACACATGGTGTAGGGTGGGTTCTCTCACTGTCTTGTTTTTTTGCACAGGTGGTTCAGGCAAAGGAAAGGAACATAATCCAAAGGAAAAGAAAATTTGTTGAACATTGCACACCAGTGCCTTGCTTGTCAAAATACAGAAGGAAATCTCAAAAAATCCAGCTACGTTTTCCCAGAAAGCTGTAATTGGGAGTCAGTTAAGCGGGAACAGAGAAAAGAAAACTTTGGCTCTGAAAAGGGGGCAGAAGGGAGGAGGGAGGGAAGGGAAATGGAACTGATGAAAGCGTCAGCTCCACTTTGAAGCTATTAATGATATCCAGCTGTTTTTCACCACTGAGAATATTACTTTCCTCTCTCTGAAAGTTAAGCTAATGCAGTCTATTAAAAAGGAAAGAATTTGAAGTGACTAATATCCACTCTTGTGCAGAGAGGTTTTGGCATGGCTTTTTTATTCTCTTTCCTACTCCATCAGGACAGCAGCAGAGGAAGCCATATTGAGTAGTTTTACACAATTAATGCAATTTGCTCACTGGCATTTTCCATTAAAACCCTTTTGCCAAGATTTAATTATAAAAGTTGGTGGGTTCTTTCTACATATTGAAATAAATTTTAATTAAAACTTCTGTAGTGTTTTAAGTCCACTTCCATTACACAATTTAATTGAGAAACTTGTTAAACACGTGCAATTGCAGTATTCTGGATTTTTTAATTGGTTTTATTTTTTTTCAAGAGTCCTGGCAGGTTTCTAAATGTCCCCTGGGCAAAGCTGACATGAAGTGAATGGCTGAGTGGGAGCTGACCACAACTGCCATCCTGGTTAAGGAGGTGGAATTTGATCAAACTGCATGTACCTGTCTAGGTCCTGTGGCGACAGCTCTGAGCAAAAGCATCCCAGATTCCTGGTGTGACCCCAGGTGAATTCCTTTGTCCTATGGTGAGCATGGTGCAAAATTATTCCTCAAAGTCCCTGAAGTCCCCACAAAAGTACCACCTTGGGCTGCACATTGGACATGAGTTTAGGGCCAGCTGCTGGTCCCACTGCTGAGATCCCAAACACCAGGGGCAGGGAGGGCTTCCCCTGCAGGCGAGTTGGTGCTGGGGGGCAGTTCATGCCTCCCTTCCAGCTGCTCACCAGGGCATCTGACTCCTCCTGCCGTACTCTGGAAGGTCAGATTTCAGACAATGGTAAGAGAGAGGGGCATTTATAGCCTGTCATATCTGCTGGGGCACTGGAACCACAGGGGTTCAGCTTGCGTGCTCAGTTTTTAGGTGAAGCAAAGAGAACACCAAACCATTGGATGCAATGAGCAACGGAGGTGACAATGTTTTTATTGCCTTGTGTCTGGAGGGAGTCACTGGAGCTGCTGTGTGTGGCTTGTCATGTTACCACATGGGGGGAAGTATGATTTTGCTTCCCAGGGCTGGCTCTGTGCTCCTAAGGGACTTCCAGACACACTCACAGAGGTGATGGGATGAAGCCCATGAGGGTAACTGGTCTCAGTGGGTACAAAGTTAGGCTTACATTTTCATGCAACTGTAAGCACAGGAAACAGGACGATTACACTCACAGCTGACCAGGGTTAAGGGACTCTGCCCTTTTCATCTCTGCTAGGATAAACAATGAGGCACTTTTAAGAAAGGAGATACAGCAGAATAATGAATAAACGAGTGACATTTCCCACACAGCAATGGTCGAGCAAGAAATGGTTAGTCTTATTTTGAGCCATTTAAACACACAGGGTATGCCCATATCAAAACAGACAGTGAATAAAGGGAAGAAAAATGAAGGAAAGAAGGCAACTGAGTGGGATGCAGAACAATGCCAGCCTGAATGATCCAGCCACAGGTTCTTGACAGAGGCTGGTATTGTTTGCCCACCCACTGATGATGGTGTTAAACACTCCTTTGGTGTGTATCCAACAAGAAGATATACAAGGACAAATTCTAACCTCAGCAGACATCCTAATGTCCAAAAAGATGGCCCAGGTGTAATTGGCAGCAAGAATCTTCTTGTGTATTTGATGCAGGAAGGGAAGAGAGCAAGACTCAGTGTGCTGCCTGTGCATGGCTTGTTTCCTGAATAAAGAAAGGGCTTCTGTTTGTCAAACTGCCAAGTGAGTGCCTTTAATTATAAATGAATTGAGATTCCTCGAGAAATTAACACAGTCAACAAGTGTTTTTTTTTAAATCATAAACAGATGGTACTTTTCAACAAAGGGAAAATGTGATTAAGAAAGCTCCTCTGTTCAGCAAATGCAATTTATACTTTAAACTTTTAATCAATCAAAAGTTTCAGATTTAAAGCAGAACTTACCATAATCATATAGACATGTTTTGGTTTGTTTATATTGCAGTTGTTTATAAACTGCACCATCATTTACTATTTTCTCTCAAGTCACTTGTGGCATTTATTTAATGTTAACCTAGGTGGCACTAGCAAATGATGAAAATGTCAAAGAAGGAAAACAAATGTATGCTTGTTGAAAATGAACATAATAAATATATATGCAAATGACTGTTGTGTATAAAATATGCCTTGCTAAATGATGAGCCATAGGGCCAGGAATATCTAGTTACTCGACTGATTAAACAGGAGCTTCATTTTTACAGTCAGGTCCACATTTCCTTAACATCTGCTCTGGTAAGAAAATGACAGCAGTGACAGATTTATTTTTTGTTCTTAGGAAAATTTCCACCATATGGGGTGCTACTAAAGCTCAACCCAAGGACAAAGGAGTCTTTAGGAATCAATTGTTCTTACCTGTGCACAGACCCAAATGAAATGATACTGTCACTGGGGGCTTTTTTTTTGTAAACTCTTAATTCCTTTCTCCTATGATTGGAAAGTTTGTCTTTGCTGAAGAAAGATTACTTTGGAATAGACTGTATTTGTTCTAATTTGTTAGAAGCATTATGTGACTTGCCCTGAAAAACGAGCTGTTGAAATTGCTCTGATAACAGCCTGGTTTAGTTCAAGCCCAAGATGCCAAGGTGAGCACTGCCAAAGCCTTTCTTAATGCAGAGAAACAAGAAAGCAGCAAAGCCATTTTGCTGTGCTAATACAGAGATTTAGATCAGTCCCCACCTAAATGCCTGTGAAGGCAGTGAAAGCACAGCCACAGCACTGCCACTGCATCTGGTGCGTGCAGGGACCAAGTCATCAACCCAGCAAAGTGCCCTTATGGCCACAGGCAGCACAGCTCTGCTGTAGTGTGGGCTTGGCTTCTGCATGAAGCTGGGACGGAGAGGGGGTATTTGAACTTATACAAATGCAAGTATCCAGTGCATCAGACACATTTTTTCCTCTCCTGAACGCTGTTTTGCAGAAGCAGTACCCTCTTCTTGATATGATGTAAGCCAGATCCCTCAGAACTCCTATAAGGTGCTACATTAAACCCCAACAAACACTCAATGTGTGGACTGCAGCAGAACTCTTATCTAGCTCACCTCTCTGTATTAGTATTTCATTTGGGCTGCAACTACATGGCTGTCTGTCAAGAGGCAGGATTTAGTACTATAAAAATGAATAAGGAATATATGGTTTGAAAAATGCATCTTTCAAGTATGGCACTGCCTGTCAGCCAGATGCATGATTACATATGACCCAAGACTGCCAGATATTATCTTGCTTCAGTAGCAGGGTGAGGGGACAGATGGAGAAACCACAGCTCCTTGTTCCCATTCTGAGATAGGAATGCCTTAACTGACACCAAATCTAGACTCAGAGTGAGGGAGCAGATAAGCAAACCCCCCAAAATAAACAACTGTTAGCAGCTTTCTGAGCATATAAATATAGATATGAAATGTTTGTGTTGTTTACAGGGCCAGAGAAGAGAGTGAGAGGTACCCTGGAGGTGTCTGTGCAATGGTTGTAGCTCAGTGTAATTTCAAGCACCACAATAATGAGATCTCACGTCTTATGCCCTTCAAAACCTTTAACTTCAAAATAAAAGAGAAACAAAAGATGCACAGATCTTACTTACCTCCATTATCCCACTATGGAACATCAGTTCATTTCAAAGTCTAGGCAGTGTCCAAGATGAATTATCCATTGAGTGAAAAAAATTACCTAATTATACTGTAACGGATATGGATTACTAGGTCTGTGTGTAAACCTCGGTGCTCAAACTTCCTGACTTTTAGGTGAAAATTTATAACATTAATAATCTTAGGGGAATATCTGTAAACAAGACTTACCACACCACTATTTTTTTTTATTTTATTATGAAAGAGCTCGCTGTCTTTCCTCATATGTGTTTAGTACCACATTAACTGCAAATTAGTTTGGCAGTACTGATCTACAGTGTGTAAGTGAGCTGCTCGCATGCTGATGTTATCTTTGTTTCTATTGTAAGGTAGTACGGCTGTGACTCACGTTTTGCATAAATATTTAAATTATGATTTCAACATTTTCATTTTGACAATACTGTGCCAAATGCTGCTGTGTTAGTTTCATCAGATTTTGAAAAGCAAGTCAGAATAGCTGATTTACCTTTTTTTGAAGAAGCTATAATGAAATATTTCAACAGTTTCAGATGTTTAAAGATATTCTGCAAACCAGTGTCATCCTACTGTTATGACCTTTAACCATCCTGTTGCTTGTTATACTGATCTACTATTGCATTACACTGTGTTCTGAACTGCTAAAATTTGAGTATGTTTTTTTTTTCTGCATTTCCTCAGGGCTTACCTCACACACTGAAAAATAAAACCATACCTGCATATTCCAACATACAACATAGCTCATTTGCACATCAGTTGAGACCCAGTATTTCACACCCTCATGAATAAGGAAATAACCTATTTCAAGATTAGCAAATAAAATCTTTCAGCACGATTATGTTTCATTTAATTTAACTATTAATTATACTAATATGAATTGTGCTTAGCATTACTAAACATTACTTAACATTTTGAAATTTGGCAAACCTTGCATTGTAGGCGCTTGTTTGTTGGCGTGAAATGAGCAGTCAAAACAAAAGACTGGTAACAGTCAAAGAAATGGTCTGAAATGTGTCGCTGGGTATGACAGCCCCTGATGAACTCAGGTTGGAAGTTTGTAAATGAGCTGAAATCCAAAGCAAGGCAAGGTGCAGTTTGCTTTCTTTAAGACTTATGTATTATAGAGTCACAGAACAGAGGTATCATGTTGCACATGAAGTGGTTTGCATCTTGTCGAAGACTAAGGTCCAAAGTTTGGTTTGTGTTGGTGATTCAAACCTATTCCCTGAGGGAGAGTGTCTTAAAGAGACTTAATACATATCTTGAAGTTTACCTGAGAACAGTATTGAAGTTATTATCTTGTACTTTGCTTCACAGTAAAGACATGGCTCTTGCACACTCCAGATTGCCCTCCTTTCCCCCTTTTCCTTAAAACAAAACCACAAAAACTTAGGGAGTATCTGATGCCTCCAGTACTTGTACTGTGAGATCTCTAAAAGCGTTTTACCTTGTTAAAGCAGTTTCCTCTGCTGGAGTCATTTCTTCAAACTGAAGATGCAGTTAGAAAACTTAGCAAAAAAAAAATAAGTAGCTGAAATTATATACTCAAAACTCCTGAAGCTGTTTATGAAGTAGCATAGGAAATGTGGGTGCCATTGAGCACACTGACTAACCCCTCCTGTTACCAAAACAAACAGAATGCAACTGCAATGGCTTTAGCGGTGGGAGGGAAAATGCTTGTTCTAGACAGTGACAACTGATGGCCAGTGCCATCCTGTCTGCAAGAGCTTTGCTAATTGCACAAGGCCCACGAAGAGTGTCAGGTGATCAGGAAGTGAGAGCTGCTGGATCTTCAGTTCTCGGAGTGCTTCACCCCTGCAGAACTGAAAATCCAGGAGATCCTTCCAACTGAAGTGGCTGTACTTTGAACAACAGTCAGAGAAGGAACCTCCAGACTGGCAGCCCATAGATTTAAAGAATAAACACTAAAGACAGAAAAAATTACTCCCAAACTGATGTCTTTCTATTACAAAAACTTAAGGAAACAGTATTTTTAGGTTTTACTAATGGCAATTTAGCTGTGATATCTTTGGAAACACATTATCCCATGCTTGTATTTTGGGCTTGGGAGCCCCCGGTGGTCTAGTGGTTAAGACGCAGCGCTGTTACCGCTGAGACCCAGGTTCGATTCCTGGTCAGGGA
>JAWWES010000001.1:105367861-105384367 GCA_035583135.1 Lophotriccus pileatus | reverse complement strand
CCATGCCTCTTTCTTAAAATAACAGAAACACCTTATGCACCGTATGGCTGGTGCCCCCAGCAATGTCTTCTATTTCATGGACATTTCTCCCTCCAGCTCATAATCTGTAGCAATCGCCAGACTATGATAAGACCAAAAAGCGTTTGGTGTATTGGCCCCACCATCCCTTTGGATCAAACCTGTACTATGACCATGTTTTTACCTGCTGTTTTACTTGCATTTTCCTGCTTTTTACTGAATGTGGAGGGACTTGAGGAAATGTGATTCCTGATCCAGTCCTTGAGACTAAATAAATCTCTGAAACAGAAGGCAGTACTGCATATATTTGATCTGTACATCTGAGCAAGTTAAAGCACATGTCTGTGAGAGGCTGCTCTACTGCCTCATGTTCAAAATGATAGTGACAATGTGTCCGAATGTACAAGAGTAAACCAACACTTTATATCAATTAATTTATGGTACTTTAATACCAAGTTAATGCATTTCTCAATTAAGAATTTATAAACTCGTAATTTATAGAAAAAAATAAATCACAGCTTCACAAAAAGCTAACTTGAACAGTTTGTCCCCTCCCCGCCAACAGGCAGTTTACAATATATTTCAACTATGTTGGTAGAAAGTTAACAGTGGTGTGAAACTCTTAAAAAACATTTGCAACAGCAATTGAAAATAAAATAATGATTTTTACTCAGTGAAAAATTAATAGGAATTATGTTTCCCAGGAAAAGATAAGTCAGAAAAGCAGCAAAAAATTCCACTCCTAATTGTTATGTACGAGCTTCTCCCCTGCCTCATGTGTCATGGGCAAAGGCAATACGTCAGCGTTAATTGTTCCCAGGTTCAGCACTTCAGTGGTTTTGGCAAGATGTCATACTCAGGAGTCCAGTGTTTGAGGTGTGTGCTGACCCTGCCCCTGTGCTCCACAGGCTGCTATTCCTCCTCTTCCTTGGGGTACAGTGGGATCAGCAAGCTCAGAGTAAAGGTAAGAAGTATGAAGATTTTTCTATGGGATCATATTCTTTTTTCACTTCTCACCTCTCCAATACAAACTGGAAACACCAGAAATTTTAGCCGTCACACCTCACATATGAGTATCTACAGGAGAGATGGGATTTGAATGATGGTCTCTTTTTACCTGTGCACAAAAATCCCCCCTCTCTGCTGAAGTTACACATGCAACCACAGGACGAAAATGTTCCTTCTCTAACTTCTAAATTAAAAGTCACATTTTCAAAAGTCATTGCACTTGACAATAAAAAGGCAATTAATATGCACTTGATATTAAATATATTGTACAGACCTGAACTTCTGTGCAATCCATTGCTCCAGACACATATATTTAACACCTTTTTAAAAACTAAGCCTCTAATCATAGTTTAACAAAGGAAAACAGACTTTGTTAAAAACAAAAATCTTTTAAGAACAAATGTACACAAAAACGCTCCCTTTAACTCCTAGTGCATTTAAACACATCTTTGAAATTCTCCATGTTGTTCCCACATTTAGCCTCACTACCATTCCATACCCATCTAATGGCACTATACAAGAACACCTTTTCTCTGACCTAACCAATAAGGCTGGCATTTAGGATGCTGTTGGTACAAACAGGAAAGCTGAAGGTAACATTAGTTACTGTCTCACTCCTTTACATATGGAAAACAAAAGGTTTCAAAGTGGATGTGACTCAGTTGTCATGTAGATTGTGAATTCCAGTGGCCCATTTCAGGTGCCAAGTACTTACTCCTCCAAGCCAGGGGTTTGGATTGTCCCAGCATATTTTTCGACAACTTGCTGTTAAAACGATGGAGGTGGAAACTGAAAGGGAGATTGTGGTCCCTGAGATTTATTAAATGAAATCAAGAACTAAAGCACTGATATTTAGTTTGGAGTGGACCCTTTTTAAGTAAAACTAATTAGTTTCAACTTTCAAAATTATAACAAATAGTCACTAAAATATCCTTAAGCAGGATGACAGAATATGTGCAGTATTGGTCAAGAAAAGTGCATTGTACAGAGTAGCTTTAAGAGTTACCAGTTGCTGAGGAACAAGCAGCTGTCCTGTCAGTATCATGCTGAGCCAAACTTGTCTTTCTAAACTAGATGAAGATGAAACATGGCCTTAACCAAAACATCTCTTTACTCCCATCTCTTTAAAGGTACAACTACATGACTTGGTGTCTTAAATACTTATAGTTGGGTAAGTGTGCCAGAGGCTAAACAGAACTTTTAAACTTTGTGATTGAACACTTCAACAGTACTCTGTGTGCCATATCAGCAACCTATTCACTTCCAAACCAGTGGCACTTGTATGCTACTTGTAATCCATTCTGGGCTAGTGTTTCAAAGGTTTGTACCATTGAAGTTGTTTTAGATCAGTGGCCACTACAATAAAACATCTTTGGCAACCATAGACCTATAAAAATTCAGAGCAGCTGGAAGAATTATAAGATGTTTACAAAGTTCTATAGTCCATTATTAACTTTCTGCAGTCTGTTGCATAAAGTACCAAATCCCTGAAAAGGACAGCTAAACATCTGCCATCACTACCTCAGAGATTGCAGGTTTTTGTTATACCACTTTCTCAAACAAACCTTGGGCTTGTGAAATTTTAGAGGATGACGTGAGATAGTCCACGCAAAGGCCTCCAGTGCAGTTGGAGTTGATGGGGAAGGGAACAGAGTAATGAAGGGCTGAAGACTGAATTTTCAGTGCACCACTGGAAGGTTACTCAGACACTGGTGACAGGTGGATTCATGAGTATATTGAACCACACAAGTAGCATAATCACGTTGATAGTAGAATCTCTTCTGACAACAAAACAAACCGCGACAAAAAAATCAGCTGCATCCATCAAGTCCACTCAGTAGTCTCATTTATCTTAAAAAAGAAAAAGCATGCATTAGGAACATGGAATTTACTCTGAAACATTAACAATACTTTGTAACACAGCTGAGTGGTATGAGGAATTCAGTAAAACCAACTTTTGCTTTCAATTACTGCAATTATAAATTAGATGTGTCTTGTGACACCAGATAAGCCAGCACTTGTGTGTTGGATGTGAACACAGTAGGAGAGCAGAGACCATACGATTAAGATGGGTAAATTTTTAACAAGTAGAAGAATTGAAGAAAGGGAATCTAAGCATATTTTCTTCTGAATATGAGCTCAGCTTCCAGAAATTTGGGGAATATTATTGCAACTATCTTGCAGAACTGCATAGTTATCCCTATATGTAAATTAGTACACAATTTGGCAGTAACTATCACAACACAAGAAACTAAAAAGGACAAACAGAATCTTAAAAATACCCCCACAGGGTACTTAAGCAGGAAGAAGACAGTATTACTATCAGCACTGACATTTCATTCTGTGAGAATTAAGTCAAAGGACTTTATATCCCATATGTCACGTAAGATCCCATATATAGCCAATCCCCACTATATCTCACTTGAGATGCCAATTTAAGCACAAAAAGGCATTTATTTAAACTTGAGTCTAATAAAATATAGGATCATTTTAGTTAACTCATCCCCCACCCAGCCATAAAAAATGTACAGCTATAAAATATATTGAAATCTCTCAGGTGTCTACTTCCAAAACTAGTGTGAAAAACTTAAGAAAATCTTAGCATAAGTACTCCATTTGCTATAAACAGCTTGCTTCAATAGTGAAATAAAACAAAATAATGACCCTTTCTCTCCTGGGAGGGAAGAATGAAGACCATAAAATAAGGTACAAGTAATTGACTGGATTTTGATGGAATCATGAAATGATATAATGGAATACAGTATTGTTCTTCAAAATCAGTCATCAGGTGCCACATGAAAAGGCAGCTTAGCAGTTCTGTAGATGGGTTTTTGCCACATTAGTGTTCTCTATTCTGGCACAGCAGATTTATCCTTCGTTTCAGTAGCTGTAAAATCATGGCCCTGCCCTAGAGAGACACGTTCAACAACGGGACTGTTGCCATGCAAGACTTACTGCTGTTTCAGCACATGAAGGATGAATTCAGTCCTCACTAAATCCAATCCTCCAACACACTGATGACTGTGCTGGAGTTCCAGTGTTTCATTAAAAGATAAAATGTAACAAATTAATTAAATGGAGTTTCAGTACTGAATTAGGAGGAAAATCTGCTCAACAAGTTCTGGCTTTTAAAAGCAAAACAATATTTACCAAATTGTCTAAGGGGGAAGCAGCCTTGCTCCAGTCAGCCACACAAATTCCATATATCATGTTCTACCCTAGCACATAGCTGGGCAAAACTACAACCTGTACATATCATCCCTGTTGCTACTTCTTTTGAGACATCATCATTTTTAAAACAAATATGAGCAGGAAATTTCTAGCAACTTCTCCCACCCCAAAGCTCACACGTAAATAATAAACCAATATGTTATTATATAAAATAATTATATTGGTGTATATATAGCAACTCTATATACATAGTAACAGTAACCATATCGGTAGTTACTGTTAACTGAAAACAAGGACAAAATGGTTTCTGAAGGCCACAGTGAGCTGGGATGAGTATGTTTCCCACTTGTGGGTCAGAAGGTCACTGACAAGCTTAAGGAAGAGAGAAAAAGAAATCTTTTCTTATGAGCTCCAGCAGTGCAAGTTTAGATATTTATATGCAGGTTAGTGATTAGTTGTTTTTCAAAAGCAATAAATCCAGAATTTAAGTTGCTTATCTTCCCACTTATCATTGATTTTCATATTATTTTAGGTATCCTTCATGTGGTGAAGATCCTGATGTTGAATTCATATTCAAGTTGCCTTGTTCAGCTTGTTAAAAATTTACCCACTTATTCACAGCTGGTTTTGTTTTATTCTTCATAATCAAGATTTTTAGATTTTTCTCATTCACAGATACATTCCAGAGTTAGTAAATTAATGTGAATCCATTTGTTCAGTTTGATTTTTGCCTAGCACTTGTTTAGTTTGATTTTAGTTCTCCTACAAACTCTGACAGCCTATTCCGTGCAAGGAAAATTACAATTGAATAGTTAATTCAGGATGAATGAGTAGAAACAAAATACAAACACATCATCATAGGAGCATGCTAGAGTCCTCAATTGTCTATTTAATTAACACCCCCTGCCTATCCCACCAAAACCAAAACAAAGAAAGAAAACTAAACAACCACCCCCAAACAGCTTACTAAGCAGCAACAATGCCTATACTGTAAAATACTTTCTTTGGAATGAAATCCTGATACAACAAAGAACAAATGACAGCACCATATAAACTTTTTTTCTTACCCTAAGAATATTTTAATGAAATGTGTTACTTCTGGCATAAGCAACTAACAATGTCATCCATATTAAGAAATTTTTTTTTAATAAATCATATATTAATAAGTTGAAGATGCATCTTCATTGCATATGCACACAGTCCCTTCCCAAGTTTTGCAGATAAGCCTTTAAGGGTCTCTTCTATTCTCTTCTAGACAAGATTAATTCACATATCCATCAAGAGCAAAGTACAAAAAGAGTATGTTATAGATTTAGTAGATGAAGATTTCTAGCAATACAGTAGTTCCAAGGGGACCAAAAAAACCAAAGAGGTGCATGAAGCCTTTCGGGCACAGAAGAAAAAGTCTTCATTTAAAAAAGATCGTCAAAATAATTAGAGACACTACAAGAAGAAATACAGGATAAAGGACGGAACCTTATTCTAACTGCAGTGCACACTGTAATGAAGGCAATGCAAAACTCTGCTAGGCTGCTCAAACCTATATCCCTTTTACAGAATGTGCAATCTGCATAGATACAAAAGGAGGGGAGAGTTCAAAGTTTCATGTGCATCTAACAAGTACAAATTTCATGACACATGAGGATGAATTTGAGATGGCCTTCACTTGGCTCCCTTAGGTGCATTATGTCTGATTCACACCCTCAAACATTCGTGTGCATGAACAAGAAAAAGCATCAGTCATTTTTGCTGGAAACAAACAGCTGGAATACAAAAAAACGCCAACCCAACACTTAAACTAGTGCAGATAGTGCAGATAGCTTTTAAAGTGATCTAGTTCAAATAATAACTAACCTGAGACGTACTTTGCTCCGATTAACATTACCATGCTACTCATAATAAAAAGACCCAAAGGCAGACTAGAGAAGATACTAGTGTCACCTGATGTCATCCAGGGGAGGGTGTTTCCAGTCAAGCAAATCAAAAGAGAAATATATATATAAATTACAATATATGTGTTAAAGATCATATGAACAGCAAAAGACAACAAATGTAGTGACATGAGCAGAAAAACTAAAAAAAAAAAAATTAATGCATAAACACCACAACAATTCAAAACAGACTCTCAGTGTAAGAGTTCAAACCTAAATTCTACTGTCAGCACTATCTAGGTTGAGCCCATTTCTAATATTCTTCAATCTTAACTATCCCTAGCAGGCAGAAGACAAAGTTTCAAAGCAAGAACTAAGGAAAATAACATTTTCCCCCCAGGTATTAAACCAGATAATCCCTAAGACAAGTTCTGATAAACACATCTCTTTTCACATGAACTGAAGGGAAAGATCTAGTTTTACTTTCTTCAAGGCAGAAGTTTTTATTCTTCTAAAGGAAATAGAGATATATAAACAGGAGAAGCATCAGAGTATTAAATCATAATGGACAATACTGAAGTGAACATGTTGCTCATGCTAAATTACCTGCTTCCCTTCCCAGTAGCCTTGGCAGAATTGTTTGTAAAACATGGTGTTAAATAAAATACTTAAACCAACACATAGGATGGCAAAAGGAAAATTTTAGCTTTCAAGAATAAAGAGATCTCATGAAGCTTGAGGGTTCTAACTGTAGATTTTGGACTGTGGGGGGAGTTTACATTTTGAGGATTCTTTACTTAATACTTTTCATTCTAACAGTTTTTCAACAAAAGAGAAATGAAATGGAAATAAAGCCCACAAATAATGTGTTATATGATGATTAAGGACTAAAAACTTATCCTGAGGTAGAGTTCAAATATAAATTCAAATTATAGATCATAGAAGACTGCAGCTTTAATTTAATTGAAACCTGACAGATGAGAAAGCCCTTTACTTTTAAAGAAAGATCTTGTTCAGTCCCTCAAGAGTGTTTTTATATTCTGTGTGTGAACAATAGGTCTATGTAATTCTTCACTTTATGATAAGTTCTTGCTCTTAACCCTTATGGGTCAAATAGATTTTGATGTAGAAATAAATTCCTCTATAATATACAGCAAATGACAAAGGCAAGGTATGGCAAGAAAAATCACAGGATAGAACTCTTCTCCTTTGCAACATGAGGTTATAGTATAAGAAAGTTTACAAAATCCCTGCAATGTCTTAGAATTGTGCTGTATCTCTCCTAGACAAGATTTTTTTTCTTTTGTAAGCCAATGCTATTCTGCAAAACCTACAGTTATTCTTGATTCTATATTTTGTTTTTAGAGCCCTACAAGATATCACTTGTCCCCTCCTTTCAAGAGGAAGAACTATGTATTTTCCTGCTTTGTTTCCACTGTGGTTTTAAGAAATGATACTTAAATTGCTGTAATAGTCCAGAGACGGCATGAACAGAAAAGGCTCACTGGCTAATTAATAATACTTGCCCTGCATTAACTTTTGGTTTACCATTTGAAGAAGTTTCAGATGTCTCCCAGCCCATAGATTTCATCACAGCTTTCTTCCATCTGGCGTACCGAAACTCACTTTCTGAAATTGAGAAACCAGCAAACAGAAAAGCCTCTCAATGCATAGGAATACAAACCACAAGTATTTAAGAACCAAACACTACATATTAGTTTTCCACTCTTCAGCACAACATCGCTTGTTTGCAGAAAAAGTATTATAAAATCCTTTTTTGAATTAAAAAACCTCCACCCCAAAGCCCACCGTTATGCACAGTAAGAAGAAATCAAATCAATTTTCTACCTGTTCACCTTTAAGAAGACTTACAAGCAGGACAAAATGAAGCAATTGATATTCATGTAGAAACCCTTCAATGTTGAAAATGCTGTCTTGAAGTAGGGATTGTAGAAGTAATTATAATCAAAATGTAAGACAAAATTATGTACCAAAAATTAAGAAATAATTGAAAAGACAAAAAAGCATTTGTCTTGTACAGGGATTAATTACGTCAAGTACATACTTTCCATCTCTACAAGCACTTAACAACTGATGAAAAAGGTAGTTAGCTACAACCCATTAATTAATGTAGGCTTTTTAAAGCCAAAAAAAAGGAGTCTCCCCAAAACAGTCAATCTGTCCTTTCTACATATGTGAAAACTCACAAATGCACAGGAGCTTAGAAAACTCTTTCACATCAAAACTTTTTCAAGATTTCTTTGATTTTACTTGCTATGAATCCAAAGCTACTGACTGCAATGCCCAGTGTTAAGCTGCTCTGAAAGAGAAGATAGAAAAAACCCCCCAACACATTCCTTGATGGAGTTGTTTTAACCATCCTCCAATCATACTAGTCAATATGGGCACAAAAGAGCAAATGAAATGCACTTTTCTCTAAGCCAAACACTACCAACTTGATCTTCAACATTTGTGAGGATATTCATAGAATATTCATTTTATATCACTATGTCAGATTGCAATAAAGAAAAAACCTGACCTATTGGTCAAAAGGTAAGTTTGCAACTCAGAAAACATAAAAGGGTTTTACCCTCTGGGTTGATCTGTGGTTCAAATCGTTCACATGTCACTGCTGTCAAATCTCCAGGATTCAGGCTCCAAACTCCAACTCCTTCTGCAGCTCCTGCTGCCATAGCAGCTCCTAAAGCTGTTGTTTCAGGCATTGATGGCTTTACTACAGTAAATCACAGAGAAGACCATGATGATTTGTAATGAAAGTCACCTTGATGACATTAGAACTAAAGATTTACGTATCTATCTAAAAACAAGAACTAAACAAGCTATCCAATCTGCTCTCAGCAGCTTTAAAAAGAAAACAGGAGTTACAATTTCATCTTACCTACTGGAATACATAGAATGTCTGCTTGGAGTTGCATGAGGATTTTGTTATTGGTCATTCCTCCATCTACTTGTAACTGACTTAGTGGTATCCCACAGTCCTTGTTCATGGCATCTAAAATCTTAAGATATACATTACAACTTAACTGCAGAGAAATACATGATACCCTCTAAGAGTAAAATACCAATACTTCAGCATTTGCTGAAGAGCATTAAGGAGATCATTCTCCTCTCCTATATATCAAAAGATCAAAACAGAAGTAGTGACAATACAGTTTTGTTTAACATACAGCACATGCATCTATTCATTACAGAAAACCTAGTGTAGAAATCTTTCTTCTCTGATGTAGCTTATGGGCTATTCACGTGGCCTGAGAAGAAGAATTTTGAAGAAAAACTGATAACTACAACATTTATCAAAGATAGCAAAGGAAGAAGCAGTACTAAATGGAGTCCTTTAGCTGATTTAGGTTGTCTAGATACTTTCTCTAATTTGATGCATTAAAGACTTGAAAGATTAAAACATTGAACTGGCAATCTACAAGACACCTCAGTAGGAACTGAGGAATGTTGAACTCTTTTGAAAGAGCAGCCTCCTCAAATATTTTGATGTAGTGGTTGAAAACTGGGTATTTTAAATTTAAACAAGATAGACAGCAAAAATAAACAGTGCAATTTTTTATAAAGCAATGTTTCCTTCTTTTGAGCACAGCAGATAGCTGAAAAAGGCTAATTAACTTTATTTTTACTTCTAGATATTTAATTTACTGATACTTATCAATATGTTTTTTAGAGGATTATCTAAGAACATAAGGTTTGCCTCAAACCTTAGCTACTGGTAACACCACACCATTACCATATAAGCACCATTAAATACAGAATAGTGGGTTTTCTAGGGTTTTGTAAAAACAGTCAGTTCAATGTCTCATATGCACTTTGTAAGGCTAGTGCTTAATTTACATTAACAAACGCAGAATGATTTTCTCTCTGTAATTTTTCAATTTATTTGATTAACAAAGTGTGCTTTTCTCAGCTTTAAATGACAAAGCAACACAGACCATAAAAAAGACCAAAACTACAACGCATTCTGCCCTGTTCTGTAGCTCACAAAGTACCCAGTTATACAATCCTTACTGGGAAAAGTCAACATGCTATTTAAAAAAGAACAAAAAAATCGTAGGCTTGCAAGGTAGTGAAAACTACATAGAGACAAACTGTCCAGTAGATTCTCCCCATTCCCAGAGAAAGTAAGTCAGCAAGGTCCCTTACCATAAAATCTTTAAAGAAACTAAAGGAACTGCCACAGGATAAATAAAGGTTAAAAATAACAAGGTAAGAGTAAGGCTAGTTTTCATGGTGGCAGCATCTGTCCATGGGCCTGCATTAGAAATTTCAATGCACTACAAATAACCAGGAAAACATACCTCATAGCACAGCAGCAAAGTTTGCTGGCAGTGCTACACTAGTACTGCTCTCCACCACTTATTTCCTTCACATATATCATTTTACATTTAAGTCCATATTATCTGCTCTTTTTACCATTCAGAACTTCAGCAGTGTTGGAGGCTCTGGTTTTGTTTGTCACTGTGAAAGAGCATGTTGGATCATCATGCACTCAGTAGGGATTAAAAAAAATTAAAATAATGCTGTAAACAAGGAAGATGAAGGAACAAAACAAATCATAACCAGGCTGCTGCTATCTCTGTTGTATGGAGGTTGGATGAAGAGCAAGGTATCCAAATATGCAACTTTTGTCTAATGACAGCATTGTATACCTCTTAGAACTGAAAAATTGCTTATTTTTCCAAAATACCTTCAGGAAGAAAAAACATAACACATGTCATCTGTCTGCATAAGGAAGGAGCTTTTCGAATTATAAGGTACTCAGAATGTCACAATAAAACAGGCAAGAACTCCAATGGATGTGAAATTTGAGGGTTTCCTGAAGATTTCCATTTTAACTGGAATTAAAAGAACTTTGCTTTTGACAAGACAGAACTAACAATGTATCTTTGAAAAATGTACATGTATTTTATCTGTGCCAGTAGGACTTAATCTGTTCATTTAAGTGTGTCCAGAGACCTGATCAGGCACTCCTGTCATTGTGATAAAAGCACGTTGACTAAAGTATGGGGGAGTATTAGATCTGCTCAAACAGTAAACTTCACCCTCGATCAGTGTAAGAGCTTTATTTTCCTCTTTCCTACTCCCAGCCACATGCCCTGTCTCACATTCTGACATTTGCTGCACTCCTCTGCAAGGCAGCTGAGGTCATTAATCCAGTGGAAAAATAGCCCAGCAAAAAGAGGGATAATTTCTGCTGGAAAGTTCATTGAGCTGTCACATGAGAGGGAACGGATGGGAGGACAGACAAGGAAAGAGAAGCAGAGAACAAGCCAGACTGTCAGTTTAGTTCCCTGTAACTTTACCCTGAATTCTAGTACAAGAATTAGAGAATTAGAATGCTACTTCCAATCTCCTTCACAACCTTTTGAGGACCAGAGGCTGTCAGCACAGCTTCAAAAGCAGAAGCTTGGGTAAAATTTCTGTCTGTCTTTTTCCACCAGTCCTTTATTCTGTCACTACAGGGACACAGCACGTTCCTTTCCTCATCTTACGCAGTCTGAGATGGGTGCTATTTCAAAATCAGTGTGTTTAAATAACAGCAGTTTAAACCATGAAAACAAATGAAGGTTTGACTGTTATCCTGTGAGGTCTAGGGATTTCATTTTCTCCTGTATTTGCACACAACACAGGAAATGCAAACACAGGGAGGAATAGGTGGTGGTATAAAGATTCAAATGCTCACACTGATATCAATCACTTTGATTTGGTTGGGGGATTAATTTCCTCTGTGAGAATTTTGGTTTGCTCTTGCAGAATTCCAGCTGAGGCAGTGAAGGATGTAATGGGCAGGAAGTGAACCCAGATTTCCCTGGATATGTTTGTTGTTGTCTCACTTTAACTCATTTTTGTTCTTGTGTACCAGAAGCAGCATAAGACACCTCTGTCACAGCAGACAATGTAAAATGTAGTCTCCTACACGAATGAAACTTTTTAGTCATGGCACTGGCCTTGTCATTTTAATATTTCTATGTTCTGCCTCTCAAAATATTCACAAAATATGTTTACCTTATTTTAAGCGCTGATAAAAAGCAGCATGGCCACTCCAAAATAATGTACCAGTCAATCATATATAAATCCACAGGAAAATTTTTTCAACAATAGCAATAAGCAAAGACAAGAATAGCACTGAGTTACAATATAAAGTATATAATTAAACTTCATTACATCCTTTAAATCCCTTCTTTTCCTGAAAAGTTACAGTTCCTGCTATCATACTAATTTACAATGAATTTAGGACCCAATTTGCCTTTACCTCTCGTGTTTGAAAGCAGACAGCTTCTAGTGCAGCAAAGGCGATGTGGTTTTTATTTGTAAACTGAGTAAGGCCACAGATAATACTGTTGAGAGAGAAAAAAACCCCAAAGTTAGGACACACTTCTTAGCAGACATACACTGTTACTTTAGATCTAGGTCTTCTAATTCAAAGCTCATACAGTCCACTGTATGAGGACTCCTTTTTAATATTAAAATACTTGTTCTCCTTTAATCTAAACTATCTCATTTTCCTTATAAAGGTGCTTTCAGGGTCCAGTCAATATAGTTGCCATAAATTACTTTGTTTTTGCAAAGTAATTTATTGCATGCAGACGGAAGAATATTCACACACACACACACACACACACACACACACACAAACACCCCCGCAAATTCTAGTATGCCTTGAAAAAAAGTATGATTGAGACTGATTTCTCTTTAAAAAATATCAGTTATCACTAAAATCTTAATAAATTCTCTATTGCCTTCAGTTCTTACGGAAAAGCACAGTTTGGGTCTGTGCTGTGCTCTAAATGCTTGAAATTGTTTTCAGATCTTTCTGGCCATTCATTGCTTCTGAACTTTCAAGGAGGTTTTTGGATATGGAAATTCTGCTAAATCTAACCACAAGTAAGCTGAATTCTGTCAATGTACTCTCAACTGCAGAGCAAATAACCATCCTATTCACCCTTTTTCAACATTCAAGGAACAGCAGCATACTACACAGAAAAGCTGCTGTATTTGGTATACATGGATACATGCAAGTTCATAGATACTATAGGACATTTTTAGTTGTTACCATTCAAAAGATCAGCTTTTAACAGATAAAAAGTTAAGCACTGTGATCTGAAAAATAGTAAAAACATCTATCTCAAAAATTCTTCTTTTTCCTTACGTAAAAGAAGCAGCTAAATTCTAAAGATGAAACTACTTGAAAGTTTGGGAACTAGATGTCCTTTAAGACTTCTCACTTTAGGGAAGGGTTTTTATATATAAATTTATATGCTTCTTTGATTCCCATGGCATATGTGATTCCAGAAACAGTAGGCAAGACAGCAGAAAAGACAAATGAAAGGCTACTGTTTGAATCATTACCAGGCAGTTAAGTCTGAACTACCTGGAAAGGGACTGGAAAAAAGGAGTAGAAAAGAGTTTTCAATAGATTGTAAAGGAAGCTGGATTTAAGGGAGGGAGGAAAAATGGGAAGGATTTAAGTAGCCTGAACTGAACTCAAAAACACTAATCAGCATAATATTCTTCCTTTCCTACTTTAGTTGCCTGACAGCTCACAGGAATGCATACCTCCTCTTCTACTTTACTGAGATGAAAATCCTTTCAGAAACAGAAATTGTTTTCCCTGCCGTGTTTCCCCCACTATTATTTTCTTTTTTTTCAGAGGGGAGGAAGAAGAGGAGAGGAGGATGAGTAGCTGAGCTGGCTAATCCTTCCTTTTCTCCCAGTAGCAGCAGCTGTTTAGAACAGGTTAAATACAAAACAGAGACTCGGTAGTTTCTTGAAGATACCACAGAGAATGATGTATCTAGACACATCAAAGGAACAAAAAGAACAACTTCACATGCCTGGAAAGACAAGCGTGGTAGATTTGTAAAATGATTAAAACCTTCTGCAAGTGCAGTGTTCAGTTAGATCCTTACCCCCTTGCACTGGGTTCCCAGTATGGTGCATACAGTCCTGAAAATGCTGGCACAAAGTAGACGCCGTAAGAAGTCCCCACTTCTGCAGCCAGTTTTTCTAATGCACACACACAAACGGGCTTCAGTTAGCTTTTCACAACTGTACCAACACTAAAATATAACACTTAAAATTATTATTATTATTTAAATTAGAAAAATATTCAGAATATATTAGGTAGCTACAAATATAATCAAGCCATGTATACAATTAAAAGATACAACTACTGCTGTCACTCTGCTCTTTGCTAACTAATTTTCTGTTTGCAACAGTATGAATGGAATATGGGGCACAGGGAGTTGTGGGAAATGTAAAATAAAAAATCAAAACCAAACCCCAAAATTATGTGCTCAATATTCTGACCTAGATTCTGTGAGGTTTTCAAAGGTTATCCTGTGGGTAAAGAATGCAATCTTCAAAGCAGTCCAAAAGGTCACACTTTTCTTACATTTCAGTCAAGACAAGCAAGTGAAACTGGATCAAGACCAAAGGGAGTTAAGAACTAAATTCCCATTAACTTCAAATGGATTTAGAATTTCAAATTCTCAGCTTACATATTTAAATCACATGGCCACCTACAAGGAAATCTGAAGTTTCTTAATATCTAAGTAATAACTGTGTATCTATGAACTCAATACTAAAATATTTGTAATAATAAATATATTAAGACATATAGAATTGCAAAGGAAATAATGCTGAAGTACAGCTTATTCACAGAAAAAGAAAAGCACTTTTTTCTGCTTTCCTAAATTTTTTGTTTGCATTGATCAGAGGAGCATAGCACTAGACAAAAATAGCAAGAAAACTTCTTCAAAAAGTCTTTCTAAAATAGCACTTTCATACACACTCCACTTAAAAAAGGAGTGAAGGGAGAAGGAAGGACATGTTCAGGAAAATAGGAAGAGATGATGAAGTTCTACATGACTTTACTAACACAGATAAGGTTAAAGTTCTTGAAACTCAAACTTTCCAAAGGTCTAGTCAAACTTGTGAAGAGGTACCGTAGTGTCTCAACAACTGACTAATTGATGTGACACTAGTTTATACTCTGCTGTATGATCTGCAAAGTTTTCTTTCAGAAAGACAGACTAATGTTTTAAGTTTTTGCTTAATCTTTGAAGTTTTACATAAAATTTTAATTCTAAATTTTTTCACCTTTGAATAAGATAACAAATTACTAAAAATACGTAAGGAATCTCCTTTTAGTCTTAAATCTTATTAAATCAGTCACTTTCAAACTTTTGCTCTTGTATGTTTCTGATATTTTTTTCCTTTTCCAAAGTTTGATACATTCCTGGTTTCTATAATGTCACACACCAGCTTGTTTCACTTCAGCTCAGTCAGAAAACATCAGCTGCACAACTGCTAAAGGATTACTGTATTCTTAGCCAAGATAGATTACCCTCTTCCACAACTCCTTTAAGAGGCAACTTTGCAAACTGAGGTCTCTAACACAATGGATACAAAGCCTTCTACATAAATTGTTGCACATGTAGGGCCTCACCTTCTCATGTTTATGACAAGAATATGTAGGTTTAGGATCAAATATGAGCTGGCTTCTGTAATACAGACTTAAATACTCTTGACTCTGGAAAATCCAACACCGCATGAAACCAGGAGATACATTGTACATACAGTACCCACCTGAAAATCTGTTTGCTAGGGAAACTACTAAAAAGTGCAGGTTGCAAAAGAATGAAGTTTCCAAGGCTGTATTGAGAGGCTCTACGAAATACATGTATCAATAACAGGGAGCTCATGGATGAAAAGCAAATTACTTAAACACAGCAAAATACATGCATCTTCCATCTTTTCTTTAATATTTTGAGTTTTCATTCATCAGTAGAGACATTATGACCCTAGAAAACTTAAAAAACTGAACAGTTCCAAATTGTGAATACTCACCAACTTCCTGTGAAGTCTTAACGATACCCAGATTGTCCCTCAGCCAACGAACAACGGCACCAGCTATTGCAACAGATCCCTGAAGGAAACAAAACCACCACATTAGGAGACAACAACTGGTAGCTCTGTGTTCCTTTTTAAATGACTGGAGAGGAGGGGTAGCTGTGACCTCCAGCTTCAGGCTTACAGACACAGCTTGAAGCACTCCCAAGAATGCTCACAACTAAAGCACAAGTTTCTTGGCATCTGGAGACTGCCGCGTAAAAAGGGCAGCCTGTTACACAGGCTCCATGCAGCAAAGGTACATATTGTGTGCTTTTCTCCATGAGGGGAAATTACAGTGACATTTCTTAAGCAGTCTTCTTGTCTTTCTAGTCTATGTCTTCTTCTGAATATACAGTTATGAGGTCCAGTAGCCTCCAACTTCTTTTCCTGACAAATTAAGATTTTTGTGCTTTGATTTAAAGAAATCAGACTGATTACATCCGGTGGTCTAGTGGTTAAGGACGCGGCGCTGTTACCGCCGAGGCCCAGGTTCGATTCCTGGTCAGGGACCTCCCCG
>JAWWES010000001.1:105258590-105367761 GCA_035583135.1 Lophotriccus pileatus | reverse complement strand
GGCTCGAAGGCCTTATCTGCATATGCGGGTAAGGACCTTCCCCGGCTCTTCGTTCGCGAAGACTGGCCATTTACTTTTACTTACATACAGATGCCCAGAAAGGCAGAAAATTTAGGTACTGGTGCATTTGCAAGCAAAATTGCTCTAAATTTTTGAATTTGGCCCTGCATGGCTCCATCATATCATACATGAATGACATGGCTCTCATCTCACCGCAAAGTGCAAATGGACTTCTCCACAAGACAATCTCAAGTTTACTAGACCAACCTTCAAGTAAAACAGAAGCAGCATTGTATTTTCATTCAAAGCTATTGCTAGAAAAAGCAGGGATGTTTTTAAGTAGCTGGCTATTACTGTTACAAGATACCAGTTTGATTTAAAAGAAAAGGCTGAATCTATATTTTTTGTCTTTCTGGGAAGTGTCTTAACCAGCAGACTTTGGATGATTCTAGTATAGATATATGAAAAAAGACACTTAACGCCTTCTGTTGAAGCCATGTTTTCAGACAATATCATTAAAGACTTGGAAGTGAAGAAGCAAAGCACATGTGCATGGGTTTCAGTATGCAGAAATAAAAATCACTCTCAAGACAGTTCCAGTTCTTGATTCAAGAACATGGCTTAAAAAATAAAACAAACCTCTCACACACCTACACAAAATAAAAATCCCCAGGCTTGACAGAAAATGGCAAATGCAAGATTTGTTTTCCTTAGGGAAGGAAATGAACAAAGCCTCCTACATCCTAGTGAAGTACTATAAGCCACAAACTATTCTGTGTGAAAAAAATTCTGTGTGTTGTCTTTGTTTGACATGGAAAACATAGGGTGTCTGCAAAAGCTCAATATCAGCAGAGAACTCAGTATATGTGTTTTGAGAATAACTATTAGATTATAATAGTTAGCCCACTTAACAGCACAGGTGCAAGAGTAATTATTTTGCTGTTCCCAATAAAGCTTTGGTACCAAATCGGTGCTCAGCTGATCTGTGCTTAAGAAGCAGAGCTTTAAAACAATGAACCCTGAAGTTTAAGTCAAAATACAATCTTCTACAGAATTTGGATGCCCTCAGACTTGTGTGGAGAACCAAGGAACCAAATTCTGTAAGTCTAAATAGGTAAAAAAAAGCTAAATTGTTAGAGGATTTTTTTCCCAGAAATTTGACTCAGATTTTTAAAGGTAGAAGTAAAATCCATTAAAATGAAATAAAAAACATTTAGCTACAACTTTTATTATGAGAGGATAAATGAAACAGTAGTACTTTTCCCCCCTCTTTTCTTAAACTAAATTTAGTACAGAAGTCTTTCTGTACTAAATTTATTTATAATATTTATTAAGGATCTGAGAGACTGAATAACAAAAAAAAAGTTTTCATCATCTTGCCCTGAAAATATAAATGATGCAATGAAGAAATATTATATTAGATTACATGATATAGATTGGAGATAGTGATAACCAAAACCACACATAAGCCTTGAGGCACACAAACTAAAACACAGAGCTATTTTCATTTCTACACAGCTCAAAATAACATAAAAATACCAGACAACAGAATTAAACACGAACATGTATCACTACAAAAAGGAAGAAACTACTGAACTTACCTCTAGTGCATAACAAACAGGTTGGTCTCTGCCCAGTTTGTAAGCTATTGTGGTTAGAAGACCATGCTCAGAAAACACAGACTAAATGAGGAAACAGGAAAGAAAAGGTAAACCATGAACAGAGGCAGGAAGTATTTAAATTAAAACATTCAATTTATAATAAACAAGGAACAAAACCTTCAAATGAAATATGGAAAGTTTAAACAAAGTACATTATCAGTCACTCTAAATAAACACCTGCCATAGAACCCTCAGATTGCTGGTGCTAACCCCCATTTCCACAAGCTGCTGAAGATCTTTCCAGCCTCCTTATAGCAAAGAATTGGGGATCTTTAGAGGGAAATGAAAATGAGAAGGAAGCCAAAGCTTTGAGTTATTTATTCAACTGCAACTACAAAGAAATAATGAGAGAAAAATAAAGAGAAGAAATAAAATAGCCAAGAGAAGCAAGAAGGCCTGTGGTTAAATAATGCAACGCTTAAGCCTCTCTGTGTGACATTAAGAAACATGTGCAACGAAAGAGCAAGAAACTTGCTATGAAAAGTTCTGTTTGGACACAAAGAGCTAGGAAATGGAGTCTTACTGAAATACCTTCAACAAACTATTACTTTCTATTCTTTCAGATTTCAGTTTGTGCTTTTCTTTATGTCTGGGAACATAATTGTTGTTAGTAAGTCTAAGAAAGGCTAACATAGAGTTGTATTTGAGAACTTAAATAAAGATTGAAAAAAAATAAAAGGGAACAACTGAAAAACACAACTGACCTTCTGACCTGTATTGCACAGCAAGAAACAGCCTGTTCCGTACCTAGCATGAAAGCAAAGCAAAGTTAGACCAAAATGTTTAAAAGATAACCTGTTACTGTAACTCATCAATCCATGAGTCCCCTGTGGAGAATCAAGACACCACATTTTGGCCCTTGAAGGTTATTTTATCATTAACTGATGATAAAACCATCCTCAGAAAGGTTGATTTAAATGCAGCCTGAAGTTGAAAAATCTAGTCACATTGCTCTCTCAGTGGCTATTTCTTGTAAAACACTTAATCAGGGAGCAGATATGGCTGAAAACTAAGTGTGAATTCCTCTTTAGTGGCAGTGTTTACCTACTTCAATTTAAGCTGATTATGAAAGCTACTTTATAAAATAAATATTTCACAATATTAAAGGGGAAATTTTAAGAAATGTTGCCCCTATGACAAAGAAAAGGCTTTTCTTTAAATAGATTCCATTCAAAAACTTTTAAAAATGGCATGTTTCTTACTTGAAGACCACATCATAAATATGTGTGCATGTACATGTGCATACGGACAGTTTAATAAAAGGAGTATAAAATACAGCAATCCACTCTAATTTATTCTGAGAAATTATGAGTTTCCTACCTTTCTAAAATTCTGAAAATTAATAGCTTAAAACACTACTGAGATAGTCTTCAGTTATACTTGGAGTGAAAAAGAGTAGAGCAATAACAGAAATAAGTTAAAAAATCCTTCTTTTACCTTTTAGTTTAGCACTGTTCACTTTTTTCCAAAAGGTCTCTTTTGTTTCCAAAACATTTATTATAAAAATATTTTGTGATAATATAACTTAGAACCATGTTTTTTGACTAAAACACAAGGCCATTAACCATTCCATTTGTGCATAAATATAAAATAAAAAGTGGAGGTCAATTAGCAGGTATAGATGAACGTGTAAGTATACCTATGAAAGTGCATGTACCTACATGCTCAATAAAGCATGTGGTTGTAAATGGAACAGTAAGTCATTTAAGCAAAGAGCTTTTTCTCAAATGAGTGTTTGATTACAGCAGTTGCCTGATTTAACTGATCAGTTATTTTAAACAGGGGCCATGAAGAGGCTGAGAAATAGGAAAAAACCAAATGCAATATTCTCCATGCTGGGCTAGATAGAAAAGCAAAACTCAGTACTGCAACTGAAATGAACCCATCCAGCAATGCTGTGCCATTCAAATCTATGCAATTTAACTCACAGGCCTCTATTCGTTTAACTTTAGGTCACAATTTAAATGATACCTGCAACTGCTTTAATCTCTCTTTAGGAAACTTTTAAAATGAAAAACCTCCTGTCACACAAAGATGTTTTTCTCACAGTGGCTGTGTTCCAAAACATACCTCACAAGCCACGTGACTTCAACACCTTCACTACTTTATATAAAAGTCAGGACATAGTTTACTTTGTAGGTCAGTACAGTCAAAAAGTAGATCTGCTAACTACAAAAGCATTTGGAAGTGAGCTTGAAAAAATAACATAATACTAAATTCAAACCAGAGCAGTGTTTATCTTACAACTTTAATAATAACTTACGTATTTTTTGCTTGCCCATCTTTAAAACACATTTGCCCAACAAGTGCAGCAGACTGGTCACCCAAGCACTGAAAGTGAGAGATATTTTCTTTTAGCAAATGTCTGCACATGAATTACGTGCATGAAAAAGGCCCATGAATAGATACATTTCATTGTAACTTTAATCTATTTGTACCACACAGGTAACTGAAAGTAAGGAAAAACCTATATAGATAAGCTATGCTTTTTATTACTCTTCCTTTTGTAAGAACTAAAAATGAAATGTGTTGTGCTACTTACAGTGAACAATTTAAAGAAGTAAAATAAAATTTACTGTCTTTACATATGTTGTACTGGAAAAGACTGAGAATCTGCCCAGCATTTCTGGACTACGTATATACAGAACTTCTTTTATATATATGAAGCAGAGATTGCTTCCATTTTGTAATGTTACTCCTTTACTTAGAGATCCTAAGTTTCCAACAGCACTACACACATGCATTAAAGCTGTCAGCCAGGCCTGAATAATGATGAATCAAGCCAACCAATAATTCATCTTCCAAATTTTACTTCATGTTTAACCTGAAGTAAAAAACCACCAACTTAATTCATAGAAGAACTCACTCATCTTAAAGCTTTTTCCTGTGGAGCTTTGTTCATGCAGTATCAGGTTGTCATGCTAGAATCTGAGTTGAAGTAGGACTTACCCCAGAAATTGGTACTCCTGTCAAAGCTCCAGATTTCTGTTTTGCAAAAAGAGAAAAAAAGCTATGAGTTAGCTTTCCATGACTATAATTGAAGGCAATGAAAAAGAAGCTAAACTTCTAATGCTCAAAGGAAAACAACCATTCGGTTCAGGTGTACACTCAAATTCAGCTTAATGCAGCTCATGTCTAAAACACTAACAGAGAGCAGGGAATTTTAGAGTTAAACTTTATGTCACCTCAAAAGGTCTGACCATACTATACAGAAAATTAGGTTCAATGTAATCTATGCAGTAAATGCCAAGTGTAAAATGCAAAAGTGCAAAATGGTAAAGTGACTAGAAAAAATTGTGACTGTGGTGACACTCTAAGTGAAGAGAGATGATTTTACAACGCAGCATTTTGAGCCTCATACAGAATTTCTTCCAAATACTACCATAGAGTTTTTCAGTTACATTTCTGCTATAGAATCATAGTCATTTACATTGGAGAAGACCTCTAAGATCATCAAGTCCAACTGTTAACACAGCACTGACAACTCCATCACTAGAGCATGTCCCTAAAGGCCACAGCAACATGTCTTTTAAGCACCTCCAGGCCAGGTATGGTGACTCCACCACCTCCCTGGGAAGCCCGTTCCAATGCTTGACAGCCATTGCTGTGAAGATCCTTGTCTTATCCCTTATTACTTGGAAGAAGAGACTGCCCCCCCCCCCCCCACCACAAGCTCCTTTCAGGTAGTTTTAGAGAATGGTAAGGTCTCCCCTGAGTCTGCTTTTCTCCAGACTGAACACCCCCAGCTCTCTCAGCTGCTCCTCATAGCACTTCTGTTCCAGACCCTTCACCAGCTCCATTGCCTTTCTCTGGACAAGCTCCAGCACCTCAGATGTTTTTCTTGCAGCAGGGAGCACAAAACTGAATGTGGGATTTGAGGTGCAGCCTCACCAGTGCTGAGTACAGGGGGATGATCACTTTCTTGGTGTTGCTGGCCACACTATTGCTGACACAAGCCATGATGCCACTGCCCTTCTTATCCACCCAGGCACATGCTGGCTCATGTTCAGTCGCTGTCAACCAGCACCCCCAGGTCTTTTTCCTCCGGGCAGCTTTCCAGCCACTCTTCCCCCATCCTGTAGTGCTGCCTGGGGTTGTTGTGACCCAAGTGCAGGATACAGCACTTGGCCTTGTTGAACCTCACACAATTGGCCTTGGCCCATCGCTCCAGCCTGTTCAGATCCCTCTGCAGAGCCTTCCTACCCTCCAGGAGATCAACACTTCTGCCCAACTCAGTATCATCTGCAAACTTAGTGAGGGTATCCTGAGAATTTTATTTAATTATTTCACTATTTCCTGACAATTTTGAATTCTTTCTTTAAATTGTTTCTTTATGCAACGATGAAATTGCATTTTCAGTAAAGCCATGCAAGTGTATTTCCAATCTGAACATCTTTTTCTTTAATTCTCATTTTAACTAAATGGATTTATGGCAACTGCATTTATAAATTCACTAAAAAACTCTGCATGAATCTGATTGTTTAACTATAATAGAATTAATATTTTCAGATAGATTGGCCTTCTTTTCTCATTTATAAAATGATAGAGCCAACTTCCATTAGCCAGTAGGTGTATTTTTTATTTCACTATAAACAGAAATATTCGACAGTCTGCAAAGACAAGCACATACATTGAGATTGCATTTTAGAAATAATTTTGGCATGAACTTCAATTGTAATATCTCAGATTTGGAAATACATGGCAAATTTATTGGTCTAGAAAGTGCACTTTTACTGATCCTTAAACCAGTGGAAATGCACAGCATCTGAGCAGAATGGGTAAGATATAGGTAGTCAGCCTAATGGAAGCCTCTACTCACCAGGCTAGGACAGATTTTCTACAGCCAGCAAAAGGAAGAAAGAGAAAAAAAATGGAAGGAAAGGGGAAGAGAAACAGAAGTTCACATTTAAGGTGACAAGCAATTCTGTTGTAGTGGTCAGGTAGTATCTTTTTCATTTACCTCACTCATTCAGCTTAAAACAACTCATTTCCTTCACGCAAATAAGTCAGCAATGACTTCTAGTGGCAATTCCATTAACACATTAGCAAAAATATTTACATTTCAGGGAAGTTAGAGTTATATTCTAAATAAAAATCTCATAACTTGTCTTAATTACTGAATGCCTTCATGTTCTTAATTAAAAATAGCACAATCTACCAGGAAAAAGAATGCAAAATCAAACATATAGTTTATCCAGTTTTGAAGCTAATAAATTAGATGCCACTGTATCAGAAGAGTTAGTGCTGCATCACAGTAAACAAATTTTCAACTTTATATAGTATTATACAACAGTAGATAACAATATACTAATCAGAAATCAAAATACAGGTCTACAGAAAGTCATTAGTCTTAATTTATAGAAATTCTGTCAAATCCATATTGATACAGTTGTATTTTTACAAGATTAACTTCACACAAATACTAGAAAACATACCATCAGGCCATATATCTCAGAGGAGCTTCGTACTTTTGGAAGTATTTCCATAGGAATATCAAAGAACCTAAACGCAATACAAAATAATGTATATATATGGTCAGTGCTAAATCAGAAAGCATCTTGCATTTGTTTTCTTAAATAAGTTTAAGATAGAAATAAAAAACCCCAAACCTATAAAAGGAACTTTGATTTCTAGGGTTTAATCCATAGTTATGTGTTTTTCCACATGTTACAGTACATGACATTGATTTTTTGAGTAAACTAGCATATATTTCCATATTTTGAGGACATATGCAACTCTTTCATGTGGGAAGTCGTTTCTCTTTCAAAAATACCTTTATAGTACTGTTGTTAATAAATGTCAGTATAAAATAGAGACATTATCATTGTAACTGCCTCACAAATTTGATTAAGTAATTAACTATTGTTAATTATTTAATTACTTGTCATTGTTTACATGAACAGTCCTCCACCTACACAAAGATTCTGCTACTTTTAGTTAATCCAGACCATTGTAAACTGGACATCTGGAGAACAATGAATCTTAGTCACTAATGTCAACAGTAAATACAAAAGTAACTGCTGATATTAGTCTACATAAGAGATTTGTACTATTAAATGAGTTAGAAACTATCTAAATAACAGTATTACTGAAAAAATGAGCTTACTGGCAGAGTTCAGGATCCCACTCCAAGGAATGAATGTTGAACAACATAGTTCTACTGGCATTGGTTACATCTGTACAGTGAATGCCTCCATTCTTTCCACCTGTCAAACTCTGAACAAAAAAATAACACTATTTGTCAAGGAAAGATATAGGCTTCCTTCAACAAATTACAAAAAAATTTCTAAGTCACAAAGCTTTTAGCTTGGGACTGAGAACTCTGATATTTCTGCAACAACTAAAGAGGTAGATCCAATACAACTTCCTAGAGTGAAAGATTCTTCTGAAAGCGTGAGTAAAATTTTATAGCAACCTATAATGGTAAACTATATATAAGCATCTATAAAAAATACAGTGGTACAGGGACAGTAGAAGTTTATCTTGCAAGGAACTTTAATGGAATTTCTTTGGTGGGTTGTATTAACATCATTGTGTGATCCCAGTGTATCACTGTCCTTTGTCACAGTACTGTATCACAACACTTTGCACTGGAAATTGCAGGACAGAGAACTCAGTTCTACAAAGAGTGATAATGAGGTCACAAATACATACCCATATAAGCCATGAATCAATAGTCCCAAACATAGCTCTTCCATCACCAACTGCTTTTCTAATCTCTTCCACATTATCCAAAAGCCACCGAAGTTTCACTGCACTAAAATAAGTGCTAAGTGGAAGGCCAGTCTTAAACTGTAAAGTTAAAAAAGAAATAATTTTAATGCCATGAAAGTATCTTTTCCATAAATACTGTAGTTATATTTAAAAATGGTGATAGTAAGTGAAAAAGCAAAGATGCAAAACTCAAGAGACATTACATAAACTTGTTATTTAAATAAGTACTAAGCATACAACACACAAGTTCTGAAAACATCGAAATCAAATAGCCAGTGCATTAATGGACAAAGATCAAAGCTGATCTAAATGCAGTTCAAAGATCATTTACGTGGAAAAAGTTGTTTGCAGAAGTCCTGTCTTATCTAAGACATCTCCATATGACTTGACAAGTCACAACAACAAAAATGAGCGGCACAACATGGGAAAGATGAAATTTATATTCTACTAGAACTTCAAAATGAAGAAAATTTATATGCTTTTTGACGTCCATTTCCTGCCTACAAGAAACTTAGAATACAAAAAACACATAATATTTATACAATCAGTCAAAGATCAAAGAATTGTGACACTTTTTGTAAGCATTTTTCCAAATTTTTATATATATACTCACATATATAAAAATTATTTTGCTCTTCATGAACTATCTTTCTAGTTATCAGATTGGCTGCAATTAATTTCAATATTAAGGCATAAGATGAGAATGGATAATTAATTTCACATCAATAAATTATTTCCCTTTTTTTTTATACATGATCTTAATTTTTGTGTGTGATGTTTACTTACCATTGGCTAGATAGCACATCATTAAGTCTCACTATTACTCCTTTAACTTCTCTAGTGAGATGTGTAAGGACAGTTAATTACTTATTTTGAGGAACTGAAACATTTTCTAGTCTGAGATCAGTGTATTATGCACATTTTTTGTTACTTGGCAAGCTAAGAAGGGAATAGAAACTACAACTGATTTACTTTGTTGTGGAGAATTTTAAATATATATATCCAAAACATCATATATTGTAGCAGCTAAATGGTCTGGAATATTTCTTACCTTAGAGAAGGACTTGTTTTTTCCTGGAATTCTTTTAAGAAGACGTTCAACTGTTGACTGGGTTCTCAGGTCAAGCCACACTAAAAACATGAATAAAATTAATTGATCAACAGATTCAATACACAAAAAGTGACATGTACAGGCTGCTTCTACAGAATTACAGCTCTTGCCAGTAAATTCCTGACTATTTTTATCTTTTCATGTAGTTGAAAGAATATTGTATTGCCAGTGTATTTTAAATGCACTGTTGCAAAAATTAAAAATGGTTATGTAAACTCATTTGATTCAGAATAACAAATGATTTGAGAAATCAAACAGAATTTTCCACGTAATAGGATATATACTTGATCAGAGTATAAGCAAATGACTAACACTCCTTTGCAACAGATGACTGTGATTAAACTAAGAGGTTAAAAAACAAATAGCAGCTTATATAAGCTTTGAACTGAAGGACCACCTCAGTTATTAAGGTATAGCTGGGCTTACGATAAAGTTATTACCTATACATATTTGAATATAGAAGAGTTCTGTTTTTTCAGTGATACCATTCTAAACTGTATCTGGCACTTGACATGGCCTAAAAAAGCAATTCTAAACAATTAATATTTTTCAGCTGGCAAAATCTGATCAATAGTATTCTTTAAACTCACTGACCATAATTTCCTTTAAAGTTAAATCAATAGCACTCTGAAAATTTTGAAAGAAGTGATTGGGCACAAGTCAGAACTTCATTACATGCAAGGAACTAAGGAGCACTGCTGGAACATTGGGGGTTAAGTTAGAATTTTTATGGAATAGGGTTTTTTTTAACTGCACTGGTACGTACACAAACACACAACTTATGACACAGATGTACAAAAAATCAAAGAAATTAATAGACTAGGCCATAATGAGATCTGCACAGGAAACTGGGAAAGTATTTTTACCACAACACGCTTGTATTATGATATTACATATTCAGAAAAGATAGTAGTTACCAATAGCATTATACAGAGGTTCTCCAGTTGTCTTGTCCCAAACCACTGTTGTTTCTCTCTGATTGGTGACTCCAATGGCTTCAGGACAAAATAGAAAGAAGTATCCTTTTCAGAAGGTTTGTTTTCCTCTTTTGGGGGGGGTTAGGGAGGGAAAGGAGAGGTGGAGAGGAGGGAGGAACAGGTAAGGAGAAGAGGAAAGTAAATGGGAAATAAAAAGCTTCCTACTTTTTTATGTCATAATCTAGAAATGTTATTTCTAAAAACTCATCTTTCAACTTTTGCTGCTTAATCTATAGGCTCTAAATCTCTCTCTTTTTTTTGGTCACAAAATGAGACAGCAACAACACTGACAGCGAAACTAGCTTTTCCCAATAAGTCCTAAATTAAATTTCAGAATTTCTTCAGTTATCACTTTTCTGTCATTTTACAAGATTAGGTTAAGTCTACTTTATAGATTCTGTATTGCCAATATACACAACGGACTTATTTTCTTCTTATTCCTCCCAAAAAACCTGTTTTCAACTCCAGTGTAACATTTCATTTGAGGCTACACATGCTGCCACTTTTCTATTTATTAACTTAAAAATTAGAGAATCTGAATTGCTCAGCCATGAATACATTAAAGTCCTCAGTTAACCCTAAGTACCTTTTATGTTAGAGAGGTTTATGTTCAGTTGTTTCAGTTTTTCACAGGTCTTCTCCACACATTCATAGACAGAATTTAATATTTCCTTTGGATCTTGTTCCACCCATCTTTAACAAACAGTAAACACTGGTTAGTAAAAAATTACATATAAAAGAAATTCTAATCTGAAAAATAAGCTGAACATTTTGATACAATTATAACTACAAAAACTTTTTTAGGTATCTAGGAAAAATATAAGGAATTTTAAACCCTTTTCAAACTGTAAACTGTAAACAAAAAAGCATCTGCAGAAAACAAAGAATTTTGGTTTATTCCATATGGGGGGCATCGGCAGCAAAGTCAGTTAGGAACAAATAAACCCAAAAAAACCACTCAGAGAACAAACCAAGATAGTTCTATGGATTGAACTGAAAACTGTGATTAAACTGTAAAAATTAACAGCTTTACCACCTTAAATGAGATGTTAAGTCTCCTATAAATTTTAGTTTTAAACTTTGAAATTTAGACATTAAATATGGTAATGAGTGATGAGAGCAAAACACTAAGTATTTTTTAATTTTTTGTAACTCAGGGCATATACTGAACACCCAGTGCAAGATATTTTATGGCATTTTTCCTATAACACTGTCTTTTTTGGCCAATACTATGCTCGTAATAATTATTAATCAACTTGAGTTTTGATCACTGATAGATAAAAATACATAAGCTCTATACAAATAAAAAAAAAAAATTCATACCCTTCTTTAGGGAATTTTTGATTTATTTCCACTTGATGGTGACTTAAGAGCTCCGCTGTTTTTGCATTAAAAACCTGCAAATAAATGACACAATGGAATTTTCTGTGAATGCAGAAGTTTCAACAGCAATCAATTAACATTTATTCTTTTGAACAAATACAGTGCTCTGATAATGGACAGTAATTTTCTATCAGTAACCCCGATATCCATATAACCTGGGTTCAAATACAAGCATTTTTGTAAATTAAGATAGGTACAGAGTATTTTGGTAAACTTTGCTGTCAGTCTGTCAATTATAACTGTTTTTTTTTCTTGATGGATTGGGAAAGAACCATATTTTTTCTTCTGGTGGTTGTAGAAACTAAACTAATGATGCATTTTAGAATATCTCCCAGTAAAATACCCCCTGTTGCTGGTAATAACATTTCTTTAGTTCCCGCTGTGACACTCTAATGCCAGAGCTATGCATTTTCTTGGGTTAGCTCACTTTTAAGAAGAGTGAGAATCTGTGAGAAATCACAGAAGGGACCAAACTGTGAAGAGAGAAAAAGCATCCAGGCAGAACCCAGTTTGCCTCAAAAAAATCTACAAGTACAGAGCTCATGAACAACTCAATAAGAAAAGAATGCCACTGCATCAACAGAATACATTAAAAAAAAAGAAGAACATGCAGAAAAGTAATTTAAATTTGGATATACTACAACAAAAACAGCAGAGTGGAGAATCATGAGGACACTATTAACAGGTGTTATTAAGGAATCACAAGCTAGAGGTTCTGCCTTGCAGCAGAAGGCCAGGTGGAATGCTCAACAATCTTCATTAACCATCAGTGGCCTGTTTCCAAAAGGAATCTCTGCTGTGGCCAAGCTAAGATGACACCTGGTAAAACATCCAACTCAACTGTACAATGAGTAAACCAGGGTTTACTCTGGCCCACTGAGTGGGCAATGATGATGTTCCTGTGTAAAGGGCTCTTTCTCACAAGCATCAGGCAGAACCTTTTGCTTGAAGAATGTTCAGGGACCTGGAAAGTAAAATCTAACAGTAGGTTCAGGTGAACTGCAGAACATGTCAGAAGGACATCATCCTAATTTTTATGACAAGCAAAGTTGAGCCAGATTTAGAAGCCAGATTTAGAAACCACTCACATGCTAAACAAAATTCAGCTATACCCATCTGCCCTCTAGGATACAACTTAATCCTTTCTAGACTTCCTTGTTAACGCTCTCTTCTCATTCCACAAATTTTAGGAATTTCTCTTAAATCTTTTAATCCATAAGCTCTTGATCACATTTAGACAGTACACTTTACTATGAAAGTATTAGAACGATTCTGACAAAAAGGAGATGAAGTTCTGATCCTCCATTTTCTTTGGAATATTGAAGTGTATTTTCAGAATAAAACTTTGAAGTTTAGAAACATTCTACTTACACAGTAGAATCCAGAATAATTCAGGGCGGAACGGACCTCAGGAGATCTCTAGTACAACCTCCTGCTCAAAGCAGAATCAGCTATGAGATTAGACCAGGTTGCTCAAGGGCTTTTTTCCTAGGCAAGTCTTGAAAACCCCTGATGATGAAAACAGCACAACCTCTGGAAAAAGCTGAAAGCTAATTTTCACTCTTCACTGCCCAGAAGAGAAGTCTTAAAAGGGTACATGATTGTTCTTTTCTCCTACCAGCTGAAAAGATTACACAGAAAGACCATCACCGTATTCTTTTTGCTATATTTACTTATCTATGTTTCACCTACCAGCTCAGGCTTGACATGAAGCTATCCGAAAAAAAGGGAAAGCTCTGTCAGTACTAGACTTCTGGAAGGAACTTGCAAAATGGGATATGGGTCTTAAAATGCTACACAACATATCTAACGGGAGAGGTTAAGTTTTGCATGTGCGCAGCAAGGTGTTTTAACTTGAAATTGCCTTTCTATGAAAACCATCTCCCATTTACTAAGTTTTTAGAATAAAGAAAGATAGAGGACTTTCTATTGAATCTGTATCTGACCTACTAACAATGTTAAATATCATTCACTAATCATTCACCACTAATCATTCAAGAAGAAGAAGGCACTGCAAGGGATTCCTACTGGTAGCAGGAAACACAGAATCAATTCAAAAAAGTCATTGAGCGAATGGGGAGTGTGAGACACACAGACATAGCAATAAGTTGTGACAGCAATAAATTCTCAACACAAGCAATAACACTATAAATACACAGAGTTTTTCATGCTCATGGAGAAGAACTAGGTAAACACACTTTCCTAATCCATTACAAATAAATCCACAACCTTCTGATATTCTCAACCAAACAGCAGACACTCCCTCAGGATAAGGGATTAAAAGGTTTTGCTGTGAACAATCCATGCTCAAGGCCAGGTTGGATAGGGCCCTGAGCAACCTGGTCTAGTGGAAGCTGTTCCTGCCCATGGTGTGGGCTAGAACTAGGTGATCTTTAAGGTCCCTTTTGATCCAAATCATTCTATGATTCTATGATTCTACACTGATAAATAGAATTCTGATGCATCAAAAGATGCAAAATATGAGTCATTAAATTTAAACTACAAGGTGATAAATAAAGTAGGGAATAAATACAGCAAATGGGACCTCATAGCCTTCCTTGCCCACTTCCTCCAAAAATCCATAACTGTTGTCAAAAAAATCTCCCATGTTTCTAGGGTTTTGTCTGACTGGTGAGATAGAGAAGTAAGTGACAGTAAGTATGATATTGTGTGCAGCTTTGGTCACCACAATATAGGAAAGATATTAAGCTGTTAGAGAGTGTCCAAAGAAGGACAACAAAGATGGTGAAGGGCCTTGAGGGGAAGCTGTACCAGGAGCAGATGAGGTCACTTGGTCAATTCAGCCTTGAGGAAACTGAGGGGAGACCTCATTGCAGCTGCAACTTCCTTGTGAGGGGAAGAGGAGGGGCAGGCACTGATCTCTTCTCTGTGGTGACCAGTGACAGGACCGGGGTGAATGCCTTGAAGTTGTGTCAGGGAAGGTTTAGGTTAGATACTAGAAAGAGGTTTTTCACCCAGAGGGTGGCTGGGCACTGGAACAGGCTCCCCAGGGAAGTGGTCACAGCACCAAGTCTGACAGAGTTTAAGAAGCATCTGGATAATACTCTCAGCCCATGGTGTGATTCTTGGGGATGGTCCTGTGCAGGACTAAGTGTTGGACTTGATGATCCTTGTCCCTTCCAACTCAGCACACTCTGTGACTGTGAATAATTCAGGTGAGGTCAATATATTCCTCTTGGAACAGGTTCGAAGTGTATTTCTGTAATTTGTTGGGAGTAGATGCTTTCATTCTTTTCATATTGATTAAGAACTGGCTTAAGTTTATGATACTGATCTTTTGCTTTCTGTAGGGTATGGGGAAAAGTCAGTTTTGTCCTTATTTTATCAGCAGTAGTCACAAAAGAATTGTCTATGCTATTTGGACATGTAGAGCTGCCTTGAACAGAGATGAAAGTGACAGTCAGCAGATATGTGCTAAATTACCTGGTGAGAGATTAAAGAAAAGGCATAAATAACAGCCTCCCTCTACTCCCAACAAAGAATTAGAGCCTTGAGTCTCAACACTGGGGAGAAGAAAGACCTACTTATCCATGCTGTATGGGAGCAAGCAGACAAGCAGAAGGGCTGATCACTTAATTCAAGCTCTTTATAAGATTGTTAATATAATACATCACATGAAGGGGTGCAGTTACTCGTATTACATATTATTATGTATTACATTCAGTTTTTATTATCTTAGTGGAAAAGAATATCAATCCATTGTAACAATTTTCAAAGAATAAAAAGAAATATGAGGCTCACAGAAGTGATCCAAGAAGCTGCACATCTGAAAAGACATTAAGGAAAACAGATTTTAGAAGCAACTTTCCATGACTCTCAAGCTTTGTAACCTAACTCAGCCTGCAGAAAAGCTATTTTTGTTAGTCCATGCTGTCTCCTCAGGAGTTTCTGTTAAGCTGGAACAGCCATGGCTTTGCAGGCAAACAAGCTCAGAACTGGAGTTCTGCAATTGCATTGAAATCAACCCAGCTGGGGTAAGGATGACAGACAAACAATAATTCTCTCTTTAGCATTTAACCAGGAATGCAGACAGTCAGAATTTATGAATAAGTACAGCTTAATAAGTCTCCTAGAAATCATCTTTCTTGGAAGACTCCAGATGAACAGACATCCCTCTCCCATCTAGGAGATGCTTATGATTATGGGATTAAAGCACAAAAACTGCACTGTATTTTAAGTGATAGGAGCTAGGGAAAAAACGTATTTGCAATATTTTTAACCCTTCTTGGCTTGCTATGCAATCAAGTTTTGCTTTTTCCCCAAAAGGTCATGTTACTTCAGTAGAGAAGTGAAATGGATTCCCCTCTGAAGGGTAAGCTCAATGGGTACTAATCTCTTCCTTACCTAAAATTAGGTTTTACTTATTGAAAAGAATGCTTGCAGTGTGAGATAACTTTATTTGAATATTTCTTCTAGAGATGAAGTAAAGGAAGAAAGAAATATTTCACAGATGTGAGAAAAAAAAATTCTGTGTCTGCCTGACAAATCTAGAACTTAGTACCATATAGGTTCTTCACTGTATATTTCAACTCTTGCTGTTCCTGGAGTTTATCCAGCAAATACCTTTCAAGAGATCAAACAGTGGTTCAGCTCACCATTATCTCCTGAGCCTTAGACTTTTGCAAAAGAAGTTATAGTGGATTTTTATATGATTCATGAATAATGTAAAATGGAACATAGGAAATGCAAGTATTTAATGAAAACAATTGACAAAACACCTCAGCCAGAATTTAGTCATCTGTGTACACTTGTTTAGCCTACTCAATTTATTTTCCTGCTTCGTATATTTAAGAAAATGAGCCTTAAGTAATTGCTCTGGAACTTGAACCACTGCACTCTCCCTGGTAACTCTGAATCTACTATCCAGGTTCAACCCAACTTAACAGAAAAGTTGCAAGCTTTAGTTACATAGTTAATTTTGCAAAAGTAGATGATCAATGTAGAGATACAAAAGAGGGTTCCCGTAGGGTAAAGCTACCACACAAACTAAAATTGCATGTTTGCTTTGTGTTAAAGGCGAAGGTAAATAAGTAGTGACAGTAACAGAAATGCACCTGGTGCTTCTTTAGCACCTGTGCTCACGCAGACTCCACATTCATGCAAGAGACTGAAAACTTGCGTTCCTAGATAGGATAATTTGTTCTGAAACTATTCTAACTCATCTAGGTCATCAGAATCAACTCACTGCTCACTGAACTTAAGACCAGGTTGTTCTGGGCCTTTTTTAGTCAGGTATTGAGTATCTGCAAGGCTGGAAATTCCACAGATTTTCTGGGCCCTTATAGTGAAACATGTCTTCTTTACATCTATTTGAAACTTCACTTGCTCCAACTTGTGTTTGTTGCCTGGTGTCTTTTTCTATGCATGTCTGAGAAAAGGCTGGTTCTGTGTTCTCTACAAACTGTGGTTAGAGAGCTGCAGACAATCCCCTAGCCTCTCGTGTGAAGAAAGCTTCAGCACAGTGATCATGTTAGTGACCCTCTGCCTGGATGAAATCCAGTTCTTCAAATCCTCTTGTCCTCTGCGGGGGTCCAACATGAGACACAGTGCCACACAGATGGCAATAATTACTTTCTGCACTTTTCTTACTGTGGTTAATCTTCACCACCACAAGGATGCACTGCTCACTTATATTCAACTTGCTGTCCAGCAGGAATCCATGTCCTTTTTCACCAAGGAGCTCCTTAGTCTTCTGTGCCAAGTGCTAAACTTTGTTGAACTTCACAAAGATTCTGCCATGCCCCTTCTCCAAACTGAATTCCAGTCAACTGGTCACCTCCATCTGAGAGGGCTCTCGAACCCATCCCCACAGTGGTGATGACAATACTGTGGGGTATCAGCCCTCACTGCTGACTGCTGTGGAACACCACTGGTAAATCTGCCACCAGTAATTGTAAATTTAGACTCTGAACTGTTGACACTACTCTTTGGCCTCATAGGATCAGACAGTTTTTCACCCAGAGCTCTTTAAGCTGGTCAAAATCATCTGTCTTCCACCTTAAAAAAACTAGATACGCAAAGTAAACAACTAGTTGATTTTGGCTCGTGACTTGGTGAAGACAAAAACTGTTGGAAGCATTTCGAAAAAAAATGTAGAGAGATCAGTGAGAAAGGGAAGCAAAACAACTAATGGTAAAATATCGAGAGGCAATAAGAGAGCCAAGGAAACAACTCAGGCACAAACAATACTACATTACATTTTGGCTAACAGTATTTCAGAGTGAAGTCTCTCCTCTAACTGCAGCAGTCCCTTTCCAGCACAGAATTCTCCAGACACACTTGTTGTTATCTGCATGACCAATGTGGTTTGTAGGAGATCCCTGCACACTTTGCCGTCTTCTTTCCCTCTCCCCCATGTTCTGATTTAATTCAGTGATCACATATCTTATTTGCTCTAATCCATGCAACTGCATTATCATAACAGTACGATCACATTGCCAAATTTAAGACAATGCCGTATTTTGACATGAGTTGAGAGAAACTGAGACAGATACAAGAAGAATTGAAGAGTGACAGTCACACTACACTTTTCAAAAAAATTAGGGAGTACCTGATGCTCGAACAGAGGAAACATACCTCGTGCAGACAGACAAAATCCCCCCTGACTGCGTACAAGCCATCAACAAACGCCTCTAGTGTAAGAAATTCCTTGTAAAAGGAACTTTTAAATAAAAGCACGTGCATATAAATTTAAAGTTTGTAGCGTCTCTTAGTTCTACTTGTGTTATTTTTTCAGGACAAGAAAAAAGTTAACTTGGCATATAGGTAAAGGCAGTTAGAATTTATCTTCATGTGTTACAGGGAACTTCTTTAGACTTGTTCCCAGAAGAGACTCCTGACTGGCATTCAGGACAGCCTGGTGGTGTCATTTGTCAGTTTGGAGTTTCTCTCCACCCCCAGATCTGTGTTTTGTCATTTGACAATCCCATGAAGGTCGTGATATTGAGTAATAACAGTAACACAGGTCAAGAAGATATTCTAGTCTGCTGTTTCATGAAAGAATATGTCACAAAAAAGAAAAAGAAGGCAAACCAACACTTCCCAATTAATCAATACTGTGCACATCTCACAAAATTTTATATCTAGTCATTATCTCTATCCTTCTCATGGAGGAATTTATCAGTGGGATTCAAGGAAGTCAAGTTACCACAACTTACTGACTAAGGGACAAAACATTTGTAGAGATTTGCAAGCAGGAAGTTTATATAGTAAGTTTCATATATAATAGCATTAGTTACAGTCTATTGCATAATATACAAATAACTAGATCCTTCAAGTAAAGGGCTTATATATATAGTTAATATATTAATCGTTCCATCCTTAAACAAACTTCTCTTCCTCCAGCGTTTAAACAACTCGGTGTTTCAGAAGGTGTGCAGGTTCAGCCACCTGAATACCTACAGTGCACAGGATGCACTGACATGAGGGCTGGAACCGCAGCAGTCACTCAGCAGGCCCGGGTAGGTCTTAGAGGGGAGCACAGCAGAGTCATCGCATTGTTTGAACAGCAGCTAATCACAGCCCCTGCACTCGCACGGATATACCTCTCCAGTGCCTGAGGACCACGTCCGTTTGATTCCGTTCAGGGCGAGACACCCGACAGAGTTAAGACCCAACCGATTTAAAACGGCAGGGATTTAAAGCACAGCCTGCTCGGACCCGCGGGATTTCGCGGTCCCCTGGAGCAGCAGCCAGAGACGCTGGTCCGGAGCTCGCCCCGGGACCGCTCCCGGCCGCGCTCCGCGGGACGGGCGCTGCTCCCGGCGGGAACGCGGCACAGGGACACCGGCGGGGACACGGCGGCTCCGGCAACCCCGGACCACCGGCGGCACGGAGGTAGGAGCCGGGTCAGCGCAGCCCGGCCCTGCGGGCCCGCTCCCCCTGCCCTTCCCCAAGGGCACGGCCAAGGACCCCGCCGGCGTGGAGTGGGGAGAAGGCGCAGGAGCCTCGGGTGTCCCCCCTCAGGCCGTGTCGGGGGTGCCGCCTGCCTCCGGCGCCGCCCCGATCCCCCCGCGCTGTGCTCACCAGGAAGCGGCTGGAGCTGGTGCCCTGATCGATGGCTCCCACCAGCGGCCCCAGCGCTGTCCGGTCGGTCGCGGCCATGAGCCCGCCCGCCCCGCTCGGTGCCCGCTCGGCTCCCCCGGGCCGGTCCCGCAACGCCCGTAACGGCCGCGCCGGCGCCGCGCGGGGAGCTCGCGGCCGGCGGCGCGTGGCTGGCGGGTGAAGCCGGCGGCGGGGGCGGGGCGGGGGGCGCTGCCGCGCGCATTGTGGGCCCGCGGCCAATCAGCGCCCGGGGCGCGGCGGGGGCGGAGCGGGAGGGGCGGGGCCGGAGGCGCGCGAGGGGGTGTGTCACGTGACGCACGGCGCGCGTCACGCCCTCACCACCCTCCCCTCACCCCGCCCCGGCTCCCCTTGGCGTGAGGGGGGAGGCGGCAGGGCTGGGGCGGCTCAGGAGCGGGGACGGGGTGGCTCCCGGGGCATCCCGCTGAACCACCTCCCGGGCACCCGCCTGGGGTCACTTGTGCCCTGAGGCGCCGTTCCCCGGAGCGAAAGCTGTTTCTCTCGTAATCGGAATAACCCCCTCGGTCTCTGAGGCGGAATCCCGCTCGGGACACGTCAAACCGGGACGTCCGCTGGGAATCTTTACGTTCAGAGCGACTATTGTATTCCTGAAAAACTGAGTGACCACAGCATTGGCAGAGATGTATTTATATCTATGGTACGGCCCCAAAGCGGCTTTTCATCTCCTGAAGCTTTGCCCTGCCTTGCGCAGAAATATTCATGGGCTTAATAAAATGGAATCTCGGTCTCCCTTCCTTACCTACCTGCTGGTAACTCGTGCTTCAGGAAAAACCTCTGGTGTTGCAAGACCTGTGATGGAATTGCAAAAGCCAACAGCGTTGACTGGAGCATACGAAAAGTTGCCAGTGACACAGGGTGCCAGGAAATCATCCCCCACAGACACCAACAAATCAGCCCCCACAGACACAGTTAAACTGATTTGCCTCCGCTGTGACTGCCCATTACTGGTCCGTGTCCAAACTCAGGGTGTTTTGCCGCTGTTACTCCCTGATAAGCAAAATCTGGTTGCTGCCGCTTGGGAATGCTTTGCGTGACATCTTACCCAGCTCTTCCGACGTTTCCTTGTTTTGTTTGTAGTGCTTCAGCTGGCACTTAAAAGCCCTGGCAGGGATGTGAACAGCACTAAGCACTAATATGTAATAGCAGGGGATTTCATTGCAGCCCATAATTACAAAATCTAAAATGAGACTAGTACAGTTTAGTGGTAAAATTCACATTTTCAAGACTGAGAGTGATGAAACACTGGAACCACTTACCAAATATTATGAAGGATTTTCTATTATTGTCAAATTTTATAGCCAAGACTGTCATTTTTCCTTAGAACTTAGCTATAGTTCAGAGATCAATTTGCTCAGGAATGTACTGCAAACCTTAGAGAAGGATCCACAGCAGTTCATACCAGAAGATTATAATGATTCCACCTGGCTTTGTCAGATATCCCCCCATCAACTTCCCTCACTTCTCATGGTGTATGCTACATGAAACTTCTACTCTAGAGCCACTGGCAACAGATGCAGGTCACTAGGAAAGCTCATGCAAGGCTACAGCATCTCCACATAGATTAGCAATTCAAGGAATGAATCCCATGGAATCTTAGTTAAATCTGAATTAATCAGTATAATTCCTAGGAAAAGTGTGGGGTTTGTGTTATTTCTTTTGTCTCTTTTAAAAACTGCAGTATTTTGTTCTGAGTGTATTTTAACTCAAGATGTGACTATTTTCAACAAAGGTTGAAATCTAAGGATCCAGAAAGGGAGGAAGGAATGTGACTCATATTTATGCAAAACATGAAATACTACTGCACCTATGTACAATTTATAAGGATCACTGAGTTACAGAGTTTCTCTAGGAGGTGCAGATCTACCGTTTCCTTAGGTGTTCTTTAACAATGCCTATATATGTTCATAGACAAGGAACAGAAAGGTTGGCAACAATAACCCATGATATTTAACCTGCTGTAGACATGCAAATCAGACAGAAGGGGGAAATGATTTAATCTGAAACTAGAAAATAAAGAGTCAGGGAGAATAGGTTATTTTTCCTAGGTCATTCAACAATGTGCTCTCTCTTCTTTTACATTCCTATTCAGTGTTTGAATAGAATATTTTTTTCCTGTGGTATTTATTGTACAATACCTGAGTGTTGCTATTTGCAGAGTACGGATAGTGGGCACTGTCCTAGGTAAGCTGCCTGCAGGGAAAGGAAGGGTGGAGCTGTGGCTGTACCTTTACAGTAAGACAGAGTGAGGCCACACTCAGCTGAGACAGTTTTAAAGGAATTAGCTTCCTTTAAAGGAATGAGCGTGGATAATCTATGTGGACTAATTTCTTCTGCCTGTGACTCAGATTTCACTGAAGCAAGTCTACACAATACATATTAAGTTGTTAACTATTCTGTTCTCCTGCTGAAGGATGTATGAAATACGAAGAAAAAAAAGAGGAAAATAAAGCTTAAGCTCTAGTTGGGAGCCTTGTGTATATTATTCATGACAGAAGGAGTGATTTGGGAAGTTAGATATACCTACTGTAATGATTTCCACCTGGCAGAAATAATGCAGACTCCTATTGATTTTGGAGAACTCACTTATAAGAAAGTAGAATTCAATTCCCCAAAATGTTACATTTATGAAGAGGTTGCTTGTTTTCAACTGCCCACGCAATGCAGATGCTTGCAAATGGTACTCTTGTTGCACATGCAGCTTTTTGACCTCTTGTTCTCTAAACTGAACTCAAATGGATGGTTTTTCACCTCTGAATACAGCCTCACTGGTCTGGGCTTTTTAAAATATTTTTAAGGTAGTGAATACACTTGAAACACATTCATGAAGCACATAAATATTTGCAGTGCATTTTTAAGAGGCAGCAGAATTTAGTTCTTAAAGAACTGGTTTCAATAGCACATAAACGCAGTTGTTTGCTTTTGGTTTAGTTTTTTTTAGTTTCAGTTTGATTTTCTTCTGTAATCTCAGCAGAATGAAGGGAAGTTGGCAATTACATTCTGCCCTTTCTGGCTGATTCTTCTTTATTGACCTCAGGTTAAGGACAGAGTGTGACTGTGTCAGGCTACTCCAAGCATGTGATACAGTGTGAATTAAGGAGTGGGTGCCAAAAGTCGATGTCTTTCCCTTTCTGCCTTGTAGTAACAGAGCAGACTCAGCCATAAAATCCTGCTCTTCCTTACACATGTGTGATCTTTGTGTTCCCTCAGGAAGAGTGGAAGGAAAATATTTGGAACTAGCCTGAAACAGGTGTAGTTGTAAAGTGTACAGTGTGTCAGGGTAACGAGTCACGCTGTCACATGCACCCTTTTGCCTACTGGGAAGTTGGATGGTGTATGTGAGGGTGTGTGTCCTGGCACATGTGGGTAAATTCCACTTCTCTGGCTCAGCACCAACAGGTCGTGACCTTGGCTGCCAGGGCCCTCACATTTATATATATTGTCTGCAGCACCGTATGGAGGGAACCTTTTCATACATCCAGAGGAGGGTGGGCGATTAGAGTGAACAATTCTACGTTCTGTCTCCTGAGTTTGTTTTGGAAGGTGTCCACAGGCAGTATTACCATTTGGCAAGAAGGGCTTTATTGTGAAGCCATGACTGCAGTGATGAAATGAGTGTCTCGCAGGATTTGCTTTACTTCTGACCTGGTATTAGACAATAGTTTTCTCTGAATGACTCTTTATATTTAGAATCACTCTGACACTGTTTGAACCCTGAGACAATTGTTGTCTTTCCAGTGGACAAAAATAAAATTTAGATAAAATAAATTCACAGTTTGAAGGAAACTAATACTAAGTCCTTTCAAAAGTAATTATTAAGCCAGTAAGTCTATACATGAGTCATAGAATCACAGAATGGATTGGTTTGGAAGGGACACCAAAGTTCATTTCGTTCCAATCTCCCTTCCATGGGCAGGGATATTTTTCACTAGACCAGGTTGCTCAAGGCCTTATTATGGGGAAATCAGGAAAAAAAAACCCTGCAAGAATGCATAGATAAAAGTAAATGTTCTTGGGAATTAAAATGAATAATTCAGAGGAATATAAATATTCCTTAGCTGTATAGTAGATACTCTGTGTTTCAAAATCCTTAACTCTGAGACACTTGGTCATCTACCCTCCATAAGAAATTGTGACAACTTAGTGCAAAATTTACTCCTGAAACTTTACTCTTCATTTAAGAAGCATTTGGACAGTGCTCTCAGGCACATGATGTGATTCTTGTGATGTCCTGTGCAGGGCTAGGAGTTGGACTCAATGATTCTGATGGATCCCTTCCAGCTCAGCATATTCTATGATTCTATGACTGAAGGGACACATTAAAAATGAGTTAGTTTTATACTGGTTTCATAATAGCTGTATTTTACTAGCTTTTTTTTTTTTTTTAAACTTATTTTTATCAAATGAGTTAACCTAATTTGTTCTCCATAAACTGATGATAGGGCCAGTTCTCACAGGCTCATTCTGTTCTTTACTTTAGCCTTCAAGTTAGCAGAGGCAATGCAACTGCTGCTCATACCGGGCATCTTTTCATGTACATCTTTTTTTTTTTTTTGCATCGAATGGTGGATATTTCAAAAAATAAGCTGAAGTGAAATCGCTGTGTGTGATAGTAGGATTAGAAAAAATGTGAATTACTCTAAATCCTGATATTTGACACTTTTGCCTCTAAATCCTAGCTCAGGATTGGAAATTTACTGATATACACTCCAGGATGGTTTTCATGTGTGGTGTAGATATTAAAATCAAGATGCAGCAGTGGAACTATATGAAAACCATGGGACTGTTGTTAAACTGGGTTAAAAAAATTCTGTTAATCCTGCTCTAACCTGTGGTCTTACATCATGCAGAAAAATTAAAACAAAGCAGGAGAAAATAAAGCTTCAGGTGACAGGTGCCATATGTCTACAGAGAGTACAGGATAGTGTGTATTAAAACAGCATCAAATACATATCCTACATGTAGAAATATCTGTAAGTATATTAAGAAAAATACATATTTAGTAAAGAAAATATTGCACATATCTTTTCAGTTTTTTGTTTCAGTTTGGTTATTGCATGCTGAATAACTGTGCAACGTCCTCAGAAAGGGCACTGAGAATTTAGTACTGATTATTATATAGTGCTGTAGTTATTTACTCTAGGTAATTAGATGCCCTCAGGATCCATATTTTGCCTATGAACTTCAAAAGTTTTTGATGTATTATCTCTGCAAAACCTCTTGTGAAAGTGTAATGCCTCTGGCATTTTTTTTCAGATATGGAGAAAGCTTCAGAGCAGTTAAATTACAGGTCAGTGGTCATGTAGCAAGTCCTTAGGAGAGCAGAGGTAAAGTACAACTTTCTCTCAGGTCCAAAGGCGCTGCTTTCGCTGGTTACTGCCTTCCTCAGGAATCAGTAACTGCATTCCTGTTACCCTCAGAGAGCACAGGACTGAATAAAGTGATAATAACCGACAGAGCCAGGATTCCACGGAGTAAGTGGATCTAGACACCCATAGGTCCTAAAAGATGATGTTTTTACCACTACCATCACAATCCTGGCCATGAAGAGTTTCTGCTTACTGTAAAATAGGTCTGGTTTTTGTTGGATCCTTTCTTGAGTCGTCTGAGCTCATTAATATGGCAGAAAACATACCCAGACAAAATAAAAGCGGATTGTGCTCTGCCAAGAAGCTGAATTGACTCACTTGCTCCAATAAGTGCCAGAGCTGGTGCAAAAGCGGAGCTTTCCACAGCAAGGAGCATGGGAAAGGTTAAGAATAAGTAGGAGATAATGTGGAGGAGACTGGAGACAGGATGAAATATTCAGCAGCTGCAACCTCTTAGATTGCCTCAGTTGCTCACAGACCTTCAGCCTCCGCATCATCAAATCAAATTGGGAAATTCTGGAGATGTTAATGGACATTATTATCATGAAGACTGGACTATACTGTCTCCTTTTGAGAATAACTTTGAGACATTGTTATGTCTAAATTTAAAGAATTTTCAGTTTTAGATCACAAAACTAGTGTATCTCTCATAAAACTGAGGGGAAAGCTCAGCTACGCTATGGTCTTCTGGAGATTCTTTATGCTCTGTTTATATGGTAAGGCAAAATGATGGTAGTTACCAGCAGCTGGAGTTTCTTGGGACTAGTAGGTAATGTACAAAGAGCATCTGAGACAGCTATGTTTGCTCAGCCCTAGGAAAAGAAAGCCTAAGGGACATCTTACTACTGCCTATAACTTTACCTACTGGGAAAGTATGGAGGAGATGGATGGATCCAATCTCTTGAAGATGCATGGTGACATGACAGGAGGGAAAACATCTTTCTGTTTAGATGTAAGGGATGGCTAGAAATAAGGAACCTTTTTTTTTTTTTAACTTTTTCTTTTCCCCTCATAATCAGAGTTGTCAAACAGTGGAGCAGATGCCCAAAGAGGTTGTAAAATCTCCATCCTTCAGGTACTCAAAATACAACTGGACAAGGTCTGACCAACCTGCTCTAGCTGTGTCTGTTTGGACAGGAGGTAGGGCTAGTTGGCCTCCTGGGGTTCCTTCAAGCCTATATGATTCTGTGGATCTGTGACTTTTCTTGCAACAAGCACTCGGTCTGGAGTAGCTGTAGCTGTGCTCCAGCTCTACTCCTTTCAACTCCATGACAAGTCTGTAGGTTGACATCAGGCACATGCTTTCAGTTCCTCTGCATTTGTAATCTAGACAGAGACAGAGGGAGCATGAAGATAGTGTACTAGTGGTTGCTATTTCTCAAGAAGTGTAAGCTGCAGCTAAAAAACTCTTGCCTTCCTTCGGAAGTACTGCATGCCAGTTTCCTCGTGGCATGTCTCCAAGCAGAATCTGAAACAATAAAAGTGCTTCAAGCAAAGAGTGACCTCAAGACTGCTGTCCCAACATGCGCGGTTTCCAAATGCTGTATCAATTTTGTAGTGCTTCATAGTCTGTCGTGGTTTAATAAAGAATCTGTAAGGAGTCATCCTACAGATTTTGAAGATGGAAACAGTCCCGAGGTCATTATGAGAGAATCATTCATTGCTGCCAGTCACCTTTGCCCTAAATACTCAAAGTAAAAATATCTCTGTAGGGCTGGGTGTCAGCCATAGGGAAGAAGGGTATCAGAGAGCATCTGAGAGTTTTGAAATACAAAAAGGCAGAGCCCTATGGACAATCAATGAGTACACTGCTAGGAAAGCATACAATTTCAGCTACTCTGCTAGTAATGTGGCTACATTCTTACCCAGAAACATGAACGGTGGGAATGGATACCCTGCCAGAAAAATGGGCTTGTTACCTAAATGTCACCTCCACTGCAAGTGGAACATCTGATGACTGCAATGGTTACTGCCACACCCAGGTTATTGAGGACGCAGAAGTAATGCAAATCCCAACCTTTGATTTCAGTGCCAACGAATTTCCTGCCAGAACAGGAGCACGGGACATGCCTTTACTTCAGTTTTTAACTTTATGTCAGTTTTGAGCAGTTGAGGAATAGGTAGAAATTGTTCCTAGATTAATAGTTAACAGATATAGAACCTACGCAGATGGTTCAAAATAAAGGTAAGAAGACCTAGGAAAAAAGCTTGGTATAGTAGTTGGATAACTCAGACTTAGGAATTGCTGCCAGATTAAAATTTTGCCTCTGTTTTTATGGTTCTAATATTTTTTAATGTATTTTTGAGTTTTCTAGATATTTCCCTAAATAAAAGGACAGGTGTTTAAAAGAAAACACTGTAGTTCCAGTGAAGACTTGATATTTACAGTCCACTAATTCTGCAGAAGATCACTGAGTAGGTACGAAGAGTTCAGCAAAGCCTGGTTTATAGGCTTTATTCCAGATGTCAGATGAGGAGGTCTCAGTTCAAGTGATGCTTCCAGAGACCAGGGAAGCACTTAATCCAGAGTAACAGATCCTTTCTGACACTGATGTGATGGCACACACCAGCAGCAGCTATTCCCAAAGCTTGTGCTCTCTATTTTGGAGTGTTTTAGGTTCAAAAGAGACAGACATGTAAAATGCACAAGTTTTATCTTGAGTCAGAAAACTCATTTTCTCTGTAAGCTGGTAATTATACCTCACTGGGGACACCAAAATGAACACCAGTCTTTCCAAACTTCATAAAAGATGCCTCGATGTGTTTGTATTGGGAGTTGAATTGGATTTGAAATGAATCTGGAAGATATTACATGAATTTCTTTCTGTGCACTGGTGGAGGAGCACAACATGCAAAATGAAGAAAATTGCTTGTCTGAAACACTGACCTGTTCAGCTGTCCCTTCTCCAATCCTGGAAGGCAAGGATGAACTGCTGACCACACTGTCCTAACCCAGCACAGACACCAGACCTGTTGCAGTCCTGGAAAGCCAGGACAATGCTGGTGTTAATACCTGCCTCTGTCAGAGCCAGCTGGACTGCAGCCAAGCCTGCTGGGCAGGATGCTGGAGCAGAGGAAACAAAAGGGATGCCTTTCCCTGGGGTGACCGTAAGGTAACACTTCTGTAGGTAGCACTGCAGGCAAGCAGAGTGCTCAGATTTGCATACTGGGTTCTAAAGCACAGACACTTGTGCAGCAGCAGGCATTTGTGATAGCCTTATATGTGCAATGTAAAGGTGGTTCCACCTCTGCTTTCAGTTATGGCTGCTTCAATAGGTTATTGGGGCAGTTCTTGCACATGGTGAGTTATGTGAAGCTTATACACTGGCTGAATGGCCTCCCAACAGCAGGTTCCTGTTTTTATTTAATATACCTCAAAACAGTTTCCTGCTCAGGTTTCCCGAGGTGAGTTCCTGATAACTGCAGCACACTGCAGTCATGTTATCCCCTCATATTTCAGGGCCTTTGACATTTCAGTCTACCCAGCAGTGGTTCATTAGCAGCATGTACTTATGTATTCATATTGCATCTACTTGTTATCAACTTCTAATTGCAGTTATGCTCTTGGTCCATTATCAGAACAGCTTACTCATGGTGTTTGGTTCTCTCCAGGTTACAGGGCTCTTCCACAGGAGCATAAGCTCCTTCGGGGCAGAGCTGAGAGCTGGGGTGGAAACTGCTCCAGCTGCCTTATTTGCAAGTCATCCCTGTGAGGACATTAGAAGCTGCATTGATTCTTCTATGGAGTTTAATAAGATTCTAATGACTACAAAAGAACGATTCGTCTGCCTATATTCCTTATTGGGGATATTAGGCCAAAAGATAATAGGGATGCAGATAAAATTATAAGGTTGGACATTCAGGTGATGAACATCAGTGTTGCAGTGGTAAAATTCATCTACTTATTGCAAAAGTAGAAAAATAACCTTTCTAATGACATATGTTTTCTGTTATTCTAAGATAAATTTATAGCTATCTGTTCATTCTGTATGAAATTATATTTTGGTACAATAATACAAAGAAATTAAATTACTAACTTTAGCCTCTTTTATACATTTGTTTCTACCATATTGTTTGAGACAGGGAGTCAGCCTGAGGCAACACACTGCTCAGTTTGATTTCATATGCTATGGGTGTAGTTTATTCCTTCTGTTCTATGCAGAAATAATTATCTGGCTAATGAAAAAGACACTGCTCACTGAGTGCACCACAGCTAAATGTTTCAAAAATATTTTAGGAAAATTCTTGCTCCCCCTGCAGTCAAAGGAAGATTTTGCAGTGAATTTAAGAAGGAAAGAAGATGTGCCTTTCTCCTGTGGTTGCTCTAAAATGTGCTTGATATGTGTGTGTGTATGTTTGCTTTGCTTTGTCACTGCTTACTTAAGAAAGAAACAAGATTAAAATTTTAATATAAAAATGGTTTCTTTGCTTACAATTTTGTTTGCTGTACTTTTGTAAACAAGATAAACAGTGAGTGAACAGAAAAAACCTGTGTTCATGGTGTATTTTGTACAGTGTTCTCAGATGATTAGTGGTGGAGCATGTGAGTCCACAAAAACAAAGGACAGAGAGTATTAGAAATCTTGGAGTCATTTGAAATGTAGAGAAACACAGTTCTAATTAGTTTACAATAGTTAAATGCGTGACAAGAATTTTGAAAATAAAAGGTATGAACACTAAATAATTAAATTTAATACAGAAGTACATAATATATATGATTGAGTAAATGTTATTCTTATATATATGTAATATAAATATATGCAAAGTTTTCATAATATAACATAATAGAATAGAATATTTTCAGATATTAAAATAGCATCACAATATACATCAAATAGCATAAACTAAGTGGTTTTCTAATAGTTCAATGCCATTAATTTTCATAAAATAATTAAGTTTGGGAGGGAACTTAGAAAGTTACCTCATCATTCTCTTCTATGATTAGAAACACCAACTTTTTTTCCCCTAAACACTCAGTTACACCATCCCTTAAGTTCCCAGAGGACATAACATCCAAATAAAAGGATTTTTTTCTGTACATTCTCCTGAAAAGACTGATTCTTGTTTTGTTTTTGCCTCTTGCTCTTTAAAATTTTGTAATAATTGGAAGCCTCACATAAAACACAGAGCTCTTCTGTGGCTGGAAGGCTGTTTTCCTTATAGACATCAGCAGAAGGATTAACTTTTTTATAATTCTGACAACTGAGACAGTGTATGTAAAACAGATGATCCCAACTAACAAAGCATATTTCTTGTGAGATTTTTCCGGATAGGAGAGGGTGGGTTTAAGTATGACACATTATCTCTTGGCTTTGCAAAAAACCCTCATCAGGTAAACTTTAAACAACCAGACTCCAGAAGAAATCTGATACGTAATCGTTCACTGAAGAAGACGCTGTTGTGGAAGAAAGGTGAAACACCTTGAATGTGATGTGGCCTTCTACACGTAGAATGACCGGTGTGTGGATACTGAACTTATTACACAGTTGCTTTGCCTCTTTTATTACTTCAAGTTCAGAGGCTGTCTTGATTATAACAAATTTCATCTATTGTGCAAAGTTCATTCTACATTTTTATGAGCAATGCTCAGTTCATTTACCTTTGAAGGTAAAGAATGAGGAACTGGGCTGTGTTCTGCCACAGAAGCTCTTCAGAGATGGAATGTCCATTTTTAGCAAATCTTAGAAAATATGTCTTATCTCATTAATGTAAATCTTAAGAGACCCAAACTCACTTTTGTGTCTCTAAAATGTGCCTGGAGCAGGTGAGTCCAATAATATTCCATGGTTGTGGGCCTAAGGACTGGAGAAGTAAAAAAAAAAAAAAGTTAAAAGGATGATTCTTTCCAGCCTGCAGGTAAAAGATCTTCTCAGTTCCCAAATGGTCTCATAAGAATAAATTTGCTTAGAGAACAGGACAAAGCTTTGTTCCTCTTACACTACAGAGACATTCACTGTTCCTCATGTCAGGTTGGTATTTATTACATTAAAAAGCATTCCACCATTTAAGAGTTACATCCTAATCATAAGTAACTCAATTCAGCACCTAAAACAGCAAAAGGGATAACTTTGATCCTCCTTCCCTCCCCTGCCCTCCATAGCTGCCAGGAATGTGAGTCAGGCTACTGGTAGTTCTTCCTTTTTCCTGGGCTGCTCTAAGACCTGCACAGTTGATGGGAAGTGCCCGTCCATTGCCAAGAGTGTTGGTCTCACCTGCCCAGCTCATCCCAGAAGTCACATTGCTGGGCAGCAAAGCAAGCAACAGAATGGCTAAAGTTGTCACTTCTCTGTCCTCTCCTCAGCCACAGCTGAGGAGGCAATAACCAAACAGCAAGGCAATAACAAAAACACCTCCTGCTCTCAGGAGAACTCGTTCTTTGTACTGAATGTCCAGTTGGGTTCCAAGAGATGTGGGGTCTGCAGAGAAGATGTGGGATGTAACTGGGGGTATATGGAGATATTGTGCCCTCCCAGTCTTCTCTTTAGAGTGATTTAAGTGATTCCAAGACTTCAGTTAAAAAGAAAAGTCCAGCCCTTCAGGGTAGTCACCAGAGACCAGAACTTCTGTGTACACATTTGACCTCAGCAGTCAAACTTTGGAGACTCTCAGAGCTACCAGAGAATGTTGTCAATAATATGCCCACTTTTCTTTGCAGTGTGTGAGTGGTAAACAACCTGCTTTAAGGACAGCAAGCAGCCTTAATTCTGAATTTTGCCCAGGCATAATAGTATGGGGTTCAAGTACTGTGTTCTGGCGCTAGGCTGGATACAAATTTCCGTGAACATTGATTGCCTCACATATTACACATGGGTGAGTTAGGGATGTTGTGAAATATTTCCCAGTTACGGGTAACAGTAAATCCATAGCAGAATGTGAGTTATGCTCTTGTGCTAAGTGCTGCTTCTTATGACACCTGCTATATATAATCATATCACAAACCTTTTCTGATTATTTAATTTTGCCCTATGTGGCTTAGCATGAATGGCTCCTTAGTTTGATGATGATACAGATGTCTGTAGGATCACTGCAATTTTTAAGTTACAACTTCTGTGTTGTACACAATGATGTTTGTGCAGCTTGGTGTGATGCAAGTTAAAAAAAAGATATGGCAGAGATACTAAACATCTCTAATTTCTGATGATTTATCTAGTTCTTCTCTAATAAATAGCTTTACCAAGTCAATAAAGATGCCAGCTTCATAACAAAAAAGATAAACTATTTAAAGAAAACAAAAGGACATAGCCTATTTTTCTTGACAGCACAGGCCTACAGTTTTTCAACATTTCTAGAATGCCGAGAAAGATACAAAAATTCCTTAATACTGACTTAGGGGTCATCCACATTGTCCTGAAGTTTAAGTTTTCTGCCTCTTATTGGTTTTAAGTTTCCTGCTTCTTATTGGTTTTCAGAAATCTCTCTTCTCTTTTGGGATTCTTGATGCCAGCATTCATATCTTTTACTTTGAAAATGTAATTATTGCCCTGTGGCCACCACCTTGGATGGTTAATTTGATGGTTTATTTCCAGTTTGCCTTAGTGGTTACTGAAATAATTTGATTTTGCTTCTCTTTTATGTAATCAAATCCATGGGATTGTCTTGTTTACCTGAAAGTGTTTGTAAACTCATGCTTGCTATTAAGTGATTTTACAAGCTGAGAAAATTATCCATGTAATACTTACAGATCTCATTCAGGAACACAGAGGATGTTGACACTGTTGGCAATATAGCCCCAATTATTAAATATCAGAAGTTTCTTTCAGCACAAAAATCAAATCTCTCTTTACCTTTAGTCTTTGTTTTCCTCCTATGTGGTTATTCTGCTCCCTCTTTGTCTGGTTTTATATCCAGCTTTTGTTTTCTGTGTCACTGTGCTTGCAGTCACACATATTTGTGCATTGTATTGTATTCACACATCACTGTTATTTTGTGTGGCAGTAGAAACAAGCATTTGCAGAGAAATATTTGTTGAGTTTTTTACCAAAGGCTGTATTTTTTTACCTCCTTCCTATGTAGAAACACAGACCAGCTGAGTCAGGAAGGCACCTGTGAAGATCATCTGGTCTAAATATCTGCTCAGAGATGAGTCTGTGAGAGCAGGTTGCTCAGGACTGCCTCCAGTCGGTTTTGAGTATCTTCAGGGGTGGAGCAGAGGGGAAGGATCACCTGTCTCAAAGCATGGACAGTGCTCTGCCTAAGGTAGCACAAGATGATATTGGTCTTCTTTCTGTGATGATACATTGGTGGCTTATAATTTCAGTTTTTAAATTTAAAGTGCTTTACGTTAGTTCTAAATCTTTGTATTGTTTCTGTCCCAGTCTTCCTGAATATAGACATAGATATTCAGTAAATCCCCCAAGCACCACATCAAACATGCGGTTGTCATTAACTCACTGAGTTCCGCCCTTGTTTTATTCAGAAACCACACTGGATCCATTTTCTTAAAATTGTTTTCCTCTTATTTATGTAACTAAATAACTTTTTCCTATCAGTCTTCCTTGTAAAATCTCAGTTGCAGCCTCCATCTGAAAAAGCTTCTTGGTTCTCTATGCCTGTGTAAATTGCTCGATTTAATATTTTTCTGCCCCTTGCCAGCAACCGTCGCTTAAAAAAAATAAACTCAGAGACCCTTTGCTTTCAAGCTGTTTTTCTGAAACCTGCCCATGGTACCATTCCTTCTCACTCCCTTTGCCAGGTCTCAAGCCCCTGGATAATGCTCAGCAGCAGCAAACTGTGCTGACTGTCATTTCTTTGTTAGCAGATGGAACTGACAGTTTGTCCATGCTTGTTGCAGACTCTCACATTTGCTGCTTTTCCTGTTTTCCTTCACTCATGTCGTGGTTGCCCAAGAATACCTAGCTCAAACCAAACCATGGGCAGTGATTTGCTGGCATTTGATTTGTATGGACCAAAGTGCAGGAGGGTTTTCCTAATTATTTTGTTAAAAGGACTCAGCAGATCAACTGCTTATCCTGTTGCTGCTTTCAGACACAATTTTCAAATGAATGTTACTGACAGAGAATTCGGGATAGCTGAAAAAGGTGGTTGCTGGAAAGATAAAAGAATAAGAAAGTAAGGGATGTAGGAATCATAGTCAAATTAAGGGCCAGTACTGGAGAAAAAAAGAAGCATGAAATCATCCAATTATTATGGGATGGCTCTGTCTAGAATTTACAGACATGCCAACACAGCTAAGGTAACCAGACCTCCATAATACCTCCTGGATTTCTGCAACTTCCTTGTGGTATTTTGATAAACTAACAAAAAAAATACCTTCTTAGTAGCCTGATTGCCTTCAATTTTATTATGTTACACCGAGGTATAGTAAAAAAAAACTAAAAAAGAAAACCCTCATGTATTGCTCAATCCTGTTTTACAAATAAAAGCTCTTTGCCTGATCTTAAAGCCTCACCAGTTGTCTCTGAACCAGGAAGTACATTATCAGTGGGATGCATGATTTATTTTTAACAAAGATACAACGCAAACATTGGAATTAGAGTATGTATCATATGTCAGGTTTTTATATATGTAGGCAGTGTTCCAAACAATCTGTATTAGCCTTAGAAATAGCATTTGAAACTTTTGTATTATAATTAACAAGTTCTTCCTTTAGAAAAGCCTGGCTTATCCCAGAGAGTCTGTGTAGCCACAGTGGGAATCTGGCAGAAAGCCAGGAAGAAAACTGCCAGTATTGTACTGTACTTGCCCTGCAGAGATGAATAGTCTTCCTTGTCCTCAAAGTGCAGGCAGGTGAAAGAACAGGCTCCTCCTCTTATCAGCTGGGATTTGCTGAGGCTTAGAGTTTATTAAATCTGAAGACCTCCTGAGAAGGGAATTTCAAGCTCACCCAGAGACAAAAAAAGTGAAAAAAATGTTCTTGTGGGAAGAAAGCCAGGCTCTGGCAACACTGGTAAAACAACAGCATCTCTACTGCCCTCTTCCTAGGGTGGTGTGGGCTGCTGGAGTCTCTGCTCTAGACACTGAATCTGTAAAAAGGCTTTTCAATAAAAGATGAAAGCAGCAAAAATAATTCCTCCCCAGCTGGTTAGTTTTATCACTAAGATAATATATTAATATATATCTATAATCACCCAATGATGTGCCTTTCTATCTGGTTGACAGCATGTAATTAGCTGATACTTAATTAAGAATATGCAAGTAATAATTTCAGACTTGTGGATTAAAGAATGCAGCACAACAATACTGTGGAACCCCTGTAGTAGGAAGTGATCTGCCATAGTTAGGGGCTCAAGCACTTTTTTTATTTTGCAGGAGATGCTTTGAAATTCAGGGATTTGGGATAGCTGTGTTATTTGTTTGTCACTTGAAATACTAATTTTTATTACTCCTATCTGCTACACACACACAAGTTTATAAATAAAAAATAATAATAATTTTTTCACATTGCAGTGAAATTACTTATATGAATTTCAAGCATTTAAAGAAATTTTCAATGTATGAAAAGCATTAAATAAAAATAAAATTTGGAGAAACCACCAAACCTTCATTGTATATATATATTTGTGTTTTTTTTAAATGTAAATACTTACAGAGGAATGATGTATCCTGAGCAAAAATCTCCCCCGAAAAAAACATCATTGCTAAATTTCCTCTTTGGAAATCGCCGTTCAAAGGAATGCTGATGCCTACCATTACACAAATTCTAAGAAAGGAGCAGAACTGATGTCTGCATTCTGAGAAGTTTAAAAAATGCTAAAAATATCTGGAAGGTGCAAGGATAAGGAGAGTTATAGCTACTGATAGACCCTTTTTCCAAGCTGGGTGGTGAGCTGGGGTAGAATACAGTTTGTTGCTTGAAGAGTGGTTGTGGTCTGCACTCTACCCAGCATGCTGCAGGGTCAGGCTCCTCTCTGCTGCCGACTGAAATGCACCATACCCCGGGGTATTTCAGTCAGCAGCAGAGAGCAAGCTCTACACAGCAGCCATGGTGTACATCAGGATGCCAGCAAATATATACATCTATGTGTTTGGACACTGTAGACCACCTTTTATCCTCATTATTATTTGAGGGGCGCTAAAAAGTAGGTGGCACTTAAATATTCTTGCTTGTTGCCATAAAAACCATCCATTTCTAAGTATCATGGTAAGAGTTGAAAGACTCAAAAAAAAAAAAAAAAGGAGGAAAAAAAAAGAGAAGTTTTTGGCTTCTGGCCAGATGTTGACAATGGAAAGAGGGCAGCTCACCCAGCACTGCCTTCTGATGCTTTGTTGGTCACTCATGATTCCTGCACTGACAGCACTTATAGACTTATGTGCCCATGTGTGGTTGTGCAGGGAAACCTCAGGATAATCTCTGCCATCAGTGGGATCACTTGGACAATAAAGCACTTTGTTCAGGATACATCAGTGCAGCATTATTTATGACCATTAAAAGAAAAGAATATGGGCAGAACAATTGGACCACGAAAGGTAAATAAAGGATTATGAATGAAGAGAGGCTGAGACTGAAGGGAAAGATTTCTGAACTGTGGCAATCTCCTGGTTCATGTAAATTAATGAGAGAAGAAAAGAACATGAACTGAAAAGACTTCATTAACTGGCTACTCATTACTAGAAAAGACTGGTGCTGGGAATATAATGAAGAGCAGCATATGCTATGTCCAATACTGCCATACTTTCCCATGGAAAACTCCCTTGACCTTAGAGATTTTTACTGGAGAGTGTAATGGTCTTGCTTATAATTTTCTTAAAGGCCTTGCTTTTGTTTTCTTGATTTTCGCATAGATCAAATCTGTAGAGATGTCTGCATAGAACTAAATATTTATGGCATCCACAAAAGAGAAACAAAATTGAACATGGGAAAAAATCGTATGTTTAATTGACTAGAAGGAGCATATAAGGCAGCAAATGTACCCTATTTTACCTGAAGTACAAATAGATATATTATAATGTAACAAGAAATCAAGAAATTAATGGCCCTTGCCTTTGTAGTTAACTAAAAGATTTAGTGGTGATTTTTTGTGATGAAATGACTGCTTAATTTTGAAGTATCAAACTCTGAGTGCAGAATTTGATGGATTTAACTACATGGAAGGTACTATGCTCCCTGAGTTCCTGGAGTTAAAGCTCTGGGTGACAAGGACAGTCAGACTTCCCATTTCTGCATGAGCCATCACTGGTCATGGGAAGCTGGAGACAGTAAATACAGATGGGCACCAAAACTCCCTCACCTTTTTCAGAATGGCAAGGCTCTCTGTGCGTCCATGACCCTTTTCCCCTCCTTGGAAGTGCATGGACGAGAGAACGATGTCATAGCCACCTTTTTTTCCACATAACAGGTGGAGAGCTGGAGTAATTCACACAGAAGACTCTTTTCAGCCTGAGATATCTTGAAACCAGACTTTCCTGGCAATCATTTGGAAGATGGGAATCCTCACATTTTACTTAGAAATTTTTGCTGATCTATTTTTTACTACAACAATGAAAGAAGAGGAAAGAAAACTGTGGATGATGGAGGTTCTTCCCTGCTTAAATACTGCTGGCTTACTCAAATAATTAATTATACCGGCATAATAAATGCATTGAAAACAGACTTTTCAGCTCTAATCAAGTATGGCATACTGGGAAGCTTGAAATATATCTGATTTTACAAGCGTAATGAACATAAATCATTCATGATTGTTCTTTATGATGAATGCTAGATAATGCTTATCTCCTTCCCATAAACTCTTTCCTTCCAAAGATCAAGAGGTTTAAAAATATCTCCTTTGTTCTCTACACAAAGTAATTATAAACCAGGTGATAATCTTAAAGTGATATCGTTAATCTTTTGAATTTTAAAATTCCTGGTTAAAGGTATAGACATATGAAATGAGAATAGAGGTGAAATTGTTTGATAGTGAGAGAGAGCTTATGTGTATATGTCTGCTTGATTATATGTGCAGGAAAATAGATTTTTTTTCTGCACTTATTACCACTATTAATTTTAATAAAAATCTATGGAATATTGGTCCTTTCAAAAACTCTCAATTTATAATTTCTGGAATACAAACATTTTGACTGCAAGTGACAAGTCTTTGCACTGTTTGAACAAATAGGCCAGGCTAAGCAGATATTTATTTATTCTGAACTTCTGTGCTGGGGTCTGTACCTGTACAGGAGGAACTTCAGCCTTCTCTTCTATTTCTGGCAGGGCAGCCTTATCAGTTACAATGCTCTGAGTCACAGGAGCTCGGTGGTGTTGGTGGGCAAGGTTCACTGTGGGAATGATGAAGTGTCAGGTACTATCCTAGAGGTGAGTCCCTTGACATCACTTTTCTGTTCTGCTTACATCAGCAAATAGTGCATCACCTTTGGAGCAGATGTTGACAGAGAAACAGCAGCTGCTGAAACCCTACCTCTGTGGGATGCACGGTCTGGGGGGCAGGGGTGATTTTGGATCAGCTCCACTGTGCCTCCATGAAGGTCCATGAAGAAACTTGGCCATGGCAAATTTCAGGTACGGTCCTGGTGTGTCCTGGTGTGTGTCCTCCCACTGAGTTTCATCCAAAAGGAGTCTGTTTCACATGCTTCAAGAGGCAAACCAAAGTACAGTGAAGCCAAACAACTGGCACATTTGTTTTGAGAATAAACTCTTGAACTGAAATAAGAAGTTAAGGTAGATGTATGTGGGATCAAAATTAAAGCAGTTTCCTTGAGAAAATTCCCTGTTAATAGAAGAATGTGGTAGAGAAGGAAACCGTTTACTTGAAATGTTTTTCTTTTCTCTTTGGGGGATAGGGATACATAGTCTTTGTGCACTGGGCTTGCCAGAGTGAAGTACACTGAGAAAAATTATTTGGCCTGGCCTCAGACAATTTGAGCTACATTTACAGATGAAGAGACTGACTGAAAGACTCCCTGAGGTGCTGAAGCTTTCCCTCTCCTCTTACATCTATTCCACTGGACACAGGAAGCACAACACATGCAGAGATCTCTGTGAGAGGGGTCAGACGCCGCTGTGCTGTATCATCTCCCAGCTCATTCAGCTCTGGATCAGGCCTCAGAGTGCTACACTCAGAGCAGTTTATAAGCCACATGGTAGAAATTCATATAGAAGGGAGCTTCTTAGCTGAAGATAGGTCTTCCAAGATCAGGAGTGAATGTGGAAAAGGTCACTAGAATAAATGAATGCCCCCAAAGCCCAGACTGTCAGGATGTTAATGTGCCATTTATATGACAAGAAATTACAGGTTTATGTCTCCCTTCCATAGATAAATAAAGCTACTGTGCAGAAACAGAGATGGTGTTCTCTAGAGAAGTGTAAACGTTCCGTGTGCATGACTAGGGAAAAAAAAAAGGCCACTTATATTTTCCAAATCTAGTTGCCTGAAGGTAAGTCTTAAATCCATACTTAAGTATCTCTATGAAAGTAGATCAGTTTTTCAGTTATTCTGGCTAGCTGCAGTTTTCTGGCTGTGGAAGCACCTTTTACTTTAAAATATCTGTCTGTTTGAATCTTCCCGTTTTTACGTGGATTTAGATGATTAAAAAAATACTTTGAAAACTCTCTAAGGACCTTCAGAGAAATGCTTTTTCATACTACCAAATTTATTTCCCAACAGTCTAACTAGAAATATTGATCTCCTGTGACTACAGAGCTCTCTGGTTCTACAGAAAGATAAAACTTCTTAGTGATTTATTTCTTGCTCCCTTCAGTACTATTTCATCCATATAAGGGAACATAAAAAAAAAAATGTTGGACCAGTATAAATCTGGTAAGCCTGAGATTGTTCCATAGTAAGAATGAAGGATTAAAGGAAGAAAGTAAGCTAATATTAATATTATTAATAATGTTAATCTTAAGGAAAAAAGAGTTAGTCTGGTAGTAGCTTTGTTTCCACAGGGATTATTTTTTCAACAAAGATATCTATTGAGACTTGCATTAAATTGCCAATTTTGTCCCGTGCATTTTAGCTGTGTTGATCCTAGCATGGCATGTGATTGGGTACAACATTACTTTTTAAACTGTTGTATGAATTAGCTAGGGATGTATAGATTGGCACATGTACTTTTTCCATGTCCATGTCTTAGAAGACTCTGGAAGAAAACTTTGATACTAGTCTCAATCATATATTGCATCACAATGATTATTTAGGAAAAAGAAGTCCTAAGAAATATGGTTTCTGACTGGCACAGTTGGAGACTTCTAAGAAAAAAACCAAAATGGTTCTCAATGAGGAAGTTAGAATTTACTGAGAATTAAAATGTATTTCTAATATAGTTCTCTTGTTCTTAGAATGTATTAATGCCTAATGATGCCTTATTAAGCAAATTTTGTATGTTTTATTGGCATCAATTAAAACAGTCCATTTCCATGCTTCAAACACTTGTCCTCTGCCCTTTAAGGAATACTCCGACACCAACCTCAAAGCCATATTCACTGTCCGTACACCTCAAGCTTGGAGGATGAATTGCTGCTTACCTAAGGGATTTTCATCCACTGGCCCTGCTAAGACAAGTTGCCTTCCTGGGTATGGCAAGCACTGAGTGCTACAAAAGACAAGGTCTAACTTTCAGGTCTAATTTTCCTCCTGACAGGTGTTGCCCACACCAAGCAAAACCTCGATGAAGCAGCTGTGCTGTGCTGTTTGATGGAAAATTTTATGTACCAGGGTCTGCAGACAGCAAAGTGGGCCTGCTGTGGAATAAACTTCTGCTTTGGCACCTCACTCTTCCAACCTATTTGACATGACAGTCTTGACATGTCAAGATGTTTCTCTGCATCAGCTGAAAGGAGATTGATAGATAGTGGCTGAAATGGGGTGCACTGTAAGTTGCCAACAGATGAGCAGTTTCCCTAAGATTGTTCAGGCTGTTCAACTCCCCCGGGGTTTTTTCATGTAACAGTCCATCTGCCTGCACTGAGTGTGCTGCAATCAGCTATTTTAACAGTACACAGTTTCACAATGAAGTTTCATGTAGACATAAAAGGGGAAGCAAGTTCAGTGTGTTGCAGTTCAGTCAGTTATAAAACCCCCTGATCTCCTAAGGGACGTTCTTTCTATACTTCTTTGCTGTAGAGCATTAGAAGTAAAACAGATGTTATCTTAGAAGTGTATTTAAAAAGGAAATAAAACAGAATATTGCATTTTGGGGTAGAACAGACACACAGGAAGCCTCAAACTAGTTAGAAGACATCAAATTTGCTGTACCTGGTCAGCTGCTGTATCTTTGGAGGTAAGAACTAAAATATATTATGCATTATGTAAATGTATGATGATGTTACCCTTGCTTATCAAAGTGGCTGGGTTCTGTCTGTGTGGGTTCACAGCTGGTAAAGGGTAAAATGGAGATGTGCTTTTTCTGTTTTGAATGCATGTGTGTTTGCAGAGTCTCAACCACTGTCCACATGCAGTTTCTTAAGTGATGGGAACATTTCAAAGGTGCCAAATTCACAACCATGACCGATAGTGATTGTGATGTGACTTCAAAATTACAAAACCCTACATTGTTCCTCTGATATTTCTAAAGGGTTTCACAAAATTGGACTAAAAATGTTTGTCTGAATATCTTTAAAGGGAGTTTTGCCAGATGTGTTGCTTTTATCATAATTATGGTATTGTTATTGAACTTTCTACACGTGTTACTGTACTACATGAATACAGTCCTCAAAGCAGAGTACTCTCTTTGTAGATTAGAAATAAAAATAGGCACCAAGAGATGAATATGGGCATCATATTTAAAAAAAATAATAGAAGAAAAAGCTGAGACTTCTCTGAAAACACGATGATGTTAAAAAGTATAAACAACAAAACTTTATCGTTGTGTTTTCCTGGTTCACAGGAAGTTTCCTGGTTTGCTGCAAATTCACAGTTTGACATGGGTGTTCATGCACATTGTGTACCCATTCGCCTCTTTTTTGTGCTTTGCAGCAAAGGTGACTAATGTTTCAATGCTTGTTTGTGGACCATTTCACTTACTCCTGGGAATCATCTTCAGCCTTTTCTGTCTTTCTTTCTTTACCATTTATTGTTTTCAATTCTAGAAAGTGTAGTCTCTTCTATAGGAGTGCACATGAATTTATTGTCCCTTTACTTCAAATGCTTAGATACGAAATACTGTAGTTCATGTAGTTCAGTCATGATAACAACTAACAACTCATTAAAATAAACACAGACATCCAGAAACATGAAATTATTTCCATTCCAGGAAGAAAAACAAAAAAGCACAGTGTATAAAAATCATGTAGTCAAATCCTTATTATGAATGTGGAGCCTTATTCTTTCCAGCCTCACATTTTGTGCTGTTGCTTACAGCTGTGGATTTGAGATGTAAAACGCTATCCTACTGGATTGATGCGATCCTAAAACTACTTTGTGTGGGTATGTATGATTAAGAAAAATGTAGAAAACTATGAACAAGGCTTGCACTTGTGAATTTTCAAGGAACTTGAACTGATGAAACAGTATTTGAGAGCTCAAGAAGCTGTATTTACCAGCATACGGTTTTCATTGTATTTTTATGGAAGCATGTTCCCCCAAACTACACTTAAATATACAATAGCACTCAAACACACTAAGAATGTATTTTTTTTCTAAGTGAAAGAAATCAGCTGCTCCAGAAGCTCACTGTCATCCATTTTGCATTATTACAAATGGGTAGACACTTGTATAACAAGAACTTTCAACAGTACAATAGACATATAAAGTACAATGTGTTCTCTGGCAAAGATGTCTTTCCTCACTTGCTTCCTTCAGCCTGTCCTTCAAGGAGATTCCCTCATACTCTTGAAATACCGGATTATTATCCTCTCAAACCTACTCACTTCCCTTGAAACATGGGAGAAGTACTCCTATCTTTACTTCACCTCTTGAACTGTTGGCGTGTAAATAAGAAAGATGAGAAGGACTTTTATTTTCTTCTGTGGGAAGACTGAAAGATCAGAGTGAAGAGGGCTGTGGGCAGGGACAAGAAGAATTTGGCTCATGACCACTGCTGAAAGAGCCTCACAATGCAGCCCCTCAGGTTCCCAGGGAGAGGAAGTGACACACACAGCGGGCAGCATTCGAATGCTGGTGCAAAACCACCTCTTAGCTATTTGTCTTCTCTTCTGCCATGGGCAAAGTGGGCCAACTCCTACATCAAATAGCAGCCACTGCTATTGTAGAATCCTAGCCACAGAGCAGCCCATGTTGGAAATGATGAGATTATGCAGAAGGTTGTCCAATCCCATCTTGAAAACATCTGGTAAAGGGGACTCCACCATGTCACCAGGAAAGTTGTTCCAGTCATTGCTCTCACTGTAAACAATTTAATTTTTACTTTGAGATGAAATCTCTTTCTTTTTATCCCAGGAATCATTCAAAAAACTTATGAATGTGGCACTTAGGGGCATGGTTTAGTGGGGAACATGGTGGTAATAGGCTAATGTCTGTATTCAAAGACCTCTGAAAGGTTTTTTCCAATCTAAATGATTCTATGACTCTATTCCAGTGTAACTTGTACTTTGCCACTCATCTTGTCCATGTGGCTGCTTGTGAAAGGAAAGCCTCTATCTTCGCAGCTGCAAATACTGGCATACTATGATGAGCTGTCCCCTACCCCCAGTCTTACTTTCCCCAGGAAGAAGAGTCCTAACTCCTTCAGTCTCTCCTCACAAGGCAGTTTTTCTGGCCCTTTGATTATCTTCATGGCCCTCCTCTGGGTGCTCCCCAGTCTGTCCACATTCTTGAATTTTGGGAACTAGAACTGGACACTCCAGATGCAACATAACAAATGCCGAGTGGGATGATCATATCTTTATCTCACCCAGCAGTGCCACTGTGGATACAGCCCAGGATCCCATTTGCCAGAGTTTCACGGTGGGCTCATGTTCAGCTTGTTGTCCACTGGGTTCCTCTCAGCAAGGCTGTTCCCCAGGCACACTGATCCTGGCCTGGGCTGGGCTCTTTGGTTATGTTATAGCAGGGCAAGAACTTGCACTTGTCTTTGTTAATCTTAATACTCTTATTGCTGGCACTCTCTTCCAGCCTGTCCAGGTCTCTCTGTAAGATGGCTTTTCCTTCTGATGTGTCCACCTCATCACACAGTTTAGTGTCATCAGCATTACCCATAACCAAGCCAAATGAGGTTCAGATTCCAAACATCTGTTGATTTCGGGCATTAAGGAGAGGATCTGCTTATCCATATGCACAGCTCATTATACTCCCTCCTTTACTATCCTGGTTTCCTCACACTGGCTGCACTGAGGCTTCTTGGGAGCTGTTTCACACCAGCCCCAGGGGAAGGTGAGATGTGAGTCCTGCAACACCTGCAAGCTTACTCTAGATTATTCCTCTTGCTGGGATTCTTGCATCCATGTCTGGCAATCTGAGGTGGATCCCAAACTTCACTGAAGGGATCTGTATCTCCACAGCCTGGAAAAATGTGTCCTAAAATAGGGAAAAAACATTGCAGATGGATCCACAGGGTTTGAGTTCCCTTGAGAGAGGGAGACTGTCATCTGGGATCCCATGCAATAAATCATTTAAAACGCAAGGTATACTCTGTGATAAGACTTGAGCTCCAATCACCAGCAGCACAACTTTAATGCCACTCAGAGCCTTGCACAGAGATCTGAAAGCCAGACATATTCCAAATGAGCTTGTCTGTTCTATAAGTTTCCAACCCCTCCTTTTACAGTGTAAAAGAATCTCCCTTTCCCCACTGAAGTGTGATCCCAGCTGGCACCATACTCTTTCTATTTTCCATAGCAACTTTTCGCTGTACTCAGGTTTTTGTATAGGACTCAATTTATGATATCAGTTTGTGTACAGTTCCCAAGCTGTCCTTAAGTGGCTTATCCTGAGCCAAGAACTCCCAGTCTGTTTTCCTGCTCCCAGACTGTAATCTGGGGTCTTTATGCAAACTTTGTCACCATCTACAAGAATTATGACCTGGAAAATTTGCTGCCACACACTGGCAATACCACTGGATTCTCCACGTGACTTTAAATATTCATCCTGCCTTTAGGCTTTCTTCTGCTGGAGAACTGAACAAAAACCCCAGGCAAAACACATGAATTTTTAAGATCATCTGACAGTAATAAAGACCATGTCAGATAGATAGAAAAAGCATAAACTAGTCAGTCTTCTCTTTCTATCTCCACTAGGCTTACACAGAATGTAGTCAGCTCACATTTCCAGGATAGTAGCCACAAAAGGAAAAATCTCTCTGTTCACCTCACATGCAAAATCCATCAGATCAGAATTGTAACAAAAAGTTATGCAGTTATTTTCAGGCAGAGGGAAGTGAAATCTGAATTTGAGGAGCGTGAAACCCAAATGTTGAAAGACTTTAGATATAATTTCTGCGCCCTTGGAATCCTGGTGTATATGTGTGTCTGTGGCATGGAAGGGGTATTAAGAGAAGAGGAAGGAGAAATCAGAATTAATGAAATCTGCAATCCCTATCAGATCTAAAATGCAAAAATTAAAGGTGATCCAATCGCATGACTGCTGGAGTGATGATATAATAACTTGGCAGAGGTATATATTATATTAAGTACTAGGATAAGAGAGACCAGAGTTATATGCACCTCCCTATTGCATTCAGGCTCCCAACACTGCCTATGAAAACTTCAATCAGATTTCCTTGTAGAGCTGGGAATAACCAGATTACTGTGACAGCCCTTGTCAACTTCAGAGGGTGAGCCTGTAGCTCATTCAACAGGACACACAACTCCTGAGCACAATGGAAGCCTAATATTTTTGAATTTGCCAGTCCTTTTGTTTCCACTCCTGTCTCAGACAGTGTGCTCCAAAACTCTTAAAATAAGTACAGCAGAATGCAGTGCAAAGAAATGAAACCAAAGGTTTCATTTCCCTCATGCATCACTTTATGACAGAAACGACTCACATCTGGGGAGTAGGAAAGATTGAAGTGTCATGTGCTACCTGAACACAACCGCCTTTGCCTTTGTTGGTTGAGCAGTGGACAGGCCATGTGTTACATTTCCACTCATTTCTCAGAATCCACATTAAAAATAGCGTACCAATAAATATATAGCAATTCCAGATTCAAGCCAGCCAAAGTCAGTGGTGACTTTGCAATAAAGCCATCTGGGGGACGAGAACAGCCTTTGCACTGCAAAAGAGAGGAACAGAAGTAGAAGAGAGAGGAGGATGAGTTGACAACCTGGGTAGCTGTAATATTTGGCTAAGGTTCTGAGGAGGCACCTTAATCAGAGCTAAAACCTAAAGCAAGACAACAGCAGCAAACCACAAGGAGTACCAAGCTCCAAACATGATTTTTTCCCCTCTTGTGTAAACAGATCACTTTTCATTAATTGCTACTGCCTATGGGAAATCTCACACAACTGGCAGCATCAGAGAGGATCTAGGGTCACTGAAGCCAGTGTTTGGACACGTCTAATTACCATTAATATTTCTGTCTGAAGGAAGGTTATTTTCCCTCAAACCTTTTTATTCTTCTTAGAGTGGAAGTGATTCCTTGTCCCAAGAAAAGTCTTTTCTCACACTGTCTCCTAACTAACATCTGTGCAAAGTCTACATCCGTGCTTAGATGGGATTTGCACAATTATTATTAGTGCAGCATTCTGCATTAGGATCCGTAACACATAAAATACTTTATTAAGTATTATTCATTCCTAGAAAGGATAAGTTGAGCAATTGACAGCAGCAGAGGATAGTACAGCATGTGCCAGAGAGATGCCACCTCTTCATTCACAGTTTGTGGGAAGGTGTTCCCATTCTGGAACTCCATCACAGCAGGAGTTTTGAAAGAGACAGGCAAATTGTCAAATAACTGGGGCATATATTCATATCTACAGAGACAGTATCCATTAAGGATTAAAATTGGGTTAAATAGTAAATGAAGAAAAGTATTTGCAATTAAAGCAAAGGCAAGCTATTTGTTTCTCAATCACACAAGTTATTTTGTATTATAGAAAGAAAAAATAATTTTAATTTTAATTTATTTTCAATTTGTATCTACTTTCTCTTTGCTGGACTAAACAATTTCTTTAGGACAACTTTCCCATTGATTGTATCCTTGACATCTGTTGAAAAAAAAAAGAGATACAGAGGTGAACTTAAGAACAGCTTTGGTAGTAGTGGAGCTGCTAAAGCTTGGGCAGAACATTTACTGATATGCAGATGCAAGTGTGTGCTTGCTAGCAAGTCTTGTCTTTAATTACTAACCTGTCTGAGCAGCTTTTGAAACTGAGCTGCCTGCTCAGAAAGTGGAGAGACTTGGTGACTGTTTGACCTCAATTGTGCCTTTGCAGAAATGCAATGGAAACTGATTTCAGAGCTAGTCGTATGACTAATCCCACAGTGAAAGAGCTGGAGTACTTCTGAAATGTGCATTTTCCTGTGCATTGCACTGAAATATGTCTCTTCAAAAGTATACTGCAGATTTCTACATCTAGGGTGATCAGTTTAAGATTATTTTATAGCAAATGGAGGGTGATAAGCAAATCTAGGGCATAATTCACCTCATTTTGATTTAGGTGTGTAAACCAGGCCAGATGAATCATGCCTCCAGAGGGTTTTGCTTTTGCCACTGACATTTTCATGTCTCAAAGTGAGAGACAATTAATTCCATCCTGGTTGTAATGCAGAAGTGCAAAGTGCAAATTTAATTGTCTGAAATTTTTTAGTGAAAAAGGAACCACGCCTACAGTTGCTGATTAGTCTGGAACAGAAGGGGTGACACTCTCAATATGAACGTCAAATCAATATAGTTTAGAGGCAGCTGACAAACTACACATAACAAAAGTTGCTTCAAAGCATATGAGAAAAAGGGGGAAGTACCTTGGCTTCTTAATGAAATTCAGGGCAAAACCAGACATATTTAAGTGTAAATTATTACAGGAGCTATTCCACAGCAAAGCATTTCTTGTCCCTCTGTCCACAAGTCACTTGACATTGGATGCATTGGACATGGCATATGTTATGTTACACAGAATATGCTTTGATGTGACTGAGTTAACAGCACAACAGGGAGATGGGATGATCACTCATTGACTCAAGTCCTCTGGAAAGACCAAGACACACTTGTTCACGTCCAAATTGGAAACAACTCTCTGCAGCTGTAACAGACTTATGAGTGTAAGCACCATTCAGTGAATTTATAATGAACTTTTCGTAATTAACTTCTTCTTATCATTTTTCTGTCTTCTGGTGGTTCCTTGACTTCGGAGAAGGATGCTGTCAGAAGGTTACCTTTACAGAATCACCTACCTTTGTGGAGACCTGAAACCTGAGCTCTACAGCAAGAGTTCGGCCAATGAAATGGTATATGAAATGAGGTCCATTAATTATTCTCCCATGGATGAAGCACATGGAAAAACCCTCCTTCAGAGATGCAGATCTGCTGGCAAGTGCATTTCCTCAGTCTGCTCTAGAGGTAGCAAGCACAGCAGAAGGCAGAAGGATAATCTCCCACAGCCTGCACATCACCCTGCACCCACAGGGCAGCCATCTCCAGCTACTCATGGCTGCGAAGGGCTGACAAAAAAGGTCACCTACCTGGTTCCACCTTCCTGCAAAAGCATTTGCAAGAACTACAATGATTTGCATATAGCTGGGGACTATGTGGTGCCCATCAGCTCAGTCGCGACAGATTTTGCTTGTGACAGTGGCATAGGCCCCTTCTTGGAGTCCTCGGAGATTCCTCCCCCCATGGAGTCCGTGAGGGTCCCCCCCTCCAGCGACACCGTCCGAAAGCCGGGCCAAGGGTACTCCTCGTGCTGGAGACTGACGAGCCTGGGGCCAAACCAGCAGCCCCTCTCCGACTCGGCCCTGAACGACTACGTCGAGCAGAAGCTGGTGGAACTGTACAAGCAGTACATCATGGATAGCACAGCAAACAGGGCATCCCCCACTCAGATCCTGGCCTCGGAGCTTATCATGGCCAACGTGGATCAAATCAGCATGCAGATATCACGGGAAAGGAACATGGAGACCATGAAGGCCAAAGACATTGTCATCAGCCGCTTCCTACAAATAGCCAGTGAGAAGATCTCCTCAGAAATGAGCACACCTACTCTGCATATTTCCCAGTACAGCCATATTAACACTTAGTGTTTGAATGGCTGACATTAGAAAGTTTTTATGTTCTGCAGAGTCAATTTTTAGTGTATTAAGATATTTTTCTGCTTCATAAAAATACATTTACCACCTACCACTTAAATTAGACCTTCCAGTATGTATTAAATAAATAAAATTACCTATACTGTGCAGTCTCAACTGTGGACCAGATGAATTTTTTTTTATAAAAAATTTTGTAAGTAAGCCTCAGACATTTAAAAGGTTTCATAGAAAAATGCCTAAGAGCATATGACACTCTTCCAGATGCTCAGGTGTTTGTTTTCTTTCCCACATGCTTGATATATCATTGCAAACTTCCTCTCTCTGGTATCTGCCAGCCTACCCCTGGGTCTCTGCTTGTGAAAGCTTACACTCAAGCAAGGGCAAGTACAGTGATGACAGAGCCACATAAATACTGAATTTAGGATATCATCTAATTCATCTCTTTCCTGCAAATGGCATTACTTATGACATCCCTCACAGAAGTTTTTTTAATTTGTTCCTAAAGATATTAAGGGATAGACACTTTATGGTTTTTTCTATGCTAACCCTAATTATTTAATTGGCATCTTCCTGTTCAAGAGTTACTATCCCTTTTTGTGAAGCACAGGCTATGTTTCCAAACAGAAATCATCATCAGGATTGTGCTTGTGTGGTTTGCACTGACCTGAACCCTGACAATAAACACTGGATATCTGTGATCACAGGCAGACACCACCTTTACCAGCTACTTACAGACCTGCAGCTGTGGAAGGGTCATGTGGGGACAGAGGTGATAATAAAGTCTGTTGGATTAATGCAAAAAAGTAGCTTGGAATACAGAAGGGAAGCTGAAATGGGGTGCTTAACAGAATGGCTGACCACTTCTTTTCTTAGGATTGCTGCTGTGTATTACAGGTCAAGGTCATTTGGACCTGATGAATTTCTAATAGGAGGTCCTATTTTGTAAAATTTCACCAAGTCTTAAAAAAGAAGAAAAAAACCAATACACAGAGATGTCTTGTGGCAAGGATTCTTACTTATTCTGTGTCTGTATGATATATAACATACTGACAATGCCAATCCTTCATTGGTTGAAGTTTAAGTATCAGTATAACAAAATACTAATTTATATTAAATATTCATAAAATGTTCTCATGTTATTGTTTCATTTTTCCCACAGTGTTTTTTTGCCCTTTGTGTGCTTTTTTCCCCCTTTTTCGTTTTATTTTTCTGTAAGGCATGCTTTTCTTTATATTTTAAAAACAAATGTAAGGTGGTAAACATATCAGTTTATTCTGTTCTGCTGTCTTTCCAGAGATTCCTGGAATAGCTCAGCATAGTTTTCTGCTTGTGAAGGTATCCAAAAAACAGTTGCCATAAGAACCTTTGATGGATGAATCCAGAGAGTGTACACCTGTTGCCATAGCAGCCTACCAAAATGCTATTATACAGCAATTCAAGATAGATAATTTCTGGCATAAAATATTTCTGGACTGTGATCAAATGCTATTTACAAATAAGAAAAAAAGGTTATTTTTAAGACAAAATAGCATTCATGGTAATGCATAGGCACACACGTTGGTACTGCATGCCAAATCTATTACCAGTAATCTATGAAAATGGCCTGCAAAGAACAGAAGAAGCAAAGAATTGTAGTAGTTTTTATGTCCTACAGATACACATCCAGGCTTTTCAAAACATGGGGCTTTTGTTCATGCCTATTGACATTCACATCACCGAGTTTTAGTAGCAAAAGATGTAGTGGAAAGCAACTTGCAGAGTTGAATGCATAAATCAATACCCTTGCTGAAAGGCCCGGCTCCTTCATCAGAGAACACAATCGATTCTTATACTCAACTCTCCCCGCTCCACAGACTGTGTCCTGAGCAAACAAAGCAGCATTTTATCGTCTCTTACTCAGAAATACAGATCTTCATTTCCCCCCAAGACCTGCGGGCAGCACCTGGTCACCACGGCCCCGTTCTCAGAACTGCTGCAGGAAATAGCGAGGGCAGCTGGAGAACAGAGCCTGAGAGCTCTGCCCAAACCTACAAGGAAACCTCCTCTTGCTTGCTGGGCCCACAGCTGCTGTGTCAGGGGGGCTGCAGCCAGAGCTGGGGGCTCAAGTGCTCAGAGTAATGGAGTGGTGGAGAAGAACAACAAATCATAAATGTACAAAAGCATGGCTCGTGCATATAAAGGGCATGTTTGATACTTATCTATCAGCTACAGACCATTCCTTCCTCATGCAGCTTTTTTCCAAGCAAATCACTTACTACAGTCACACTGACTTTCAAGTAAAGGTCGTATTTTGTATTATCAGACTGACATGAATTTTAGTCGTAGAGGTGTCATAATCATTGCAGAAGCTGATTTATTTTGGACAGAGAGAACCAACCACTTCTTCCCCATATGTGGTTATTTTTTTCCCTGCCTAAATACAAATGCCCATTTCATTCTGAGCCCTGTAACGTACCTGTTTCTTGAATGGATTACATACCAACCACACCCCATTATCTGAAACAGCTCCTGGATTTAAGGCAGTTTTTACATAAACAAACAACTTTTTCTTACTTTCCACTATACTCAGATGAAAGTGCATTTATATCACTGTCCTTCTTCCATTTAAAACTAATCTTCCTCTGCACAGGTGCTTCTCTATATGTGCCTGTTTTCTGCTGAAAGCACTTGGATAGCAATTAGGCTGCTATTACCATGAGTCAGGTTGTTATCTAAAGAGATTATCATATTCTCTCTCCTTCTCTCTCCCTCCCCTCCTCTTCTGCCTCAGGGTCAAATGTTTAAAGAGAGAGATCCCAATTTTTTAGTGGCTCTCTTAAATAACCAATTTTTAGTCAGGGGCATATAATTTCTTGACACAAGCCTGTCAAAGTTGTAATGGAGTCCCAGTGGAGTGTGTGTTGGAGAGGAGAATTTGAATTCTTCCCTCACAATATTTCCTATCATTATGGTTATTTTATTATGACTAAGAACACTTAAGAAGGCAAAGAAAATTGTAAAGAATATTTCAGTAATTTGGTTGATATTTTGACCAACTGTCAAGAAACTGATCTCAGAAGAATAGTTTATAGCCACCTTCATCATACTCTAGCAGCTTCCTTAGGCATTTTTTTGCAGAACTTATTACTCATTGCTGAAAACATGATTATAGCAGATAGGAATTTTATTGTTTATAGATAGTGTGACTGTGCCCCCAAGAGTCTGAGCCCATCACTGTGGCAGACGAACATTACCTGTGGACTCCAGGAAGGCTGGATGTGCAGTGTGACAAGAAAAATCCTTTTCAGGGGGAGAAAAGAGAAGCAAAAGGAGTTTTTCAGATTTGTTGAAACCTGTAAGTCTTGCATTTGGGGTTAATCCCTTTGCTGGCTCTGATTTCTTGTCCATACACAGAAGGACCTAAGGGGAGAAAAAGGGATATAAAGTGCAGGCTGGGCTTTGTGCTGAATGTGAGAGTGAGCATTTCATGCTCTGGTTGCTGTGTTCAGATGAAGACAAAAAAATAAGCATCTAGAACTGAAATAAATGAAGTTCTATAATGCTGACTCCAGCCAGGCATATGGCTCCTATTTCACCTTGGGGAAGCTGCTGAAGGGCAGAAGCAGCCTGGGACCTCCCAGCACGAGTGGGGTTGATGGAGCAGCCCAAAATTAATTTCATTCCCCTTCTACTGCCGTTTCAAAGGCTGGGGAGTTATTTAAGACTATCCTACCCCTGAGCTTCTTCCTACCATGGATTTCTCTCAGAGATAGGACCTGCTGTAGATGTAACCAGCTGCCAGTATAAAGGGCTTAGGCAGGAAGGGGTAAAATGGACTGAAGGCTTTGTTACCTTGATTATCAGAATTTTTTACTGGGGTGGATAGGGGAGACATCCCTTGTTCTTCAAGATTCAGGAGGGACAATTATCAGTTTATGGAAATCACCATTACAGTGACCTCTTACTGCAGATTTTAAACCAATATCAAGATACGAAAGGCCTGCTGCACTTCTCCTGGCTGAAGAAGTTAGTAAGTTGCCACTCACCTAGTTAAATGCAGCCTATATGCCCACGACAGCTGGTTTGTGACCACTTGGCACCTCTGTGTTCACAGTCGCCAACAGACTCGTGTGATGGCTGTGGGTGGTGCTCAGAAGGGACACAAATTTCTCCACTGGCATTAATTACACAGAGAGTGAACACAACAAACAGCTTAAATCAATGTATTGACACCCAGATCACCAGCACTGGCCTCTGGTTGGTGGATCCATCTCAGCTAACATGGACCCAGTCCCCAGGCAGTGTTGTGCTGGGTAAAACCACCACCAACTTAGAAGACCATCTGCAGTTTAGAAATGTGTAGCAAAAAATGAGTAACATGTAAAGGAACAGAAGTTCAGGTCAAAGCAGAATTATTCCGTGCACTGCAGTATTACTTCTGCTTCTGCTGTACTGGGAAGAGCTGGCTTATCATCTCTCCAGCATTACTGCTGACAGGATTAGGGTGGCTTTTAGGAATATTAAGCAGGCTTTGTAAAGGGCTGAAGGGAACAGTGTTCCTGAGACTCATTCTCAGACCGTTTTACATTTCTTTCAAGGCAAATCTTGAAGGAGCTACCTTGCATGAAGTGAAAATCCCCTTGAGGAATATTAGCAGTGCCTCGTTGTGAGTTAACATCTGATTATTACTGAACTCTGTGCTGCTGTCCCCCCAGCACTACACTCCTGCTTTAGCTTTCCACAGGGCTGGTCACTGAGGGCTCCTGCACTTCTACCATGCCAAAACCTCCGGCACGACCCCAGGGCTTCCCTCTGTCCTCCTGCCACGCAACCCCATGTTTGGTGGCTTTACACACTGCACTCCTGCATGCTCTCAGCTCCCTTGGCCCTATACTACCCCCATAACAGAAGATGATCCCCTGACAGCCAGGAGAAGGACCAGTAAGATGGCAGAGCCAGATACTGAGCATCTGGAGGGAAGCAATGGCAAAGGGAGAGGATGTTGGGGAGACTTGAAGGCCGGTGGTGGCTGCAGAGTTTCTGTGGTAGAAGTGCCCTCCCTACCCTAGTGGAGGTGGAGGAAACCCTTTCAGAGCAGGGTTTGTGAAACATGCTGGGAGATGATGGGGGAGCTGAGGAAAGAGGCTTCAGAATTTTCCCAGTGAAGACAAGCCTGAGGGGTGGCAGCATTTCCAGGTACTCCCTGTCTGGAAGGGGCACCTCTGTATTTAAAAGACAGCAATCTCGCCACCTTCACCCATGGCACTTTTCAAGCATAAAGAGTTGTGGCATCCAACATGGGGCTTTCTTCATTCCCTCTGCAGCCACATCTGGGCAGGAGACATGAGGGACCTCTGGCCAGAGCAGTGCCCTACCAGCTGTGCAGAACAGCCATGTTCCAGCCCACACTCCTTCTCCCCGGGGGTTACGGTGGGGACTGGAAGCAGCAACAATCCAGACACTCCACAACCCTCCTCCAGACCCTCATGGTGGCTTTCTCAGCTCTGACTACCAAGTATTTATCTCCTTTGCTGAGCTTTGCTTATTAGACACAAAGTGGGATAGAAGAGCTCTCTAAGAACAAGCAGTGGGAATGGGGAAGGCAAGAGTCACAGAGCCAGGCCATGCAGTGGCTTTTTTCCAGATTAACTTTTCTGTAACCAGAGCTAGGACTTTAGGAACAAAATCACGGATGGCAGAGCTGACTTTGGTATTTCCATGGACACAGTTCTCCAATGTTCATTTTTGAGCACAAACTCACTCTCCTGAAAGTGGATCCTGTTTGGAGGGGAGAAGTAGAACAAAAAAAACCAAACAAACCAGTAATTATTTTATCAGTACCATTTTAGCACAGGTGACAAATTCCAATGCATTTCTACATAGAAACCATATAAAAAGAAAGAAACATATTAAACACGTTAGAGATAGGCTTAGCAATAGTAGGTTCACCAGTTTTAAGAAGATTAGTTAGTTAGAGTTAGTCAGTTCCAGCACTTTTAAACCAATTAATCTCAAGGTTTTATTGAACTATTTAGCAAAAGCTGGCTGAAGTGTCACTTGAGAAGCCCAATGTTTGACTAAAGAGCTACAGCTGAGAAGTCAAAAAAAAATAAAAAATGCACTGAGCAGTCATTTTTTCCATTAATAAGGTCATATTAAAAATGCACAGGCATGTTCTTTAAAGCCTGCAGAAATCAAGCGGAAATTTAATTATTTGCTTATATGCAACCAGAATTTATTATTTAAAAAAAAACATAATTCAACATGTAGGATGGGTTTTTCTATCAAAAAATATTTCCAAATATCAGCCCAGAAAAGACCACCCAGTGATCACAGAATCATAGAATGGTTTGGGGTGGAAGTGAGCTGAAAAATCATCCAGTTTCAACTCTCCTGACATGGGTAGGGATGCTACCCAGTAGATCAAGTTGCTCAGAGCCCTACACAATCTGGCCTTGAACACTTCCAGGAATGGAGCATCCACAGCTTCTCTGCACAACCTGTTGCTGTCTTCCACCACCCTTACATAAAGAAATTTCTTCCCAACATTTAATCTAAGGCTTGTCCTGAGAAGACCTAGGCAGTCACATATCAATGTGAACTAATTATTTAATATCAAAATTCATGTAGCGTAATTTGAAAAAGGGCACTTGCTTTTGTGTCCATCCTTAGAAAAGAACAGTTCATCAGGAGCTGGCAGAGGTCGTAACAGCTCTTACCGTACCTCCAAGATTAATTTTTGCTGCTTCACAGATCAGAAGCTTTTAAACTGCACATCTAGAAGTGTCTATCCATGACTTCTAACTCCTTTAAGAAATGAACCAAAGTGTGTTTTGTCAGCATGTGGCACCTGCTGTGCCTTTGGTGTTCATAGGCCACAGCCAGTTTTTGGCACTGAGACCCTGTGCTACTGGCTCATTCAACCCCGTCCAGCAGAGAGGGTTCTTTGTACTCCCTTGTCACTGGAAATTCCTGTGGAGACCCCCTTGTCCCACCCACACTTCCCCCATGCACCATCCTTCTTCCTGGCCGCTCTGCCCCCTGCACAGCCCCTTTCCTGCACACACTTTGCTGCCTGAGCAAAGTCCCAATTGTCGGGAAATAGTGACGGCTGTGTTCTCAGTGCCAGCAATCCTGAACCTTTGTAAAAAACCCCCACCATCAATCTCCATAAGATTCATGATGTATTTCTGAGGAGTGACAGCATGCTCCTTTTCCATGGTTCCCAAACTAAGGGACGGGTTGAATGATAAATACAGAAGGAACAGGCGGCAGCAGTCGAGAGGCAGGATGAGCTGGCAGGTATAAATTATATTCTTCAATCCCATGGCATTAATTTTACAGTTTTAAAGCCAGTGAGTCTACCAGCTCTTTGTAAACATATGCTTTATCAATTTCTCTTAGCAGCCTTGATCTCTGAGCACTTACTCAATTTAGCTTCATTTCCTCTGGCCTTGTTATTTTCTTCCTCGTTTACTTTTTCCTTTCGATATATCCCTTTGGCCTAGACAACTTTTAATGTGTTCTCCTTTGACATAAGGACAACACAAGTATGTTAGACAACTGAATCAATGGTGATATAAGCAGCAACCCTAAGGCAGCATTTTTTTTTTCCTTCTTACTAATTTTAATTCAGGTCTTGACCAGCTAAACATAGGAAAGAAGCTAGAGGTTTAGTCATTGGAAAAACAATTAAAATTAATCAATTAGAACAACTTAAGCTTCTTAGAACAAATGTGGTAGAGTTTCTTATTTCTTTTAGCCTATGGTCTATTGTAAAAAAAACTCCAAACTAGTCATGTAATCCAGAGAAGTCCTGTGGAAAACAGAAAGACTATTAATAAACATACTTTTGAAGGCTGGAGCAGAGTAGAATGGTACCTGCTAGAATAAGATTCATTTAATCAACTTGAAGTGATTAAAATAATAGATTCATCTGTTTGTAAAATAATATATTACCTTTCAGTCAGGAACAATATTATTTACTAATTATTTCATTATATTTCTAAGGTACTTGTGTAAAACTCAATTAATATGATGTCAGTTGTCATTACATATACCATAAGGGTTATGGAGCCATTGATGTATGCAAAATGTGATTTTGCATTTGAAGATTAAAGGCAGTTGTAAGAAGATAAACCAGTTTGAGATTGCATTCAGTATGCATCCCAGTTGTCATGTACCATGAAATGAAGTTCACTGCTGACCTGTTTTCTTATTCTCCTCACAACATGAACAGCAGCATATTGGAAAAATCCATGAAACTTATTCTTTTGTCTAATGAAGTCCTACAGCCTCTGACCCTTGACTATGAGATATGATTGACATATTTCAAAAAGCAGTAAAGCAAAAGAAGAGGAAAAAATGTGTGATCTGTCAAATACAAATTTAAAAATAATATTTAAAAGACAAGTTTTGTTATGGGCAAGTTGTATCTTCTTTGCTCCAATTAAATACCACTTTTCTTTGAAAGTCATTAGCTCAATGGACTGAATCATGAAACCAAGTATTACTGAGTTTAAGGGCACCAGATTCAAGCCTTCAATAAAAAGAAAGAAAAATTATCCAAAATATATGAACAGTAACTTCAGTGATATGACCATAACTTGGAGAGAAGCTACACGTGTTACATACACTGACTTAGACTGAAGTTTCTAACATGAGACATCCGAATCTCATAATCTTGGAGGCAGTGTGACCCCACACATAATTTATTATTGTAATTAATTAATTAATTAATTAAGTTTGCTTTTGATAGATGGAATAGGGCTAGGCCGTGAGGAGGTGTAAACCTATTTATTTTTATTCATGTTTGATGATTTAGAAGCAGAATAGCAGTGGAGCAATGAAGAGAGAATGATGTGTTCAAACCAAGGAAGTAGAACAATCTTGATAGAAGGGTGGGGAAAGCAGGACTGAATTTGTCACTCATGTTGTAGTGCTTGAGAATGCAGAAGCTGAGAATCTGGACAAGAGCCATCTGTGTTTGTTGATGGACACCAGTTGTAACTGGCATGGAGAAGAAGCTTAAGGTAAAAAGAGAAGTGAAAGATGAAGTTGTTAAGAAATCAAATAAAATTAAAGGGGTTTTTATTGTTGTTTAGACAGAAGAGAATAAACCATCTTTGTCCTGTGAAGGTAAAGATGCAAAAGAGTTCAGGAGAAATGCAAAAGAATTGATACTGGGGACATAAAGCCAGGGAGACAAACAGATGAGATCAAATTAAAAGAGTAGGAAAAAAATCAGAATTAAAATGAGAGCAAGGAAAGGTTTAGTGTCATGGAATTGAAAGGTTGAAATACAATTTTAATTTGGGTTACTCAAAAGTTCTTTTATCAAGAAAACTAATGGAGGGGGAAATAGAGAAAAGTGTGATGGCAGGTAAAAGATATGAAAGGATCTAGAGCTGTGGTCAACTGAGTTGCAAAAGTAGAGTATGGGAAGACTAAAGCATGGGGAAAATCAAAAATTAAGCTCGAAGGAGAAAGAAAAGAGGGTAGGAAGGAGGAATCTTAAGATGAAAAAATATCATTGAACTGGAAGAACTGGGTGGCTATAGAAAGATTTGTGGTACTGTTGGCTAGGGACAAGTGGGAAAGAAGCCCAGGCAATGACTAGACTGGTAAAATACAAACAGCGAGAGGTGAGAAGGGGCCAGTGTTTGGTGAAAACAGCCCTGGAGAGATGACTGGGGCCAATGAATGCTGTGGTGAAATATAAGCAAAGAGGTTGTGTGAATTCCTAGCACAGGAGTTGGAGGCAGGGATGAAACTGGAGAGAAAAAATGGGACACTGCAGAGATGGCAACAGAATAGAGGGAAGTAGGAATGAAGAAATGTAATAGTTCTGATGTAACTTGTCATTCTGCACATATAGATTCCCCCTTTTTGATAAAATGCAGATTGATACCTTTCAGTATTTCCATTAGAGATTTTCCTGCTGTGAAGTCCAAATATCAGAGAGACTTACAGCAAGTAGAGTAATGACATCATGATATTGTGCCAAGATTCCCCTTTCATACTTTCAATTTTATATTAGTATCCCAATTTCAGTTTACAGAGTGAAACAATAATAAAGAGAAAGGAATGCAGTTGAGAAGTATACTAGTATTATGTGGAAAATACTTGATATTCTGGGATAGGGTTTGTACAGTTTGTATGGATTTTTGGACCTGAGCAATGGTTTGAGTATTCAAGTGTGCCTAGCCCCTATAGCTGGCTTCCAACTCCCCTTTGGACAGAGAAAGCTGACAGCTTTTCCATCAGCCTCCTTTTCTTAGTCTCCCCTGCTCTTCCTCTTGAAAATGAAGAGGAGAAGAGAAATAGCAGGTAATTTCTTATTCTTTATTCACATTTAAAGGAGAACAATCATATTATGGGAAATATTTTCCTAGGCAGAACGCCCTGGAGACTGTTTTTAACCGCTTGGAAATAGTAAAATCTCTTTTACATGTACTCCACACCATGCCTGACTTCTCTGCTTCTCAGTTATCTCCCTCTGGCCCAGGTGACCTGAGGTGTCCCACAAGAACACAGCTGTAGCATTGGTTACATCTGCTGGAGTGGGAGCCAGAAAAACAAACAATTTTGAAAAATCAGGCCTCTAACTTTGAGCTGGCTGGGGGAGTGGAACATGGAGAAGCAAACAATCAAAAATGCTTCAGAGCAGCTTGTCCTTATTAAAGGCATCCTACCACAGAGACCCTGGGATTCAGCCCTGTGTAACCCAGTCCAGCACACACATGGTCCTTACAGCCTGTTGTGACAGTGTGCTGTTTTGCAGCCTCTGAAGGAGCAGATCTATTCAAAGCATAGATTTTGTATTTGTCTTCATTTCTACTTTAGTGACAGCTGTAACAATGCAGTCTGGAGGCTGTGAAATGAGAGTCACTCTGTTGAGATCCATTTGCAAAAGGAAGACTTGAATTTGCTTTTAAGGCAGAGAGAACTCGAGAGTTTTTGACGTTGTACTCCTTTATTGTTCAGACTGAGTGATGAGCTAGCTGAATTTTGAGATTTCACAGCGCTTGATAAATGAAGATCGGTATCTTTGAAAGAAAGAAGGGTCACAATTCTGCTGTTCCTTGTACTGCAAGCCTTGTAAGGGGAACAGATATTCTGCTGGGTAATTCTGAATTTTAATAAACCTGGAGCCATGTTGTCTGTCTGCCTTGACAAATACCTTATATCAATAGTGAAGAAGGAAAACAAGATAGTTTATTGTCTATGAGCTGTAGGCTCCAAGAGGAAAGAGTAGCATGCAGCACCATAGGCAGAAAGCACGTAGAAATTACTGATCTTTTTTTTCCCTCCCTGATCTGAATTTGTAGCTGGATGCATTTTTATACAAGCCTTACATTATGAACATATTTACATTTGAAGCCATATTTAGTAGCGTTCCTTTTCCATGCCTTGACTAAAGCTGAACTTTGAAGTCTTCATGATGCACATCATTAGAACTAATTTGAATCAAACTTTTATCCTTGTTCAGTTTTTCCCTAAATTACCAGAAAGGCCCACTACATCTAGCATGACATATTTTGATGAATGTAAAACATCAGCAGGAAAGATTCTTATTTTTTCAAAGTGAAGTTAACTGTTCAAAACCACTCTTACGAAACAGAAGACATTTTAGAGTGTCTATAGAAGCAAGCAGGAGCTCTGACTGCTCCATGGCACCTTGGGGAATAAAAAGACTTTGGATTACTGAACTGTCATCTCTTAATTGCATACTTCTGTTCCAGGAATAGATAGAAAGAATAGATAACTCCTCATTAGAAAATAATTATTTCAGATGTATTGAGTAGTTTTTTTTCATGCAAGTAAAATACAAGATGGTATGGGAGTGGAAAAGGACTTTGACAGCTTTCCATTCTCTTAAGTAATCCTTCAGAAACGTATTGCAGTATTGAAAAGTAGATAATTTAAATTGTCTGACCTGCGTATTTTTTTGCCTTTCATTAAACTTAGCCATGAGTGCAGTTTTGCTCTATAAGAAATGAGAAGGGACAGCAATCTGAATAAAATTATTGTAAGATGAAGATTGTCTGTAGAAAATGACCCCTAAGCATTGTTTTGTGTCTAATCATAGAAATGAAAACACGCTCAAAATCTCAAATCAAACTTAATGGGAGTTATAATTAAGTCATGGAAAGGAAAAATAGCTGGGAAAGAAAAACTTACAAAGTTGCCATAAGAACCCCTCAAGATGCAGATTAAGCAAGAACTCTCTTCTTGAACTTTTCAGTCTTAGATGTTGAATTTATCTTCCATTCTTAAAAGGGGAAAATATAGACTCTGACATTATTTACAACAACATTTACAATTTACTATGTACCTTATCTAATTGTTCAGCTTATATGCAAAGTACAAGTATTTTATATATGATTATTTGTTCGCAGACAAGTCTGTACAGAAAAATGTGTATATTTTACATAGCTTTTGATTCAGATCCAGGTGAATTTTGGAACAAATATTGCAAGTTAAATGAGAGACAGGATCTGAATTTTATACCTACTGCAAGTGTACAGGCAAAGGGAAAAATAACTTGTGAATATTAGACCTTTAAATTGTATTATTTGGGTAAAGAGCTTTTAGAGAAGAGCAGACACATTTTCTCTGACAGTATTTAGTATCTCAACAGATAAAATGCATCCCATAATCCCCATAAATAATTAGCTTGACAATTCCTGTGTCTGTTTATATGCGCAGAAAATGCAATGAGAATAAATGTTATTGTCTTGCATTTATTCTACTGAAAATATATCCTAACAATTTCCTATTGGCCTTTTATTCCACTGTGAACTGACTCTGAATGTCTCTCTGTGAATAATCAGCTGAAATTCAAGCTGTGCCTGCTTGTTGGCCACATCAGTGGAGTCAGGGAGCATTGATATCTTGCCCTAATTGGGGTTTTCCACAGGCTACCAGATATCAAATCACTCAGAAAGAGGTAGGAGCTAGATTGGATTAGGTAAGTTTAGAAGATCTCAAACTTCTCCTGGCCACATGAGCCTCGTGTGCAGCATCTTTCCTAGAAAGAAAGAAATTAGAGCAAATATTTATTGGTTGGTGCAGAGTTTAGGTTTAATTTTCCCCTGCCCCTTCCACACAAAGTAAAGGAATTCCCATAGCACTGTTGGACACATCTCATTTGTTCAGCTTCTTCTGCTTCCTTTTCATTGCATTTGGTGTCACTGTAGAGCAAGTTTTTACCTGCTATACACCTACTTCACCTGTAAATAAAAAAAAAAATCCTAAATTTGCATCAAAAAAGCTAGTTTTGTATCAAGTATTAATTCACTATACACACTGTTGCAATGCTAGAGGTGTCACTGCACACAAGACATGAAGTGACTGAGTTCTATGCAAAAATCTAAATAACAATCACTAAAAGACATGCAAGAGCAAACCAGACAAAATTATTTTTCTTTTCTATTTTATGAGTGACTGGAAAATTAATGAGCATTTAGCCTGTGAAAGATTCAAGGCTGAGTAAAGCAAAATGAGAAGTATTTTGAACAGAGTATTTAAAACAGTTTGGCTTTATTCAGGTTTGGGGTGTTTCTATACTTGACCTTTTAACTTTTGGGCCTGGTGAACACATTGAACAAAGGGCATTAATATTAAGCAGAGGCCTTTGTCTGCTTCTCAGAAAAGGAAAAAATATATTTAAGGAATTTTAGCATTAGTACATGCAACAGACACAATTGAACTTAAGAGCCAAATGACTAATTCTGAGGAAATATGTAAATAGTCTTCCTCACATAAACGGTCTGGTTTAGTATTGTGGTTATATTTAGGGTAGTGAAATTATATCTCAATGCATAGCTGAAAATGTATGAGTGCATGATTCAAGCAATTTGGTTTCAAACTCTTTTTATAAGGTTTAAGTCATAATGTATTTAGGAACATGTTAGCTAAATTGACCCATGCAGTGGTAATGTTAGTCCACAGTTCCTATAATTGAAACACTGAATAACAGGGTTTTAAAGATAAGATATTTCTTGGCTTAGACATGTCCTGATGGTAAGATCCAACTCAAAGCAATTTCCTTTGGGTGCTTGAGTCTCAGATGGATCACATAATTTAGAACAAACCTCTTAACTTCCTAAAAAGCCACATGCATTTAATACACCTTTTTGTTACACACAAGTTTGTGCAGGACTGAGGTAGGCATATTGCTGTGATTTATTTATCAACTAATATGCAGGTTTGATTGAGGCTGAAATAAATGTTTGAAAACGAGCAGCAGATGGTTGAAGTGAATACAGGGCTAGAGCCATGGGAACACGTCTTAGGCCCTGGTGTGGTCATGCAAGAATTACAGCTAGCTAATTGAAAAAGTAATTTTTTTTTTTTTTTTTTTTTTTTTAGAAAGTGATTATGAAGGGAAGTTTGAAACTGGATGTGGTCATACCCAGTATTTTCTTATCTCTCTGAGTCTGCAGAGAGTCTGAAAAAACTTCTGCAGCAAAGAAGCCAAGTATAAGACATTTTCAAAAGTTTTTGATGTGTAAAACAGAAAACGAAAGGAAGAAATGTGCCAGAAAACTCAAATCTCCTCTGTTGCTGTTTCAAACCTGGAGAAGCCAGTCCTGCTTTGACACCACAGATGCTACACAGGGGTTCAGGGGGTACCTCCCAGCTGCCCTAGTCCACATTTAAATGTCCTGATCCATGTACCCACTTTTGTTTCTTACTACTTTTACCTCAGCAAGGGCTAAGTGACTCACAATATTACTTATTTCACTACCAGCAGAGGAGTGTTCAAGCAGCACATGCTCAGTGGTCGGCTTGGTGTGGCAGGGAAGGCGAATGACTAAACAGGGATGACTGGTTGAATGGATGGATACGGAAATGGAGGCAAAAAGAAAAAAGGTGCTAATTATATTTTTGAACAATTTCTCTGTCCTACTTCAAGATGGGAAATCTGAGCCTGTGCCATCTGGTTACCTGCCAGATACTAATTCAACCCTGGATAATTTTCTAGAGCTTTTTCTGTGGCTGTATTTTGATGGGAGGAATTCTGAGCCCTAGCAGCTCTTAATTCTAGTTCAAATATTTGTGGCCAGGAAGCCCATGGTGAGGAAATATCTCATTATTTTTTTGTCAGGATACTACATTTGGCAGGAGCTGTAGCAAATGAATTGTAACACGCTGGTAAAAATGTGCATCATCATCCTGACATGCAGTTCACATGTTAAAATGTTATTACCTCTCAAAGGGGTTTTACTAGGCAGACAGATTTTGGAAGCTTTCAGAGGCGGGATGACACACAGCCTCACTGATTCCTGAAGCTTTCAGCTTCCAGATATTTCCAAAACTAGACCTCCTTGAACCTCTGGTTTATGTGATGGAACTGTGCTACCCTCAAGATTGAAGTGATTGCAAATCAGAAGGCTGGTGACCCAGGGAAGAAAATGGTCAGAAGAATCAGAGAGATTTAGGTACTTCTCAGAAACAGGAAAAAAAAAATATATTTAAGGGATTTTAGAGGATTCGGAATTTCTTTATCTGCCTTTGTGTTTAAGGTGGTAAAAAATTACCACAGGTGTAGTTCATAGCAGGGCCAAAGGGAGGTTAAATCAATCTCCTGACTCACAATATGGATGGTTAATTCTCATTTGTGAGCTGTGAAAGTGCCAATTTTTATTAATTCTGAGAACTTTACAAACAGAAGATAAGAACAAAGGAAGAAAGGAAGATTTTTTTTTTTTTTGGTGATATAAAAATTTATGTTCAACTCCCTTTCTCTAATGACTCATTGAGACAGCAAGCAAGTAAAAGCATCTCACTTGCTCTTCACATCAGGACATAAATATTCTATCTCCATGCCACAGTAATAAAGAGTAAAAAACAAGATCTCTTTTTTTTGAGTTGTCTGGCTCTTTTACCATGCATAAGAATAATAACTGTTATTTTCTCTCATTTTGCAGCATTTTTATGTTCTCTGAAAAGCAGGCATGCAGGCAGTTGAGGTCCCTCATCTCTACTGAAGGTGTAAATCCAGAAAGAGTCACTGAAGTCAGGGATTGATGTAAACCCAGTGAATACAGAACAGGATGCTACAGCTTGGCAGTAAAGCACATGTATGATGATCATGGAACAACCGTCTTGCCTATGAGCCTTTGCAGCACTGCTGGATGCGAGAAATATTGCAGCACCCGGGTGAGCTGGAGTTCAGGTGGGGCGAAAAGCATAAAGAAGTGGGTGAGAAGAAGATTGGGTGTAATGAGCTTGCACTTGGCTCTTGTGCAGCCACACGAGAGTTCGCAAAGCAGAGCTATAGCTGAGGGCTGGTTTAGTCTCTGCCTGCAAAGCGAGGTTACAGGGACTGAAAATGGGAGGTATAAACGGTCCTGTCTTTGCCCCACCAACCAGCAGCACTGCTCCCATCAGACAAGAAACCTCCTAGCAGCACTTCACCTGCTGGCCCCACGTTGATGATGAGCTGTGGGACATCCCATAGCAGGCTGTGAGGTTTGAAGGGTGGGAGATGCAGCTGAGCACAGCCAAGGACTGCTCTGCACGGCCCGAGGGTGGTATTTTTGGTTTAATGTATGTTAGTCAAGCTCTGTGATTTTTGGGATGTGCACTGCCCACAGCAGCAATTGCTCAATGCACCATTAGATTTTGCAATAATTGGCTACTACGGGCTCCTTTACAAGAGGAGAAGTGGTTTTCCTGGCATCACGTTTTATGTAAGTGCACTATTAGTCATATGCCATTGCTGGTATATTTGACTTGTTTGTTGTCTAATGTTTGAGGTGAATACTATTTAAGATTTATTTTGCAATTTCCACAACGCCAATGTAAAATATATAGTTTGTTGCCATCAGGTTGGAAAAAAAAATTACTTCTTGATACGAAAAAGTGTGTCAAGATTTGAAACTCCTCAATGACAAATGACAGAGGCACCAAATATACCTTGTTCCTGCATAACACTTTGACGATGTGCTTTTTATATAACATTGTGGGTTTCATTCTTGTCCCCAGAATACCCTTGGAACTGAAGAGTGCTGTCCCAGCAATGTTATTATGCTGACAAAAAGATTTTAGTTTTTAGACAGTTATAAAATATGTGAATGCAGGCATAATGTTTTAGTTGCATAATGTAATACCAGGAATAGCTCACCAGTCATCTTAATCAGATCATCATTCACTCAATATCCCAATAATTTGCAGTATACCTTGACTAAATGGAGGTTAAAGAAGCCACTGGTAAGGTCAGCAATTAGTGTTGGTATTGAAAGCTGGCACTTGGTAGATGGGACAGTAATTACAAACTGTACAAAACTTGAAATATTTTACTTGAGAGGACGCTACACTCTTGGGGTCTTTTTTGATTGGTAGAAATTCTCATGCACTTACAGTCATTAATGCTTTGTGATTTGAATAGGTCCACCCAATTAAAGGAAGAGCTGCCCTCAGATCATTAACTCTCCAGTCTTCTGGAGTTAATACAGCTGGTACAAAATCACCACTTTCAAACCTTCTAAAATCTGATAAGAGCTCTAAAATGACATTGCATCACATCTGTTCCATTCAGTATTCCCCGTTTAAAATAATTACAACAGAAATTCCTCCTTGCTGAGAAAACTCTGGACAGCTGGAATCTTTCCTTTAACCTGCATAAAACTAACAGGCATCACATCTTTCTTGTTAGCAATTCTGCATAGCATTTCTCCTGCCAGCCAGTGCAATTTAAAACACCTGGTTGCCTGAAATAAGGTCAAGGAGACTGAAACAACAAACAATTACACTGAGTGTTTTTTAACAACACGGGTGTATAAGATACATGAAGACATTTACTATTCACTGCAAGAATAGTAACAGAACTAGCTTGGAGATTTACTATATTCCTGAATAATGATCATCTAAATTATTCCCATCATTAGAAAGATGCTTTCAAAGGTTGTAACCATCAAGAACAATTTTAGATTAAAGACCTAAGAAAAAAACTTGTAGCTGAAAACTTAGCTCATCAGTAATTCAAAGTAGTTCTGGGGAATGGCATCTATTTATTGGTGATGCTTTATCTAAACCTGTAGCTCTGTGGGTTTGATTGCTCTTCTGTGCCACAAGGTGTCATTGTTTTACCATTATCAGCTTTTAAAATCCACACCAAAGGAAAATCTGCAAAAATTCCTTCGTCTGGAGTTTTAAGAACTTGGAAACATACACAGACAATTATCTTGGTTTTAGTTGCTTGAGAAATGTAGAAAATAGCAACCTGTCAGGTGCTAAATCAGAAAGATCTCTTTGACACCTACTAATGTACCAGCAAGCTTTCAAGGTCTTCAGGCTGGTTTGCTTTTCCCTTTGTTGTGTAGAGGCTATTTGATGCCCTTACCTTAGTATGTGGTACAGAATTTCAGTTCCATTTTGATGGCTTGGAGGATGGCATGTGCCATTTTGACAGACCTATGTCTCTGTGCCCCTCAGGCAAGGTCAGGATCAGTGCTGCTGCATTCCCACACCCAGCTGCTAGCCCTGGGAAGGCTGCCTCGCTGACTGCTTGAACACAGAATGATTTGGGTTGGAAGGCACCTTTAAATGTCATCCAGTCCAATCCCCCTGCCATGGGTAGGGACACCTTCCACTGGGTCAGGTTGCTCAGATCCCTGTCCAACCTGGCCTTGAATGTTTCCAGGAGCAGGGCATCTACCACCTTTCAGGGCAACCTGTTCAGGGCCTCATCACTCTAATTGTAAAATATTTCTTCTTGACATCTAATCTAAACCTGCCTTCTTTCAGTTGAAAGCCATTCCCCCTTGTCCTATCACTACATGTTGTGCAAAAAGTTCCTCCTCTCCAACTTTCTTGTAGTCCTCTTTAGGTACTGGAAGGTGCTATAAGGTCTCCTCAGAGCCTTCTCTTCTCCAGGGTGAGCAGCCCCACCTTTCTCAGCCTGTGAAGTTGTGCTGATTAATAACTGGTGTTATTAATGCAGTGCTCTGTATGACACTGAGCCTGTTACACAGACTTCAGGTAAGATACTGTAAAGAAGAAATTCTACTGTTAAGCACATACAGGAAGCAAATGGACTTGAGAATTAGTACTACTAAAGCATTCAGAAGATTTTCCAGACAGATACGTTGTTGCCAAAACATGGCTAAATTTCTCAGAGGAAGTTTGGGGGGAAGCAGGTATCCGTCACTTTTACAGGGCTTATCTGGTGCAGTGCTGGGAATTTGCCACTCAACCAGGATTTCTCCTCTGTTCTGAATGAAACCCACATAGGGAGCTGCTCAGCCACTGAGCTGTGTTCTCTGTGTTCAGGACAGCCAGAAACAGTATCTCAAACAGGGTCATGATGCAAAAACCTTGAGAACAGCTAGGTGGTGAGAAGGGAAAGAGGAGGGAGTAAGATGAGCTGGCTCACAGATACAACAGGAGAGACCTGGCAGCTAATTGAAAAGCTGGAAGAAGTGCTGGGAAAGAGGATGTAGCAAGAAAGCTGTACAGCAGCAGGTGAGGAGATGTTTCTTGGGATTTTCTGCCTAGGTACTCATGACCTTGGGGAAGATATCTGAGTTTCTTAACATGGGATGCTATATTAGGAAACACTGATGTGTTAGTATGGACAAGTTGGTATATTACACGGGCATTCAATGTTGAGACCAAAGACAATCAGCTGTGAATTAAGAAGGCCAGATACTGCCATCCTATGTGTATCCATAGATTATAAATGCAGCAACACACTGCTGAAATAAAATAAATTAAAATAAAATAAAATAAAACAGATATCCTGGGCATTAACTCATATCACTGTGAGCTAAAAATAGATGTTAAAGATGGTGAGCAGGTCTTTCATTTTGTAATCTGTTTTGGAAATCTCAGTGGACTTTCCAAAACTTCAAAATCATTCAAAATATTTCTGCATCCTGGAATGAAAATTACTGACAGAATGGCATGTGGAAAGTTCGCTGGAAATTGCTGTCTAAATCATTACCTTTTCTGTGCATAAATAGTGACACTCTGAAGAGTGCTTAAGTGTAGAAAAGAGGGAATTTATCCACAGTGGTTCGCTGCATTTTAGAAAGACATTAGGCTCTGTAATTGCCTCAGTCAGTTTGACAGAGGGAGAGGAAAATATGGCTCTGTTGTACCAACTTTTATTCTGAATTTTAGCACTGGTTAGTTAGAGACACATTTTTTGAGCAGCCAAATAGTAATGTAATACTGTAATTCAGTACTGATGTTAAAAAAGACAGTAGTAAAAAAGCACACAGATTCTTCTCTCTGGGCCTCCTGCTTTTCTTTCCTTCCTAGTGAATTTACCAAACATATCTTTTTGTCTTTGATTTAACACACAAAGCAAGCCAGAGTTTTTTATGCGATACTTCTTACCAGGAGCTTGTGCAGGTGTCATCACACAATGTTTGCTGGCAGCAGAGCAGTGTGGCATCCACTGCACTGTGTGCTGGTATGTCACCTGGCCCTGCTTTCAGCTTGCATCACTGCACATCTTTTCAGGCAGGTTTCCCTGTGTTTAGCTACTTCACCCTGTTCTTATTTCTGCTTTCATTAGGTCTCACAAGCCAACATATGCATGTTTTTTGGTATCTGAACTGAAAATCAGTCTTCACAGAACCAATGTTTACATTAGTGATAGTAATATCTTGGCAGACATAGCATGACTCCTGCCATTGGGACAGAAATTTTTTATGATATTCAGGAGTAAGGTCTTTAGGATCTTTATGCACTATGTAAAAGCTTTCCTCAGGCTATCAAGGGTACCTATCACCCTTGCTAATGATTCCCCAAATGTCACTGTGTTAATGATCTCTTTTCAGCTCAAACCATAAGCCGTGGGTGTCTGTTTCTCACAAGACAGATAACTTGCTTTGTGTATAAGCTGCACCTCAAACCAAATGGAAAATAATAAATAGCAATAACATTTCCAATGGAAAATGCTTTCCACAGAAGGGCTCAAAATGTCAGGTAACAGCTACAAAGATAATGCTTCATCTATTATAAAACAGGAGATTTTACTGTGCATTTTATTTTTTCAGCCTAGGAAGAAGTGAGACTTCAGTCTTCTCTTTTGCCTCCTCGTGTGTCAGTGCAGATCCAGCAGTGGTGGTTCTGCCCACCACTTGCAGCTGTGGCTGTGATGGCACGTTGGTGATTTGTGGAGCAGGACCTCCATCTGCTGATGGCCAAAGGTCACAGCATGGCTATTCTTCCTCTGCAGCCCTGGGAAGAACAGCTCAGGTGCCCAAGTGCTGCTTCAGCCTCACTGGAAACATTTCTCTGGCCTTCAGAGCAACAAGGCAAAGAAATGCCCCTATTCCTTTCAGGGCTTGACAAGCCTCATTTCATAAAGGCTCTTTGCATTTGCCAGATTTACAGTAGCTGATCAGGAGCTGTTTATGAAGGCACAGCTTGGTCCCTGAACACCTTCCAGGCAGTGTGTTACCATGTACTCAGTTTGCATAGTCTGCTTGTTACACAGTGGGTATATGGTAGATTCACTGAGTACTGTCAAGCTGTCATGCCTCGAAGAAAAGGAAAAAAAATCAAAGCATTTACCTCTTCAGAGTCCTTTCAGGCTAAGCAGGCTGCCCCCAGTAACACATGACAACAACACAGTGCTTGGTCAGATCTTGCTCTTGAGATAGGTGTCCATGTACAATCACCACAGGGAGGACCCACGTGAGTCAGTGGGAGACAGTGACATGATGACAGAAATACTGGGGCAGTCAGACTGCCCAATTTTGGTATTCCCTTTATCACATTGTGAAAAACATTAGAACAGAGCTGTGTGGACTCTGAATGCAGAAGGAGGTAAGATAAAAGTTATCTTCAACATGGGGAAGGGAAAATTGGCGAGATTAGAGGAGATTGTTCTAATAGCCAAGTTTTGTATTCACTAGATTTAACCTTTATTTTCAGCTCCAACCAGGCTGTTTTGATTAATTGGACAGGTGAGTAAAGTGCACGATTTTACTCTGTGGAAAAAATAAAGAGAAAACTATGTGACCGCTTGGAATAACTCATTTCAGTATAAAGAGGCTGCTACTGAAGCTGCATAAGAAACAGGTTTCTAGTGACCAAATTATTTTTCATTCTTTCCCACTGTCATTATGTTAATCAAGAGATACAGATGCTCATCTACCAACTTCTCATTAACGTTCAAAGGCACTTAACTGCTATTTTTGCCTTTGAAATTCTCCCCTCGTGATACCTAACACATTTCCAGCAGTCTGTCATGCTCAGCATTTATCACACACCCAGTAATCCCTATCTTCTCCAGCTTCTGTGCTGACAAACATTAGGCCTATATTTCAAAAAATTAATAACCACAGGGACACATTTCAACTTAACAGAAGCTCAGGATTGTCTTGGTTTCCCACAGCAACCATCAGGAATACTGGAAGAAAATAGGTCAAATGAAAACATTTTATGACAAGATTGTAGGCAGAGTTATCATAGTGTTAATTCTGAAAGATGGTTGCACAGTTGTTGAGATGGGATGTGCTTTACACACCAATTCCTCTAAATTATTCTAATCAAAAAGAAAAAAAGATTATACTGTAGGAGCATTTGACCCATTTTGGATAGAGAGTAAAATTAATAAAGGAAAGGTTAAAGGAAAGCAACAGTTACTTTCACTTTTGCCTGGCATTTTAGTAAATATTTTATAGAAACTTATCCACAGAACTAATTCTGTTTTTCCTATTTGGGGCATTGTTGTAATGATTATAAAATTGACAGCTAAAACGATCTATGGTGCAGATAACAGCAAAATATCGATCTAGGATTAACAGGAATTTATTTCAGGCTAACATTCTTTAAGTTTCCTTGGTTAGTAACATGTGAATTCTTCACAGTTCTCTATTGCTTTTCTTGCTGCTATTTGTTATTTCATCACAGAAGCATTTGGGGGAATCTGAAATGCTCTAGAGAACTACTGTATAGAATACAGAGAGCAGACTCTTAGATCTTTATGATCCTTCCACAAAGACAATCTGTTCTTTGCAAAGGATAAGCTAAATATGTTAGTGAATGATGCTAACCTCTGAGAAAGTGGGAAGCAATGCAAACAAGGTTTAAATAGATTAAGTACTTGGACAGAAAATAAAGTAGGACTAAATTTAAAAATACTTTGGTTAATAAATTGAGAAAAAATCCCAAATTTTCAGCCAAGGGGATCAAGCTTGAGAAAATATATGTGTTTAACATTGTCACCTTATTTTGAGTAGGAATTGATTGCAATGAGGAGAGCAAATGTTCCTCTTGATAAGCAGACAAATTGAATTTCAGAACCTAGATGCTATCTTTATAAGCTCAGGAGAGCAAAACTCCTCTTTCCATGTAACATATTGCTTCAGTTTTCCTCAAAACACTTTCTACAGGAGAACAGAATTCTGCATTTGCTGGACTTAATAGTGTGAAACACTGTAAAAGAATGGGTTTTGCCTTTTTTGTTTGTTTGTTTATTTTTGGGTTTTGTTTGTTGGTTTTTGTTTTTGGTTTTCATAGTACCCAAGTCTTTTATTTCCAGTTACATGCATGATGAAACGAAGCTAAAGATTACCTCTTTCTTCTGCTACTTCTGCTCAAAATCACTTCTGGATGCAATGTGGCATTGAAATTTTTAATTTGTTCATTTTGGTTTTGCTAAATGCTTCCTCCATCCTTCCTACACTTTTCTGTTCTCAGAGGGCAAATGCCAATTACTGTCTACAGAGTTGTTCTTCTTCTCCCTTGGCCAGCTCCTGGCTTAAAACTTATTTCCCATGAGGGATCAGTCTGGAATGAGTAGTCCTCTCTTATCATACTGAGTTAACTTGTGCCACAAGGCAAGTCCTCCACCACCACTGGGACCTGCTCAGTCTCCATCCCAACTCCGCAGAAACTCTGCCACAGGCTGAGTGGAGGTGAGTGAAGCCTCTTGCTCCTCACAGATTCTCATCCAGACTGTCATATCCTTATCACACACAGGAGTCTTTGCACTGATCCATGTCTTACAGGCATATGAATTTGAGACTGTTTTCCACACATAATTTAATACAAAGAGCATGGTATTTTGCTTTTACAAATAAACGGGAAAGAAATTAAGCATTAGACAGCAGCTGTTGATCTTACCATCAGCTATTTTTGGAGTGAATTGTGACTAAAACCATGTAACAAGGGGACTTGCATAATGGCATTTACTTTATTCTCCATCATAATGCAAATCTCTGTGTCCTATGACTCCAGCCATAGTATTTTTTTATCAAAATAGCTGATGATGCAAAACAGATTTCACTACTGCTGAGACCTTGCTCTCTGACCTTTCTTCTATTCATTTGGGAAAAAAACTCCACAATTTCCTTCCAAATGTCTCCCCCAAAAGCTTTTAGGAGATAAATATTTTCCCCCTGCTTTATTCTAATGTAAACTTGGACTCATAAAGTTTCATTAAAAGAGCATAAATCTTTCCCCTCCAGAAGTTATCTGCCATGTTTCTTCTTATCCTTTGGATGACTGCAGTAATTTTTATGCTGTGCTGTCGGGAGTGTAATGTTAAGTGCTTCATTAATGATGATTTGTGCCATTGAAAAGTTTAAAATGGGCAGAACCTGGCAAGGACCTGACATTATTTATTTTCACTCTTTGTGTTAAACTCTGCAAAGAACATTTTAAGAGCAGTTTTGCTTCTATTTGGGGATGCTATAAGCAGTATTTCATATGCCATTGCCTCAGAGACAGCATTAACTAGGACAACAATAATAGTGGCTGCACACATTGCTAATAAATATTTGCATTTATTTGTAATAGAAGGGATACATTTCACTGTGTGAAAGGAAGGAGATAAGTAGAGAGATGCTTGTCTGCATTTGGAATAAATGATAACTACAGAAATTTTCTGCTTGGAGGGTTAGGAAATAATAATTGTATCTCAAGGCCCTGCAGAGAGTGGTACAGCAGTGCAGCTGAGAGCAAATGTAACTGGGAGCTGGGAATTGCCCCAGGAGACAGGCTGGAGCTCCCTGGGGTACCTCACTTCAAATAAAAATGGGGGGATTGCACTTTACTTTGGAGATGGAGAGGGATAGAAAGGAGCAGGAGGAAAGAGGGGATCAATGCCTCAATGCTCTCATGTGCTGATACATTTGGGTCCTGGTCTGACTCTTGGTTTGAGGCCTCATCCTGGATTTGGGGATGTCCAGATCGTTATTTGCCTGCAGAGTGAACCAGGGGGCAGAACTCCTGCTAAAATACAGGTGGCTTATTTTCAAGCAAAATTATTTTTTACTAAGACCAACATAGAGTGCTATAATATGGTCCTTTGCTTAACCACAATTTTTGCAATATGTTGAAAAACATGAAGTTTATTGGAAACAAATTTGGAAGAAATGTAATTTTTTGTCTATTTGATATATAAATAGACATTTTACTACAGCTTGAAGTTCACATGACCTCATTTAAACACCAGAAACGAGAAATACCAAGTGGTAGGTAATTTCATTTGTGCATTTTAATTCACTAGAACTGTATTTCTCTAGGTAGACTGAGGCTTAAGTATTTATATTAGGAAACTGAAGAGAATTACTTGAGAAAATTTGAGGCTCTTGTCTGTGGACTCCAAGGTGGTTTCTAGAAACAAAGAATGAGAAAGCTGCCTTTCACAGTCAGAACAACAAAAAAAAAAAGGTTAAAAGTACAGTGTCCCAAAAATCAGTTTTAGCAGCAGTATTAAAAAACTTTGCAGGAAAGGAGAGGAAAGGTCAAACACAGTATTAAAGGTCTCTGAATTAAATACCCTGGAGAAATTAAATTGTTAATAAAGACTCTTACAACCCCTTTACGATTAGTGTTTCTTGGAACTTTGAAGAGACCAGATTGCCTGTGCAATGTAAAATGTCACTGGAAAAATATTCATTTAATCAGCATGGATTAAAATATTTGAATCTTTTCCTGGCTAAACTCCACTGCAATAATTTTCCAGCACACTTCTGCAGCAGTCAGACAACAGCCTACCTAGGTCTGTGGTTCACAGTTCAGTCATTCTTTGGTTTCCCTGTACTGGAAAAATCCAGAAATCAGTTTTATAGGGCAAAATTCTACAGCAATTACAGTTTCCACATAGAAATAATAACACAAAACTAGATGTAATGGGCCCTCACCAATTTCACTGAGCAGGTTACTATTTATTTCAATATGTCTGGGAAAAAATACCCACACAAATGGGTTCACAACATAGGAATTGTTTAGTAAAGGTTGTATTTAATTTTACACTGGATCAACAAACATAATTTAATTTAATGACAGAGAAACAGAGCAAACAAGCAGGCACTTGCCACATGGGGAGGAAGCGACCCCGTGAGGAGAGGAGTCACCAGGAGGGAAGAGGAAGGGAAGTCCAGCTGGAAGAGCATGCCAGCACTGGTGTGAAAGGGATAGAAGCTGGGATCCCTCACAGCTGCCACACTTCTCCTGAGAAATAGATCAAGTTTTCACTCTCTCTGCAGGATGCAGCAACCTTGAGATGCTGCGAGTCTGTGGGATGGTATGAAAGACAGTAAAAAAAAGGAATGTGTTGACTCTAATTGGCAGGGGAAAAAATAACAAAGAAGCAGCAAAGAAATTTTTGTGAACTAAAACTCGTTAGGGTACTGGCACACCTTAAGGGCTGTCCACATGCTGCTATTCCCAAAAAAATGAGTTAATCTGAAGTATTGATATTTATCTCCAGGATTATTATGACCTTGCATCAGCAATTTGCTGTCAGTGTTAACAGTGGCAGAACTGATGCTCTGAAACTCCCAAAACATTTAAAGCAACACAGATGTCATATGTCTACTCCCAGTTAGCAACACAAGATATTAGCAAGCTCAATGATCAGTTAAAAAAAGTTTTATAAGTCCTATATACATCCATTTGCCTTCTGACTAACGAAATTGCCTTGTGGGTTCATTTTCCCTTTCCATTTCCCCCACCTAAAAGCAGCAGTGTGAGAAGCTCATTTCCATTACAGATGCTGTTGGTGCATAAAAGGAGAGTGCCTGTGGAGAAAGCTCTGGCTTAGACATGCTCCCTGCGGAGCACGTTTTTTATCAAAAACCATTTCTGATAAAACATGCTATTTGAGTTATTTTTCAGTTGTAAAGAATCTCATGCAAAACTGCTGCAGTTGGGTCACAGTAATACAAAGTCTGCAGTGCCCCAGAGTTGGTGTATGAAGAGAAGCTACATCAGTGCTGGATAAAGGGATGGTCAGGACACTGCACAATCAAAAATACAGCTATGTGGAATTTTTCAAAGTAGTTCATTGCTTTCTTGAAATGTATCTGTAAAAAAGTCAAAATAATTTGTCAATGTGTGTTGTGTCGTAAGTAGTTCAGCCCTTCCACACCTTCCCACCTCCCCAACTAATACGCCAAATGGAAATTATTTTAGGCCCATTTTTACTTTTTTCTTCCACCATAAGCCTGTGTCTGTTTGCAGATTTCAGATTGATCATCCTGTGGAAATGTCAATTGTTACATTTTAGCGTATTAGGGAGCTCGGTAGATAAGGAAAATGCTTTTCAGGCCCACTTCAAAATAGGCTGAAATAAATGTCCAGTTTGTGTAAAGTGTATGAGATTCCATGCACAGAGAAAAGCGACTGCATGTCCCAAAGGAAACGTTTCAGGGGGATTTAATGCCTCATCACCCTAGTCATCAGAAACTCAACTGTAACCAATTAATCCTGTGGAAACCAAATTTTGTTAGTTCCACTCCTCATGACACTCAAATCTCAGTAAAACTTCCTTTTATGTCAAATGATCACAGAATCACAGGATGATTTGGGTTGGAGGGGACCTTAAAAGATAATCTAGTTCCAACTCCCTTGCCAGGAGCAGGGACACCTTTCACTAGACCAGATTGCTCAAAGCTCTGACCAACCTGGCCTTGAACACTTTCAGGGATGGGGCATCCACAGCTTCCTGTGCTAGAGTTCATCACCCTCACAGCAAAGGATTTCTTCCTAATATCTTATCTAAATTTACCCTCCTTCAGCTTAAGACCATCCTCCCCTATATTCATATCCGACATGTCCTTGTAAAAATTCCCTCTGTAAACTCCTTTAAAAATTTTGTAAGCTCCCTTTAGGCACTGGAAAGGGTCCTAAGGTCTCCCCAGAACCTTCTCTCCTCCAGACTGAACAAGCCCAAGTCCCTCAGCCTGTCTTCATGGGAGAAGTGCTCCAGACCTCTGATCATCTTCATGGCCCTTCTTTGGACTCATTCCAACAGGTCCAGGTTCTTCCTGTATGAGGGATCACAGAGCTGGATGCAGCACTGCAGGTGGGGTGTCACCAGGGCAGATGGGCAGAACCACCCCCCTCGATCTGCTGCCCACTCCTCATCTAATGCAGCCCTTTCTGGCCTCTGAACATGCTTTGCTGGGTCATGTTGAGGTTCTTGTCAACCAGTGTGCCCTTTGTCACGTTCATGAAGCATCAATTACCAGTCCTAAAAATAACAAGGGGTTTTTGCGCTTATCAACAATAGGAATGTTACTAAAATATCTCACCACTCTGGACAAGTAGGAAAAAAGGAAGCAGCAAACAAGTAAAGCAATAAAAAGTGGAAACTAATCATGAAAATAAAGGGGTACAGGGAAGGGAGGGATGAAATGTCATCCTCACCTGGGTGGATGAACTTGAAGAAACTGAGAAAGGTGCCAAAGCATGACACAACACTAATGGTTGGCAAATGCAGGTGTTTCTCCTACAAAACGAGAAAATTTGGGAGCTGTCATTATCTCACAGAGTTGTTTAGAAGGGACAAGGCAATAAAGGAACAAAAAGCAGTGTGCTGTGATGTGGCCTAAATTGAGCATCCTTTTTTTTTTTTTTTTTTTTTTTTTGAGAAAGAATATTTTGGAATTTTTATTTCCTAATAAGGAAATGTTGTGATTCCCTGGAAAATCCATGAAATATGAGTTTGTTAAGATCAGTGATGATTTTGACTGACAGATTTTCAGTCATACCTTAAAGAAGGGAAGGAATTTTATTAAAGGGATTTTTATTCCAAAATTGTTTTTTAAACTCAACATAAATTCAGTGCTTTGTCGCGGTTTGAATAAAAAACCCATATACTGTATAAATCAAACTCATGTTTTCCTTCAAGCACTGAGGGTTTTTCTTATGAAAACTGTCTATATTTGTGAAACCTGAATATTTTTGCATACTTTGACTGCAGAAAATGCAGAAAGTCGTACAGTAGCAGTATATCAATATGCCAATTATGAAATGACCATGTGTCTACTTTAATATTTTAGTTTCAACCAGGATTATGTTTCTGTCTCTGCTTACTGCATGTCACATCAGAGATTTGTCTTGGAGGATGCAAACCAGATTCCTTGAGGAAAGCAAACTGGCAGGTACAGTCCTGGTGTCTATGTAAGGCACTCCACCTGCTAATGAGCAATAAATCCATAAAGCCAGAGCACAGTTATTCTGGCATAGCTCCCCCTGAGGTGCTTGCAGTACGTATGCCAGGTGCTGAGCATTGACTGCTTCAACCAGCAGATCCACATTAGCAGTCTTGCTAATCTGGACACAGCTTAAAAGTGCCAGCAGTCAGTGCTCAAGGGGACATCCAACCCACAGGGCAGTTCTTGGCTCTGGATGCCCAGCCTGGTCCTGTTTGAGTGAGAAACACTGTGGGAAGACTTGGACCCACGGCCAGTGGCTGAGGGAAGGTGGATCCCAACAGCTACCTGGACAACTGGGGGTCAAGATGGTTGAGTGTACTGTGCTAATAGAGACCACCTGCCCAGAAGCTGCTGAGAAATAACTGCTCTTATGCTGAGTTGGAGACTCAGAGGATGAGTTATTTGGGGCCAGGTTTGTCTATTATTTCTCTCGAGAGTCTGATGTGTCAGTCTGCATGGTGTCTGTCTGACAGACATAAAGCTCTGCTACTGCTGCTTTTCAGAAGACACAGCTTCCTTAGAAAAACAGGATATCTGTCCTGAGCGTGCATCAATCATTCCTATAAACTCTGCTTTAAATTCAGATTAAACAGATAACATATGAACAACCATAAGTTAATGATTATGTGTACAAGAATGCTGTACTTTCTTCAAGGCAATAACAAAATTAAGGAAAAACACAACAAGAAATACAGGGAAGCCCCCAGTTTATTAAAGTATTTTTTTTTAAATTAAAAAAAATGCCTGCCTTCTCAGGTGTAAGGCCTCATTTCAAGGGCTTTATTTTTAATGAAATCACCTTGAAAAAACACACAGTAGTACACAATCATACTAGACAGGCAGCCTTGTTACATTCTTTAAATGATTTTTCCCTTCATAGATTTCTCAGGCTTCTTAGACCATATGTGTGAGCAAAATAGCACACACTGGAAATAATTTCATTCTATACACAGAAGATGTAAGAACACATATCACCATATAGACATTTGCACTCTCTGATAAATGTACATGTATACTCACATGCTCAGCCAAATAATCTTAAACTTCTGTCTTTTGTGATCCTGGTGTGCATACAGCTATAGAAGTATCAGTATCTATATCATTTTGCCCATCTATATTTCTTTCTATGAATGATAAATAATTAGTGGTGTAGCTATAAAGCTTATGTATTTCTAGCCAATGACACCTTCAAGGTCCCTCTGCTGCCTACTGCTTGACCTTGGTTTAAAAGCACACAGAATGGAAACCTTGAAACCAAGATCAGGAGGATTCATTCTGACAGAAAACAGATGCAGCACAATGGAGAAAAATACACATTTAATTTTAATCCTTTTTTTTTTTTTTTTTTTTAAACAGCCTGACTATTACCAGTTCTTAAAAAAAAGTCCTAAGGTACAGACTGTCCTTCACACAAGTATCAAGCATTTTAATACTCCAATTAAATTTTGATTGGATAACATTGTAAATACAATAACTCTAGCAATGTCTACATTATTCCTTCCTTTAGACACGGTAGCAGAAGAACACTGTGGAGGTAATATAACAAAGGGCTGTGGCCTTAAGATGAGCCTTCTTAATGGAAGATTCTCGACTTTATAAAAGTACAATAAGAAGCATTTTATTTCATAATATTTGGACAGGAAGGTTATGAGACGGAAATACAGACAGATGATACACAGTGATGTGACCTCAAAGACACTGCTTTTGTCTTACATTACTTTTCAATTTTATGTTCTGCCCCAAGCCAGCTAATCTCAGGTAGGGCTTAATAGACTTCTTGTTTTCTGAAAAGGAATGATAACTATCTCTACAAAGTGGGGAACTGAATTTGAGACCATGTCACGTGTTATTGCTGGGGGTCCACAGGAGATGGATAAAATCGTGCCTGACTTTCCAGCTGCACTTGTCCATGGGAAACAATCACTGAATACAAGTGTGTCTGGAGTCCTCCTACCAGGATGACTGCTTGCCACTGCATTATTTGGTGCATTTATAGAGAAGAAAATATAAAACTTTGCTGTTATTGGTTGTCAATTTGGTGCTTTTATTTGGAAGAAAAGGTAAACCTTTGCTGATATTTCTTGGCTATATCACAAAAATGAAAGGGTGCTTGAATAATGAAACGAGGCAGATCATGCATGCAAAGCTGCCTGGGTTGCTCAAGCTGTTGGTGACCAAAGGAGGAATGTTTCAATACTGCTGGTGCACGGAAAAAAGAATATAGGATAATGTTCTTAAGGTTCTTCTGGAAAGAGGCACTACTTGAAAGAATTAACTTAGACAATGCCAAAAAGGACTGGCATTATATTTGAATGGAAAAAGGGGGATATTCTAAAAGAGTGGAAAAATATTCTTATGAGGGCATCTGTAGGAAAAACACTGGAAAACAGTGTATACATCCAAAGCCTGTTCTTCATAAGAGGATGTGGATATGGTTTGTAAAGACAGGAAGGTCTTGAAGACCTTTCTAGTGATGTGTGTAATTTAAAGAATTGCCATGTGAACATCTGCGTTTTGGAGGCACATGAAAATTAACAACATTCCACAAATGCTTGAAAACTCAATATATCAATAACTCTTGAGCCCACTTTGACAAAGTAAAAGATGGCTAACAAATTGGAAAACTGGGAGGAATGTATTATTGTGACAATTGAATCTTTCTGTCCTGACACAAGACATTTCTGCAGCAGAAATTACTATTCCTTCCTTTTACATGAGCATTATAGAATCTAGCAATCCTTGACTTAGACTTTCCCAATTAGTGCACATAAAACCATTTTCCAGTGCATATGCAGAGACTTTTAATAATTTCACATATGCAGATGGTTAAAGAATTTCTGAAATTACTCCATTGTGTGAATTACATTGAAGAAGCAAACAGGCTTCCAAAAGTTTCTTCATCATGCATTAAATTTCACACCATTCTCTTTTCTGTAATGAACATCTTTATGGACCTCAAATAACAAATGTGGTCTCCTCCCACACTGTTTTTCAGTTTTTCTATTTATCCAGTTCAGGTCTACTCTGATGACAGTCTTAGCTCTGTAATTAAGCCCTGCAAATGTTTCTTTCTGGTGTTTTCAGGCATCACCATGTCATGGCTGGTCTCCCAGTTCAGCACAGAAGAAACTTCTATTTTTGCCTTTTAATAGGAAAACAGAAACTTTAATTCTCCATTTCCTTTGGAAACAGCATCTGCTGGATGTTGGCAACCATCTTCAGGTGCAGCCAGAGAGTCTTGGTCATACTGATTTTAGTAAGCTGTTTTTCATCTTTCTTTCCATTTCTGAGCACACATACTCAACATACATTTATACCCACACCTGAATTCTTCTGAAGCTCAAAAAATTTTGACTGTAGTACGAAGTAAAATATATGAAAGAAAGTGTTTTATTTATTCTGGGAATACAATTAAGTATAGTTGAATAGAAGAGTCGTCTGCTGTATTACTCCACACAGCCTTTTTTTTTCCCCTTTCTATATCCTTCTTTATAAAATGAATTTTTCTGTGGGAAAAAAAAGCAGTTAATAATGAGAGCTTTAAGCACAAAACGTCTGATAATGAGAAGAGAAGCAGGATGGATAGGAGAATAAAGACACTGAAAGAAAGGCAGAAACATTTCCTGGAAATCTCCACATAGGCCTGGGAGCATATTATTGATTTTGAACCACAAACTGTATTTATGTTATCACTTGTACCTAATTACAAGGGTGAATGCTGGCAGAGGCAGGAAATACTTCAATAAATTGTCGTGCTTACTATTTCTCCCTTCTTATTTCTTCTTACTGTAAAACACTTTGAATTAACTTCTAGTTAAGATCATTTAATCTATAAAACCATAAATGACCTATAGCATGTTTTTAAAGGCAAAATAAGCTCCTAGCCTGAGAAATGAATAAGAGGAGCCTGAGGTATTTTTATCAAAGCAGACTAAGAAATGGTGCATTGCAGACCTCAGCTAAGATAGTGCAATTACAGAGAAAACCAACTGATCAAAGGAAGAAAAGGACAAATATCAACTTTTTTTTTTTTTTTTTTTGTCAATTAGACTTCTAAATTATTATGTGGGATTCACAGTTTTGGAAAAGGTTAAGCAAGAGACTTTGCAATGCATGAACAAATATCTCTTGGGGAATTCCTTGCTGATCCTCTGACTGTTAGGCTGCTGGAACAAATGCTGGAACTGGGGACCAGTCTCCTCACTGGCTATTGTGATGCTGGGTAGGATATGACATTACTTGTGACTGTACTAAAACACGATTAATTTGCTAGCATGGGATGTATTTCATCCTTTTAAACAATGAAATGAGTTGGAGATTTTATTTTTGTTTAGGTAAACTGACCTTCACAGGCTTATGCACTTGGCAAAACCTTTGCTTTATACTTTGGGTCTAGAATGCTTCTTTAAGCTGCTTGATCAGAAGTAGAAGTTTCCCCTTGGAAGCTGCTTATGCTGTTTTTGAAGAACTGTTCATGAATGGGGGAGATGTCATCTTCTTATCGTTTGAAGTGGTATATCTCAAGCAGTCTGGTTCAGATTCGAATTAACCTAAAGTTCTTGAAGGCAAACACAAAACACTGGCAATTCTATAAATAAAGACAACTCTATAAATAACAAGAAACCAACTATTCATACACTCCAAAATGCATACTGATCACTGTATACTGAGAAATAAGAAATGGACTTCAGAATATTAGAATACATAGGACACACTGTCTTAAGTAGATTTCAGTATCAATCTAGAGCTTAGAAGAACATTTAAAGGCCTGGTTCAAAAGGTAAAAAACAATATATCTAATTTTCTAAGTAACAGCTGACAGTTTAATTTTAGTGACAGCTTCTAAATTATAATTTGATAACAGGTTGTTTTTTCTATTTCAAATGAGGTTCCATAATAAGTCTTACATTGCAGTGAAATAAATAAGACTTTAACTTTGTTCAAGATCTTAGGCCAGGAATTGCATTTTTTCGTAATATTTATGATTAATCATGAAATGAATATATTCAAGCTACTGTTCAAACATTAATTAATATTGGCCTTGCTTCCAAAATAATACGATTTGTGTAACACCTGAAAAATATGGAGCAGAGTGTGAGGCTCCTATTTATCAGCTGAGTTAAACAGTTCAGCGAGTCAGACTTCAAGCATTCAGCAATTTTTAAGAAATTAGCAACTTGAATCTATTCCTCCCAGTCAATATGTGTATATGGGCTTGGCCATACTTATTTATTGACACTGCAACAGCCCAACAGCTCCTGGGGCTCCAGTGTGTGAGTCTTACTGAGCATCCCTCACACTGCTGGAGAACTGCATTGGTTGTGTCCCCAGTAAGCTCTATTATAGTGTAAGACGTGCCTCTGGACATCCTTAACCATGGAATTCGGTTCCAAAGTTATGTGTAATAATGTCTCAAGACAGACCCAGCATTACATAGCTTCAGAGACCTCAGGCAGCTGCCTCCATTGTCGGTGTTTACCTCCAGCTAGGTAATAAAATGACCTTAGATCTCAAAATCCATAGTTAACCATGGCATTACACATGTTCTATATTTATACAATAATCATAAGTCACTTTGGGCAGTCCATTTTCAGTAGATGACTGCCTTGCTCTCCAGACTGAAATCTCTGTTCCCTCAGCCTTGTGACTCATAATGCACCTTTAGTCATATTTTAACCTTCATCATTGTACTCTGTCACATCTCATTGTTTAATACATGCTGTTGAGCACAGAAACATCACACCACCAGATAAACCTCACTGACTTTTGTTCAAGAAACAAATTCACTTCCTTAGTTTTTAATAAGAGTTCCCTTTAATTTGAATGCTAATATGAATGTTATCCTTTGACATGAGTGATGCATGCATGCCCTTGACATGATTGCTAGATAACAATAACAATAATGTATGTATACAAAAGGGTAAAAGAAGATATTTTTTGCCATATTATAAAACCTTATTGGTTCACTGGGTTTCATCTCATTAGATTTAATGATTCCTTTTTTTTCAAAGTCAATTGACCTATAAAACACAACAGATTTGGGGGGAATGACATTATTCTCTTTACATTCAGAGACCCCTTCCCTTCCTTTAATGTATTTTCCATGGAATCTAATAAAATAACAGTAGCTGTGGAAAGGTAAAGGAGCCCTGAAATGCAGATGGTATTTCAGATGTATCTGTAATTTACTCTGTGGCTTTATAAACCATATGGATTTACAAAACTATAATTTATGGAAAAAAAAAAGTTCTATGCTTTTTTCAAAAAGGGGAAGCTATTGAGGAATACGATATGGAGCTGCAATACCTCATCAGTCAAACATCACACTAATAAAAAATAATGGGAATTTACCTTATATAATCTCTAAAGGTAATTTCTTCCCACCCCACCCCCCTCTCCCCCAATTTGTCTTTTTGTTGTTTTCATCCTTTGTTCAGTGTTCACTTCAAGAGTAATTCTACTCAGATTTCAGAACCTGCTTCAGGATTTAGGGAAATTAATTAGAAAACCTTCTCACTGAGAGTTTATGGAAGTGAAGATCTCACTGAGGTGATAAGCTTTACTCATACCCCAGTGAGAGACAATGAGAGATCGAGTAGGATACTGGCAAGTACAGACTCATCTCTGCAACTGCAGCCAAGGAAAAGCATCATTAAATTCTCTGGCCTTTGCTTCATTAGTAGTTAGTACTTGCTGTGCCCTCATTTTCACCCCAAAAAACCCAGGAATGGGAGCTTGGCCAAACCTCCAAAGGGTGTGATGTGGCAGCACAGACCACAGTGCTGCTCCTTGGGATACCTAGCAGATGCAGCTCCCTTTACTACCTTTGTTTTCACTAGTGTCTTCTGCAACTCAAAATGAGGGAATCCTGAGGAAAAGGGTGATGCAGATGCTAACTCATTCAGATTGTATTTTGGTAAATGCACAGTCCCCAGCCATCACAATGAAACCCAAGTGGCTGCCAGACATTGCTCCTTCCCTTTCAGCAAGGGCTAGAGCACTACTACAAATGCCCAAACTGAGTTACTTATAATGTTCTTAGTAGCCCTTCAATTAACCAGAAGATTTGCAAATAGCTTTCTAAGCTTTAATCTGCTTGCTTTTATCCTTTTCCTGCTTCTCTGATGGATTGCCCAGACAGGATAAGCAAGTGACAAGAAAAATGGTAGCTGGGATCAATTTCCACCAAACACAAAGTCAGCATGAGGATCAAGAGCCTGGGACTATATAAAGTGCAGAGGAAATAAGGATGCTATTGAAAGTGGATGTTCAGTGGTCTATGAGGGTAGGACATCTAGATGGGATAACAGTATTTTGTGAGACTGAGGCACGTAGGAGCTACGAGGCCTTGAGCAGCATCCAAGAGGCACTGACAGCTGTTGACAGACAAAGAGATGACCAGAGTTTCTGCAATTGTCTAAGGCAGAAGTGCCCGTAATATTGCTCAAACTAGGAGAAGGGACAGTACCTAAAGCTGACACTAATTTCTCTGACTGGTTATGCCAAAAGTATCATCTATCTTCCTATTAATCTTGGAAGACTGCTATGTGAAATCTGAGAAAATTCTGGACTGAATTTTTAATTTTTTTTTTTTTTTTTATCTTGGACCAAAACAATGTAAAGAAATTTAGAGTGGAAGCTACAAAATATCAGCTTCCTCTGAACAAGTTCAATGGGGCAAGTGGCTACTCCATGCAAGAATTTTATTTACGTGATTCCTGAGAAGGAGGTAGCAAGGTCAGCCTGCATGTCTTGAGCCATCAAGGATAGACTGTGCAAAGTATGCCCAGTTCCTTTTCAGATCCACAAGATGTGAGAGTGCTCGGCATCTTTCTGAAATCCAGAGGGGATGGATGTGCAGCAGACTTCTGGTGACTAAATACAAATATGTAAAGTAACTCTAAAATGCTTTCCATAATCTACTTTTACAGGCTTAATATTCAAGGCTGAAAAAATCTCTGGTGTTTTTTTATCTGAAATTCATCAAGGAGATAAATAACAAAACAAACATCAAACATTAAACATTAGACAAGGGCATAGCAAATACCATTTTATTCAGAGTTTCACCTTGGAAAAAAAATAACAGTCTCCTCAAACCACAAGGACTTGCAAATATTGGAGAATATAATAAGAGAGAATTTGTGACAATATGCAGGTACACTGTTTCACCACATGCCTTCCCTAACTGGAAAAAAGGAGGTAGAAATGAAGAGTCCTGTTTTTTCTGCAAGTGTTAAAAAAAAGATAGATAACAAATATTATTGAACTGGGTAATCAATAATGCTCTCTGTAATATTAAAAAATTTGGAAAAAAAAGCCTCTTCTAATTCTACAGGATTTTTCTAACAGGTGAAAGTATTTTGATACTATTTAATGAAGTTCAGTGAAAGAATACTTTCTTAATAGAAGTTTCAGGGGATTAAAAGCTATCCAAACATTAATCTTTCATGTCATGCATCATTAGCAGAGCTAAAAATTCTCATATACTACAAGGTTTTGGAGCACAGCTGTAGAATACCCAGAACACACCTTCTAGAAGCAGAAATTATGCAGCTGGTTGCATGGTTTCAGATAGATCTATTATTCAAAAGAACAGCAATTTCACCCTTTCTGTTTCAGACATCATCAGAGCAGGTAAGGAGATAACTCTCACTTTAAACCTGTGGTTATATTGTTTGCTGGATCAGGGCCATCACCAGGGTTCTTGATCTCTGGCAGAGTATTGTTTCTCAGGAGCACATGGAGGCTCAGATGGTGATGCCAGCAAAGAAGTATTGACTTTGTAGCAGCTATACTTATTTAAAAAGAAAGCTGTTAAATTATTTTGTGATCTTTTGGGGAAAAAAAAAAATTAAGAAACTCTCCTTGAGCCTTTGTCTCAGTAACCCCAAGTGCTGTGATTTGAAATAGAGCTTCAGTAATGTACTTAGCACAGAAAATTCTGAATATTCCACTGGACATAAATAAAAAAACTAAAAGTTTGCTGTTACACAATGAGATTTTTAAAGATATCAAAAGCATTTAGGCCTTGATTAGGAGGCTGAGGAAAAAGATATGTGAAGGAAAGTGCTTACTACACTTACCACGTAACTGTTTTTTAATAGGTTGTAATAATCTCCTGACTCTTAGATAATTGTTTGCACATTAGTGTACCCTGCTTATGGCAGAGGAGAGAGAAGGGAGAGGAAACTGGCTGATTCTCTCATTTCTTTCTCTAGAACTGTCTCACTATACAATCCTAAAATAAACTAAGATGTAAGGAACCTCTGGAGGCCACCTGGCCCAGACTCCTGCTTATAGCACACGGATTTTAATGTTAGATCAGGTTGCCCAAACTTTGACCATGGCACCTGTCTACCAGCAGCACCAGCTGAGGGGATGACCACTTGGTCTCTCCTATCCACAGCTCCAGCTTCTGAAGAAGCCTCTCAGAAAATGTATATCCCCCTCGCCTCAAAGGATTGGAAAAGTTTAAATCCTCTACTCCATTCCTAACAGCTCCATATAGGATAGTTCTCCCGCGTCTTCTGGTCATGCAAAACAGAGATTTGGAGCTTCCCATTCTCTTCCCATCCAATACTGTGAAGACCCTGTCCTGCCACTCAGAGGCAGACACATTCCTGCTAGCTCATGTAATATAGCTTGAAGAGCTAAAAATGGCTTTACTGTGCTGGCTTTTCTCGTAGAATACAGATCTACCAGTATAACTGCAACTGTTTTCTGCCAGGGAAATCAGACCATAAAATAGCTTCTCGAACATAAACAAGACAATTTCTTCTATGAAACTAATTCCTACACAAAAAATTGCACTGATGTAACTGTACAGGTGGAGCAATAAGTTTCCTCAAGATCCATTCTTCACTTTCAAGTCTGGTTGCCTGAAGTTAGACCTCTCAGTCTATTTTCTGGTACATAGACAAGTGATCTGATTTTCATGTCTGCTTAGCACTCAGCAGATTCCCAAGAAACAGTTTACTTTTTAGTCACTAATGCCAGTTTCAGAAACACTGCAAGACAGATAAATCTAAGTCAAAGGTTTTCCTCCAACTATTTACATTTTTGTCTGCTCCTCTTGCCTTAAAATAGAACAAATACTACTAATTAAATTAATTTTCATTCAATAAATAAATTAAAAAAAATTTTCATGCTTAAAAAGCATCTCACATTAAGACTTTTCTCTAGCAAAAGCAAAATGACATTCCTATCCAATGTGACGTATGATACCTCCAAGGCAAGAAAGTTGGGACTACAGGTACAACATTTTCTCTTTCTTATTATCATAGACATTATTAAGTACTGCATACAATTTTTTGTTAAAGTATTTATAAATGTTTTTAGAAATCTCTTTATAATTGAATTGTATCTATAATTAGAGTATTTATAAATGAATTTTAAGTCAGAATGCTTTAACATGAAAGATTACTATGGTCAGGTAATGGAGAAAAAATTAACAGCCACAGATGAAAAAAGTATTTTTTATGGTTTCTAACTAGTACACATGTGTGCACACTCTCTCTTGGGAAGCACAACCCAGAAGGAGCAGCAGTGTGGGATGTGCTGCCTTCTGACTTCTTTCCTGCTGAGGGACACCAGTCAGATCAGGGTAACTGCTGTGGGAAAGGAAGTATTTGGGAATGTTTCAGAGTGTTTTCCCAGATGAGCAGTGATTGATATGGTTGGGATCACTGATTTGCTCTTCAGTTGCTAATGTGGAAGTGTTAATACATGTTGCCCTTCTTTTAAAATTTCTGGCACTGACACAGCCCAGTCCTAATAAAATTTGGAACCATGGATTGTAGATTGTTGCTGCACAGAGATTTTTGGAATGGCACATTAATATCTTTTTATGTCGTTTAACTTGCTGCATTTGAACACAGTGAAGAAGTCTGACTGTCTGCTCTAGTGAGGATTTGTTGTAGGGGTTTTTCTTAAGTCATTTCTGACCTTGTTAATGTTGTTTAGTGTCCTTGAGCTTAGCTTTAATCTTAAATAAGAGCACAAGAAATGCTACGTTTTCAAAGACACAGCTGAAAAGCCATTGACAACAAATATTGTAATATTTTTATTCCACTTTTAAACTCTTCTACTTGTTAGGAGCTCTGATTCAACCAAGTTAACAAGGTTATCAGATTATATGTCTATTGTCTTTTTGTGACTTCTCTGGCTGAGTTCCTGCAGTAAACAATGCTGAAGTGATGCTTTGTTCAAGCAGCAGAACTGGAGGGAGCCGGCGGGAGGGACGAGGGTCACGGAGCTGTCAAGGCCTCTGCAGCAATGGGAGCTCTACCTGCAGCCAATATTAATCAGCCTCTTGCTACGTGTGCTCTGGGGAGTCACTGATGGTCTGTCACAGCCCAGCAGCCAGGTCTGGGATTGTGCAAAAGATTTGCACACAATAAAGGGGACAGAAGCAAGCAGGACATTGCAGACATTATTTATCCAATCTGACACATGCCAAAGACCTTGAAAGGGAAGTAATTAAAAACGTTTAAGAGTAATTAGACCTATGCATTAACTTAAACATGTGTTTCCCCTCACCTCACCATATACCAGGGTGCCCAAGTTATGAGAGTAACTGCTTAAATTGGCAGTAAAAAGGAAACATCATTGCATGCTCCCCTTTCTGCTCTTCTGTGTAAATGCCAGGTGCATTTAGCTTTTCTCTAAGCACTGTCATAAACTTGCTGTCTCCCTGCTGGCATAATTAATATATGCAACTGTTGCTATCTAAAGAACAGAGGATGCCAGGGCAGCAGCTGCACAGTTGGAGAACTCACATGAGCATAATGCCAGTTGGCTGGCACTTCTGATCACTTTTTGTACTCTCATGATACTTTGAGAAACAGAAAAAATATTAGCTCTTGCTACAGTATCAGTTAGTAATATGGAAGTAACAGGACTACCTCATGGGACTACTGCAGGATTTACAGCAAAATTCAGTATTCAATTTTTTTTCTGGAATGATGTACGTGAAAGGACAGAAACCCTTGATGCTCTTTTCCCTTCTCCTTCCTGCTCCCAGCAACTTTCAAGCAGCTGATGTTTCTGTTTATACTCTTGCCAATAACTAATGATTAGTTGAAGAAACCAGTAGAGCCCTTTGCAGATACCAGATAGACATAGGAGACCTTGAAAAACTTTAGAGGTTTTATTCAATAGCTGTAAATGCTAAAATTGGTAGTGTTTCTTTGAACCTTTGATGACAGAATGATAACAAAACTCATACTACTCAGTTCTACGCTGAAAATTAAAGTGTAGCCTCCTCCTTCTGGACAGGATGGTTCATAAACTGAATTCAAGCGTGATCTCATCTTTAACACAATGAAATTACTGCTGCCCGTGGGAAAAATATGTGCTGACAAGGGCCAACAGCACCATCACTTGAACGCTGTGTGAAACCGCTGTGTGAGCACAAGGCCAGGCCCGTGTCTTGTCCCATAGAGCTGTGTGCCTCCAGCTGTGTTTCCAGCACTGTGCCCTTCATCTGTCTCCCCTATTTCTCCTCCTGTGGCTGCCACTTGCCCTAGTGGTTCCTGCCCTGTCCCATGTGCTGCCCAGCTCCTCTTTCTACTTTCTTCTCAGTACCCATGTTACACACAGGTTTCTTCACTGTCCTTATTTTCTAAATGGTTTCTAGATCTTTTGTAAGTACTTTTTTCTGGGGAATGCTGTCTCAGTTCGATCTTTCAACTACTGAAATCTTTGTATCCACTGTGTGTTCCTCATTCTTTTAATTAACTTGTGCCTCAAACCCAACTCAGTCTCTGATGTCACTGTAGCTCTTGGCTTAATTTAGAGAAAAACCCCAAAATCCCAACCCAAAAAACAAAAACCTGCTGTTTTATTTCAGTGGAGTGCTTTCAGGGGTCTTAACCTGGGAGAGGCAGGGAACATGGAACAGCCCTGCTGCCTACAGCCCTCTGCACGTGCCAGTGCACCTCAGAGCTGCTGTCACAGTGCCCAAACTCAAACTCACCAGAGATTTACCAAAATAAAGCGCCCAATTGCGCTCAAAACCAGGGGCAGACCAGGGTACTCAACATTCTTTCTGCTTCTCTGTTACATAGTTATGTTGGAGGCCAAAGGTGGAGAGAAGCTAAGATAATGGACAGTGGATTCCTTTCCTTCATCATTTACCCACAGGCAGCTTTCCTGGGGTGGTACCTGTCCATCCTCCCACCCCCCCCAGGCAGGACTTGTCTCCTGTCCATTCTCTTCTCTCCCCCCAGCTGAGAAAGAGTCAGCTGTACTGAAACAGTCCTTGTCCTCATCCAGGTGTGCCCCTTGTTAGGACAAAAGTTTCTCCCATTAGTATTTTAAGAAAGCCTACTGTCAAATGCTAATGTGGGTACTTCCAGACTGCTTTTTTTTTGGGTAGCAGGATTCTAATACTGTGTGTGCACCATGCACAGATTCATAATTTCAAAAAAATCCTCTGGCTCTAAACAAAGCCTTGCTGTGTCACGTTCATTTCAGGCCACTGCAGTAAGGTATTTAACTCTGAGGCTATTTGATATTGCTTGCTTCCTAACACTTCAAAATCTATTTTACTTTCAGGTCAAATATAAACAGGGCGCTTATTGTTCATTACAACTAAGCATATGTTACTAGAACTCACAGAGAGTCAAATCTGACTTTTTCAGAGGGAAATGTCAAAGGATCCACAAGGCTTTGTGTACGCATTTTTCTTCTAAATACTGGTTTTCATCAGAACTTCACCCTTGGTAATTTTCTTTGTGCCAGTAGAGTTTCAGTGAGCTGAGCTGAAAACAGCTCACAAGGGGACTTCACCAAAATATATTATTCCTATAGGAGAAGATAAGTGAGTCCAGTCTTTATGATTCAGGAAGCCATGATCTACACAAAGGGCACCAAATGCTTCAGTAGAGACTTTGAAACTCCAGACCCTTTGAAGATTTTATTTTCAAAACACTGTTGTGAGAGAGACATTACAGTTACAAAGACCCAGGAGAGTTATTCAGCACTGTGGAGTACAGAGACATCTTAGTCTTCTGGGTTCCACAGCCTGAAATCCCTATTGAAGAACTGCACCTCTAACCTTTTAAATCAAACACTGCAGCATCCTCTACAACCACCACTGAGAATCTGCTCCCTCTCAGCACGCCCAAAGCCCCTCCCCAAACAAGAGCAAACAACAAAACCAAACCCATTTTCTTCTAAATAGAAAGAAAGAGAGAATGAGAGAAAAGGCCATGTTTCACATGGGGAACTCTTGGCTAGCACCAGACCATCACAAACGATCTGGATACTACAATGGGTAATAAATTTGATGTGAGTCAGCAATGCCCTGTTGTGAAAAAGGCATGCTAGAAATTAGGATGCATAAACAAGGTTATTATTTTTATGTCAAAGGCTGTTTTGTCTTTGCTCAGCATACTGGGGACTTGGCTGTATCAGACTCGGGGTACTATGCTCAAAGTATAGTGAGCGTGCACAGAAAAGTAATAAGATGATCAAAATGATTCTTACATTGCTGGTAAGAAAAAACATATCCATTCTTCTCCATTCTGGAAATGATAGGAAGTCACAAACTTTAATTGTCATTAGAATAGTGAAAAGACAAGATGGACAACTGTGTAGCAACAAAAAAAATGCCTTGGGAAGTTCAAGGGAATTCTGTCCATGTAGTTTTTTAAGAACAGGATAGACATACCTCTGGTAGAAGTGACATATACAGCTTTTGTTTCCTCAGTTAGAAGGGGAAATCTATGTCATTCCTATTTTGCATGAGAGTTTTACTTACCAAACTTCCAGGTCAAAGGGAACAAATCCTGTTCTGTAAAGTCCATTTTGCATGCTCAACTGAGTCTGGAAAGGGAGATGGTTGGGACATTGTCAAAGTGAGTTTTCAGTTTCAACTACACATTGTCCAACCTAGGGTTTTTTCCAGCACAACCTGAAGTGGCTTCTCTGTTCCTCTGGATAAGTATTCATAAAAGCAGTGAGTTTTGGGTGTTCTCAGAGATGAGTTCAAACCAAGCAGGAATTTTGGAGGTATGAACTTTAGATGTGATTGCTTAGCAGATTTTTGGTCTCCATGCATCCTTTAGAGCGAAGACTTTCTTGGAAAAATGGTGGGCAAGAAGGAAGATCCAGGGACCCACAGGCTACTCAGCTTGACCTCAATTCTTGGGAAACCGATATCTTTGGAAATCCCTTCCAGCTCCGTGAAGAACAGGAAGGTGGATTTACTCAGGGCAGATTGTGCCTGACCAACCTGATTTCTCTACATTGGACTGGAGGTTTCTTAAACAACGTACCTAACACAGTGGGTTGTTTGTAGATCAGGATGAGTGAAGGACAGCAATATCTATGCAATCCTTCTGTTTGAAACTAGTATTTAAATGAAAAGTAAATGGTCTGGCAGTTGGGGATTAAGATGCTTTGCTAGTGTTGAGACTGTGATCTTGTTGTGTGAGCAGACAATCTGCAGTAAATCCTGGTGGTGCATCAATGCTAATGACAGCTCACCCTATCTGCTGTTTACCTGAGAGGCACAAGGAGAGAGAAAAGATCTCTTTGACATTAGATGTTTTCCTTTGATGTTTGATTAGGCATGCTTGAATTTCTCAGCCTTTTCTATCCTGGGAGCATGTTGGTGTGCGTCCTGCTTTGCAGGAGACAGTACATGCCTGCTAAATGTGTATCTGCTCCTCTGCCTCTCTTCCCTTATGGAACCAGAAATACACAGCACGAGTCTATAATTTATTGAATATTATTACATATGTTTCACAACAAAGTCTAGCTGGCTTGTCATAGCTGAACTACCATTCTGCAGGATTCAGCAGCGATAAAGTGTATCTTTTACTTGAAACAAGTTTTAATTTGAATCACAAATTCTTTCATGTCAGATTTATCAGCAGTACAGTAATGGTATCCAGGAGTGAATCACTTTCCAATTCAAGCTCTACAATACTACTAGCTTATTGAAATTATGCATATCATACCCTTCAGGCATGTCAAGTGTACTGCTAAAATTTCAGTGGACAATTCCACACCACGCAATATTACTCAGATGAGATGCTGCTTTATTTAAAGTTCATGCCTATCAGCCATAAGGCACATGGTGCTGAATGCAAAAAGGATTTTAAAATAATGTTTTTAAAAAGTTTTTATAGGTTGACTACCCGAGCAAGTCACTTGTGGCTGGAGATAGATGATATGCCATAACCTGATCAGTGAAGGTAATTTTTTCATATACATGCCATAGAGCCTAACATAGCTGGGATAACCAAACCTTTAGGGCTCATCACATGCAGGATTTATAAACTTATTAGGATTAATCTAACAGACTCAGGTGAGATCTCTGCTCCTGACACAGCTAAAATCAAAATCCAAATTAGAGGAAAAAATAACCGTCCTTCATGACATTAGAGTTTGGTACATTTTTTAAAATCTCCAGCTTATTTTCCAAGCAAAACATACCCTTTGTGAGATTGTCATCTGTCTGCTAGTCCCCTTTATTTTTTTTTTTAAATGTTGGAAAATTTCAGTAACACTGATATAGATTTAATGGCCTCAGAGGTATTGTGTTTATGTCTATGGCCCTCATATGCTGTTTGATTATGCTTATTCCAAGCTATTATTTCTGATTGATCTCACACAAGATGTGCTTCCTGGCCCAAGAAATGAGAGAGCAGAAATTCTGTAAGACATGGCATCCCAAAAAAAACCCCAACATGTCCCACATGTATGTTATGCTGAAAGACTCTTAGCATGATTTGATGTATTTTGGACCTTAATACACAAAACCACACACACAGACACATAGACACACAAATTTTAGTTATTTTCAGTGTTCAGTGTAATCTAAAATACAAGATTTATTAATTTGTGTTCCTATTTTTAGATCAGAGCTGCTGTTGGGATTAGATACCTATAAATATAATAACTAAACACTATAAAAAATTCTGTAAAACTCTGGGCAATAAGTCTTTATTGTCAAACCTCCCCTTCTGATTTGTCTTGTCTATTTAAACTGTGTGCTTTACAAGAAAGGGATCTCTCTCACAATACGTTTTTGCAAAACCTTTACCAGAGGGTTTACTGAGCTTGGTCCTCTGGGCATGAAAATAATAACAAAAAAATCCTGTAATAGTATTTTTTCAGACTATTATGTAGGAAAAAACACAAATCCCTTATATATGTAGGATTAATGTTCTGTCAGGGAGGTAACTCATAGCTCTATGTTGTGTATCTCTTGAATAATGTGTTTGCTCTACTAAACATAAATAGGCTTTTGTAAAATTAACAAACCAGAAAACTTAATTTAAACCTCAGAAAAAAATAGTTCTTATTCCACCCATTACTTTCCCATCTTATTACAATTCAAGTCCTCAGAAAAGCCAAAATATTTCTAGGCTGTCCAGATTGTTTTGCTTAGTGCTATTACAAAACATAAAAAATGTGGAAAAGAAGAAAATTAGTAAGAAAAAAATTTATTGAGGATTATAAAAATCAGTGTTTTAATGAATAGGTTTAAACCCTTTATGTCCTTACCTCTAAGAGAGGCATGCCTTTTGCAAGAATTATGAATTTTAATTATAGCAATGTGACCCATATATGTTTGAGCAATTGTCTTGTGGGACTTTTTTTTGTTTCACAAGTGACATGCCCTTAACCTGGAAAGCCTTTGGGATGAGGTTTGTCTTGGAGTCCAGTGTTTGCAGAGCCTAGAAATAAGCAGTACAAATAATCATAATTTAGCTTATTTTATGCAGTTATAAATAAGGGTGATAGTTGGGTCATCCTGTCCCAGAAACATTTTTCTTACCAGTGTTGATTTGAAGCATTTTTGGCATTTCATTATTACTTTTTTTTTTTTTTTGGTTTTGCCTAGGAAATATTTCTTGAGGAGATTTGGCAGCAGGCTTGACTGCTTTCCATTAGGAATGACTTGTTTTTCTTATCAGGGACACAAAGGAATGGAAGAATATGATTTTATGTCATCTCAGTTTTGTGGGACCAGCGCTTGGAAGTGCAATATTCAGGTGACCTTCCATGGCAAGTTATGAATTAACCTGTGTTCTTTCACTCTCTCAAGTACTTAAGAAATTATACAGGTTCTCTAACTTTGTGTAAGGCATTAAGATATCTTTGGCAGTTACGATGAATTAAAAATAGTACCGATGCATGCCTTCTTACTTTGGTCCTTCTGGAAAAGTCTGTGAAATTGTACCCTGACTTCAAGGTATATACAACAGAAACAAGAACAAAAAATAACCCAACTACCCAAGGAAATGGCACATTTTTATGTCTCCTTCCTTGCAGCACAAAGAGGCGAAGGGTGGAGGATCTATGTACATTATAGAAGGTGTTGAAAATGCCTGCAATGCCAGTGTGTGACTGGGATGCATTTTTCTGGGATAACATGCTGTGGGTGTGACACCCTCACAGACGTGTGTTCTCCTCTTTGGATACACACTGTAATACCCTATCTTGTCCTTTTCACTCTGATTACCCTGCAGGCCAGTAGAGGCAGGTGGGAGGATAAGTGTATAGTTAGATAGTAACAAAGTGTACTTGCTAATTTTTCAGTGTGTCCTGTCTTTCTCTGGTGATGGAAATACGGTGAGGAATTAAAGTTGGCTGTTTTTTTTTCTTCTCTGTTTTGCTTGTCTACTTATGTCTTTTTACTAAGAGGTATAGTCAGAGATGGAATTGAAACTCCTTCTCTTATTCCAAGGCCCAACGCTCCTGAATTTTGTGCACGCTTAAAATCGAAGCGGTACCTAAGAATGATAAACAATCCAAATTGTCCAAACAATCAAATAAAGTCCTTAGGCTGGAACTGTGCACACTGCTGATATTGAAAAGGATAGAGCTGGGGTAAGAAAAGCTGCCTTATACTTATGCTGAAATCTGTCAGAGTGTGATGTGAAATCCAGATTCATATTTGATTGCTTGTATTTATCTTCTGCTTTACTTGAGTAGAAGTTTCAAACAGCAGAAAGATACTGCTTTGCTATTTATGCCAGAAGTTTCTTTAGTTTCTTGTCTATTATTAAACTGAAGATCAACAGTGATTTTTGTGAGCTACAAAGAAATCCTAGGTCTTACAATTCAATCCTGAAAGAAGCTGAACAGAAGCACACACAGACTATAGATGTTCTTCATGTCAATAGCAACACACATTTGAGTAGCCACACAACTTTATGTCAGGATAACAGCAGCTTCTGAGTGTCTTAGGAGTGGAAATGACACTGATCTTAGATTGCCTTTCCTTTAAAAAAAAAAAAAAGTATTTATTTACTTTGAAATTCTTTCAGAATAGCATTTTCTTTTGTTTAAACTGAGTGAAATGTAGAAGGTTAATGAATTATTAGACCATTCTACCACTTATGCTAAGCTTTTCCGTTTTTGTTATCTTCTGCTTCTTACAAGATTAATCAGAAAAGAATTAATAGAAATACCAAAGCTGAATAGATAAGTGTTAATCTACTGACTTTTTGTTTGTTCTGCTTCACAGTTTTTATTCATCTGAAGGGAGGATGAAGAATCACACAGATACAAATATTTAAGGCACTAGGTTAGTCTGCAATTTGAAGACTCATTCAGTTGCTTGAAATGAAACACACTTCTATGACCTTAGGCTCCTATAAAATGAAAATAATAGCACTATGTAGCTCACAAAACGTTGTGAGAATTAATACATCAAATATTTTGAGATGCTTCAAAAGGATGGGGACTAGATGAGTAATGAAGGTAAACCAGCAGGTGAATTTATATCTCTTTTTCTAAGGAGGAAACTAATTCTTTAAAAGCACTGAGGGGATTACCTAATAAATCAGGAAACCTCAGTTTCAAAGTTTTAAGTTCTTAAAAAGAACCTGGGGGCACAAATTACATAAAAAACCAAAAAGTATAAGTTTTCAAACCTGTGGAAAAATATACCCTTCCCCCCTGCCCCCCTTTTCCTATAAAATGTGAAAGAGGGCTTAATTGCAATGTAAAAATAATAAGTTTTTCTGTAACACCACAAGTAACTTAAAATGTATTTGGACTTGTGTCCAGATAAACCTCGGGATGAATGTGAAGAATGGAATACAAAGGTTAACTTATTTGTTCCTTCAAGTACTAAAGAGCAAAGTTTGGAAGATCACAGGAGACTAATGAACAGCAGATTACATAAACTGAGAGCTCAGTGCAGAAACATAAAACTAATGACACAATATACTGAAGAATCACAATTTGTTCTGGAGACAATTTCATTTGAAGGAGTCCTGTTAGCACTTGTAATTGATTCAGTATGGCCTCAGCATATTTGTCAGGGGGAAAAAATAATAAGCTTGTTTTCATGGTATCTAGGTGAACAAGGTCAAACCGAGGCATGAAATAAGATAATACCAATCCTAGTGTAAACATGAGAACAGTTTAGAGGCTAGCTAAAATACTATAATGCCCTTTCCAAAATACACCTCTCCTATGAGAGGCTTGAATGATATTTCTCTGCTGTCTTTATGGGTATGAGTTATCCACAATAAACCCAAGAAATTGTCCACAATAAAATGAAGAAGTTGCAGTTCCAAGAATAATCATTATTTACTGTTTTAGCAATCAAACCCAGCTTTTCTTTCTTGCAAAGGAGAAGGGCTGTTTATTTCAAACCCTTTGAATCCTTTAATAAGCAATGTAGCTGATGATGCAGTTGTAGGATGTGTCTATTGTAACTAACAAGGAAAATAAGACAGGAGATGTTGTTTCCTAAAATTTACTGTTGAGTACTGCAGTCTCTTAGGATGGCAGCTCAGCTGGAGGAACAGCAAAGCGTGGCTGGGGAACAGCTCTCCCTGTCATTACCAGTGTCCTGGCGCACTCCACAGAGTGCTTCAGGTGAAGGTCCAGGGCTTTGTTCTGTAACAGGGCTAATACTAGCTTGCAATATATCATAGTGAAAAGATTGACTTTTTATATCATGGCAATTAGTTTATTCTCCAAATTATTAAGATGAATAGTTGCTGTAATTGCCATCTCAGCTATGGCGGTTGCAGATGCTGTCCTTTGTATGTTGGAGCCTTTTAAAAATCTAGGTCATTTACCTCAAGTACATTCTATTTTTGATTTGTTACCTTGTGTTTTCATAAAGTGCCCTCTTGTCCTTCAAAACAGGAAGGCTTGGTTGGCCCCCTCTATTTTCCTCTTTCTGTTGTATAACTGGCCAATACCTTTTTGGGTGTTTTATTTTTTCCAAACTGCATATTTAACCTTTTTTAATCTTGTTTTAAATGGGAAAACATGTCCCCTTCATTTCTATTCATCATTACGTAGTCTTTTTTTTTTTTCTTTTTGTTTTAGCTTGGTTTCCTAGGGCTTGCATGTGAACTCACTTCCTTTATAGATCTCTATATATCCTTATATGTCAATCTATAATCTCATACAATTCAGTGACCAATTTTATCTAAATTTGTCAGAGGACAAACATCTCAAAGAAAATTAGTTTCCTATAAATAATTTTTAAAGAAGTGGTTAAGAGAAGGTAGCAATGTGACCTCACTTTAGCAGATATCAGAGAACTCACATCTGAGAGGGCCTGAGAGTGCTCCTGGGGAAATTCTCACTCAGAGGAGCTCTGATGCCCACTAGCAGACAGTTCCCAGGACATCATGGAAGCACTTGGTTTTAATGAGGGGTTTAATTGAAAAAGGAGGAGAAATTGAGGAACTGCCAGTATGTACTGGAAAAAGACTTGCATTTGACCTCTTCTTCACTTTAAATAGCTTTTGAAGTTTTGCCTTTGAGGTCTCTGCTGTGCATTAAGGGGCTAAACCCACCTATCATCCAGTTCCTAGTGAATTACTTTAATCTAACAAAACGACCCAGCTGTACCAGCCCCACAGGACCAACCTCCCTGTCTCTAGCAGAGAGTGAGACCAGAGCAGCTCTTTGGCAACCTGGATGGCTCTGGAGCCTGGCACAGTAATAATCATAGCCACAAGGAGTTCATCCTTGTTGTTTCTGATGCTGAGTGGGCTCCATGTTAGTGCTGGAATTGGGAACATGCTCAGAAGCATAAAAAACTCTCACAACTGCAGTGGGGACAGTGTCAGTGAGCAGAAGTTCTGTGTGTGTGTATTTAATGTCTAAGTATTAGGAGGTGTTAAAAGTACCCTAGGAATGAGTGTTGGCTCATAAGCACATATTTATTTTAGACAAACCAGGTCACATTTTCATTTTTACACTCAGTATATTCTATTCTGTTAATTCTGTAATAATACTATTAATTTTATTTTGTGTGTTCAGGACAGTAAAATGTGTCTGAATTGGAACATTTATATCATTCAGCCACAGCCAAACTGTAAATAGTAGAGGAGGTCAAAGAGGATGACAATAGTCTCTGTGTTGCCTATATACATCCAAAAGGAATATCCTGAACCTTTTTTTTCCACCTGTTGTTTGTTATTACTACTATGAAATATCAGCTTAGGGAATGTACATCATCATTCCTGGTGCTGCTAAACGCTTCTTTGTGTTAATCTCTTATAAGAGGTGACTCCAGTAAAAAAATAACACAAAGACAGGGCCTGTGAAACTGAATATTCATGTGAACAATGTCAGTGAAGAGAATTTTTCTAATGTTTGATTATTCAAGTAATATTTGCTTTGTATAAAAAGAATTATTTTGTTTGCTTGCTCTTCTTCCTACAAAACTGGTTCTGACTGCACGTGCTGGTTGACAAGTGACTTGAGGCTTATTGAGAGAGGCTGATCCCTACAGCACTCACTGATCAGAATAAAAAAGATGTTATTTTCATGTAATTGGAAAAAAATTTGCCTATTTTCCCTTGAAACAATCACTGATACTCATAAGGTGATGTTATCAGTTACTAAGGTAACATGGATCAAGAAACATATTTGCTTATCTTCCAAGGCCAAAAGGTTTATTCGTGGTTGGGAGACAATGTTACATTAACTTAAAGTTTCTACTGTAACAGAAAACAATCTGAATCATATTTTGAATGTTTACTATTAATTACATATAACAATATAGCTCTTATTCTAATGGCATCAGCTATGACAAGGACTTTTAGTACAGGTTGTGTTTAAAACTATTTCACACATCTGTATGTATATTTATAATTGATTTTTATTTAACAATAAATGGCTTTTAAAAACATGTAATTCTCATGTTCATTCAATTCCTATAGCACAAAATTTGGTGGGCGCCTCTTCAAATGCCAGGGGAGATTTAGGATTGGTCTGGCAGGTCCTACAAATGGGTAGGGTAGAGCTGTCAGCCCCAGCACCGATTTACCCTTTGTGCAGGTGACTTGCCGTCTGCAGGGGCTCTGCTGAATTCCCAAAGTCAGTCTTACCAGCCTGCTTAAGTAGGTAAGACTGGCCCTGCTAGAAAAAAGAAGTCAAAAAGGTTTGACTTCTCTAACAGTAGAATCAAAATAATTTTCAGTGTCATTTTTTATTTTGACAATTCCAGTAAATGTTTTACCTTGCTCGCAGAGATGCTCCTGGAGCAGCATGCCCTTGAGGAACCAAAAAAATGACTATATCCATCAGAGCACCTTGTAAATCATCCCAACAGAAAATAATATTCATAGGAATAAATACAAATATCATGTTAACTTAAAAAAAAAAATCAAAGGCATTTTGTTTGAAAAATAAGATTAAAAATACAGTTGCAATTGAAGTAATATTTTCACAGTTAGAGAAATTTGAGGGTAAGAGTTCTTTTCTATAATTCAGTTTAAGTAATTCTGCCTGATCTCCACAGAATTTAGTAGAGAGTCACATACAAAAACCATCATAAGGCTTTCTTTGCACCTATTTCCATAACTTGTCTTCATTGAATGCAGTTTTGTAGAGACAAATGCCCTGCCACTGCAATATCGGAGCTATCCTGAAGCCAGTGCTTCTGGAGTTGATTCCCACTGAGGAAATTCTTTACAGCATAAGATTCTGAGCATCTTCCATACACAGCTATGTGAAGTCCAAGAGGTGTGTAATCCTACAGCTTTCCTGTCAATAGGAAAACCATCTGTCTGAAGTTAGTACTAAATGAACAAGATTAATTAAATCTGTTAAAAGAGCTTATATTTCAAAATGTTGCTATGTGCTTTGTTTGAAAGGTATGAATTTGCCATAATTTTAAGTTATAACGATCTAATTATTTCTATTCCAGAAATTCTGCTTCAGAAGTAAAAATTTTTTAGAAGTTAATTTAACAGACTGTCCCTTTGGAGAGGCTCAGTAATAAAGCTCATGAGGTCATTGGGACAACTTTCCTTTGGGCAAGGTGCAAGTTTTTGCCTTAGTCAAAGACCTAGAGAAATAGATCAGGGAAGAACATTGGAGTGGTGATGATGGAGCAATAATGTGGATGGATCATCTGGCAGAAACTCCAGTAAGGCTGCAGCTGACCTGCCAGATGGACTAGGACTGTGAACCTCCTGCACTAGGACAAGGTCTAGGCCCTCCAGAAGCAACATGGTTTCGAGAATAAAATCTGAGAGACTCTTGTGTTACTAGGGGGAAACTGGTCAAAGTCACCAGACAAACTAAGACAGCCTTATATTTTCTCTCAATAGCTATTTTTCAATAAATATTAAGAGTTTCATGATGGATGTTGCCCTCCTACCCTTTCAAAGAGTTAAACATCAGATTTTTCAGTTTTTAGTATAAAAGTCAGGGAAGAGAAAAAGTTATGCCTATATTAAAATACTTTTACAACTGTTTACTTGAGAAGATTTATTGTTTGGGTCTTAGAAGAGTAACTTTAAAAGGACTAGAGGGCAGCTCTGCCTACCATGTATAGTATTCCCAAATCTGGATAAGTTTAAACAAAAAAGAAATCACATGTGTATGTATTTCAAAGATGTGCTAGCCAAATGTACTTCACTAGAGATTATCAGTCAAGAAATAAAACTTTTTTTGAGGTTTCTCTGTATGTGGGACACTCTGATGCCCAGAGATTAGAGCACAGGACTTCCTGATAGTGTGGTCTTTTGCTTCAAGCATCCCTTTTCTCTGGATAACAAAACTGGAAAGAGGGTGTGTATCTCCACTATGCACTCATCCTTCTCCCTCGCAGGGCTTGAGCAACAGGAAGGAAAGCAAAAAAGGAGCAGTTTCTTGTTTTTCAGTGTTTGATTTTTACAGACAGCAAAATCTGACATTTAAAGTAAGAAACATTGGAAAGGCTTACATCTATAAAAAGGTAAGCTAGCACAACTCTTTCTTTTTTTTTCTGTCTTTTACCAGAAAACACTAGGAAAGTGCTTCTTGGTTGATGATATTGCTCATCAATCGCTATTGAAAGTCTGATCAGGTGGTGAAGATACCCTTCAGCCTGCAAGAAGGATTACAGTGACAATGACTGCTTTTGGGACACAAAGTAAAATTAACTTCTAGGTTATCCCCGTCAAGGACCATTAAGTCCTGAACTATGAGGGACACTGTGAACAAGTCATATTTTAACCTCCCGTGAGCACAAAAGCAGGCAGGTTCTTCTCCTCCCCCAACAAATCTGACCTTCACCAAAATTTATGTGAAAATGAAAAAATAAAAGGAAGCTGTAGCCCTGCCAAACTCTGATGATGTGACTCATTCTAATTACTGGTATTTGGAAATTAAATGGCCTGAGTTTCATTCGGTAGCTTGTTGCAAGAAGAATGATTTAAGCAAGCTCAGACTTGCAGCACTTTTTACAGCAGGTGTGAAACAAGGCATTCATTTTTCTTTTAACAGTGTCCTTGTAAGCATAATAACAATTAGGAAGCCAGGGCTTCACATCAGAATCTCCTGTGCGCTCTGACATTACCTCCTTGGGCTACTTCATCACTTCTAATTTTCTCAACAAGTTCCTCAAATAACAGGTTTGATAAAATGACATTGAACAACATTCGATGTAGACGATTTCTGTAAGAGCGAAACATGTAAGAGACAATGACAGCCAGGGCACATGCACTGCTAAGTAAGCTTCTTAATTGACTGAATTTCTTTCCATTTGAATGCCCTCCCCTCATCATATGAAACCAGAATATCCACTGCACCCAAATAGTAATTCTCATTCTATGTGTAGAATCGATAAGGAAACAAGAGCCATTTTATGAGAGTCGTGTTGGATTTCCTTCCTATTGCTATTTTTTTATATAGTATTCATCTAACAGAAAAAGAATCAGAGGACTTTATGGTAGCAATAATAACACTACTGACTATTTTTTATAAAGGTCACAACACATTTGTTAATTTTACATCTTGCTGTATTTTAGCAGAGTGACATTTCATACGCTGTCTTTAAAAAACACAAACCATCTTCAAAAGATACACGAGTTTTCAGTGCTGTCTCAAAAAGAGATGATGGACTCTCTTGAAGAGAATTTTTCAGTACTGTTCAGTGTTTCTGATAAGTGTTTTTGCAGAAATATAAATTCATAATTTTGAGAATATGTAAATGAGGCACAATTTTCAGATTTAGGGTGGAGAGAGGGCATAAAATGTTAACTGATTTGTGATTCTTAAGTTTAAGCAGGATCCTGGAATAATTTTACAAAATTTAAAATATATTTTGATTATAATTTACCCTGATATTTTCAAATATGGTGGTAATTATTTCTACTATTTTTATTACTGAGGAATTTCTACTGTTTTTATTAATGCACCAATTCAGGCCATTAAGCACATCTTGTCAGCTTTTGAGACTGTACTTTATACATTATCCAACAACCGTAGGGCAAAATCAAGGTATTTCTAACTGTTTAATAAACTAGGCTCTAAAAATGATAGGAGAACTGCAGTTTCTTCTTTTTATTACAAGTCATGTTTTCCTCATTGCATAGGATGAAGGACAAGACCGAAGGACTGATGTACATTTTTAGACTGTTCTCTAAATGAACTTCTTAAGAAGAATGAAATGATAAATCAGATTTATACATACAAGTCATGATGAAATACTGAACATCTCTAGATATGAGACAGAAGGGAATGTATATGTCTGATGTGTGCTGTTTTTTCATTTTGGGAATCAGCTATTGTGAAAATGCCAGCATATATCACAGAACCAAGCAACGTGTATTTTGATATGGCTCAGCTCAGCTGTGCACTTTAGGTAGAGGTTTTGAAAAGTATACTAATTTCCTAATTTTTCTCATTTTCTTGTGCCCTCATTTCCATGCAAGGTGAAAAAATGTCCTTAAAATTGAAAAACTGGGAAAGATTTTAATCTGAACTTTACAAAGGGAGATAATGAAATAATTTCAGGAAGATGTCAATTAACCTGTATGCTCTTAAACTTACATTTTCAACACCAGTTAAGTATTATTTATCAAATAAAAAGATTTATGGAAAATAAAATAAATTTTACTCACAATATATAATTATCTCGTAATAAATAAGAGCCTTGCATCCTCAGTCCCATACAGATTAAAACTTATTTTCTTTAAATGTTCTTCAACACTGTTGAACAATTACAAGTTAAATTCTAAATAAAAGTTTATGAGGGTCATACTGGTTCAAGTAGAAGCCATTGCACATGACTCCAGCAGACTGCAGAATCCAGAAGAATCTCCTTTTAATGTAATTTTTTTTCTATATTCACTTTGTATATAATGATAGTGCAATAGTATACATTGTATATATCCTGTTAGTTCTGTAGTTCCAATAGTTAATCTAGAGAAAGCTTAGGAAATGAAGTATATATAGTGAGTATATATCTAATTTATGGAGCTACCAGGTAAGTCTATACCTAAATACTAAGAAAGTCCAGAATTATTGATGGTTCAGTTAATCAGAGAAAGAATGTCTGAAAAACAAATTACACAGGAAGGATATGCAATATGTACAGATTAAAGGAAGGTGTTAGCAGCTGTGCTCTGGAATGAGCAAAGTACATGGTACACCTTCAAAGGGGAATCAATATTAAATGGCCAGCAAATATGTAACCCTCCATATTTCACTGAAGTATTTCTGTCCACTAATATGAGGAAAAAAAAAAAGGAAATGAACATTATAATAGGAAAAGTTGTGAAACAGATGATTATTGAAGAACCGTTTGCAACTACTTTAGTATGGAATTTAAATTATACTAAAATATTACCTCACTGTCAGTGAAGTGAAAGCTAGGAAATTGAGAACCAAAAATATGTTGCAATAGTTTCTTAAGGAGAAAAGATGTTTGTAGAGTGGTTATTTTCACTGCTGTACCTACATTTATATTTCCATTCCTGCATTTTTGGAGGGCTTGTCCTGATGCAGTTTAAAATTTTGTGCAGGTTGGCAGATAAGCACAGAGGAATACACAAACAAGATGAGGCGAGTCTGTTACACGGCATATTTTAAGTGGGTTGGTGGCTCCTGACTCTCAGTGTGCATCTGGTCTGCTCCCTATCACTGCTGGGCCTTGAGGAGAAAAAAGCACAGGGCATTATTTCCTAATCCCTTTGGATGGAGGTGGATTAAGTAGTAGCTTAATTTCCTTTATACAAAGGGTAGCCTAATCGTTGTTCTGATGACTGTACTTTGACCACTATGTGCTCTGTTGATTCATAGTTTCCTTGTATTCTTTGGCAGAAAGAATTTGATGCTTGATTTTGAGTTGAGTCTATAGTTTGGAAAAAGAGTACTGAACTAAATCTGATTCATTGGTTCCAGGGGTCTTGTGATGCACACACCTGTCCTCTAAAGCTGTGACTCTGCTCTTAGATTGAATAACCACATAACTCACAAAGAGCCACTATACAAGAATCAGTCGAGATGATTTCTTCTTTGGTGACATATAAATTAAGGTATCCTATTAAAAAGCATGCTACCATGTATCCTGGCACTGAGAATGTCAAGAGACCGATAAATTTAGCTTTTTTCACATTTTCTATTGACTTTTAAGAAATACCTAATTCAGTTCTTGTAATGCAAATTGTATCAGGAAGAAAAAGTAGGTTAGAGGACTGGCTTGTGTTTATTGACATAGTGCTATGATGAGATATAGCCTGCCAATGCTAGGTGCATAATTAAATGGCCATTCTGATGACATGCACATGAAAAGAATAGTTTTTCACATGAGGTAATCACCTTGAATTATTCAAAGTATGGCTTCTTCCTTTCATATCTATCATATATTACCACTCGGTCAGATAAGTCAGTGTTAGATAGTGGTGACATATTTCAGTCCAAAGTGAGCTTTTAAAGATGAATTATAAACCTCTAAAAATAAAATAGGAGTTTATCATGGGACCTTTGACTACAGAAGCACTAGTAAGCATAATTAATACTGAGCTGAAGAATGGGCAATCTGCTGCAGTCCTCCACCAGGGAAGGAACATTACATGAATTAGAATGCCTCATGTAATGAAGAGAAGGAGATTATTATTACCATAAACTCTTCTAGTTCCATTATCTTTACCTCCAAAACTGTATTACTACTATTGTGGTGTCTATGGAATATGATCATTGTACACACAGTTGTCTCAGGAATTCTGAAATAAATACCATCCATCCTAAAGCTCCAAAATGTAGTGAGAAACCAGACTGTAGTTAATGATCAAATGGGAAACAAGTACCAGAAATTAATGAAAGGGTAACATCAAGGAGGAAATTGGGATAATTCTACCTATGCTATATCTTTATGGAGGAATAAAATTGGGCTGGCCTTGCCACTCAAGCTACAAGGACCTTGATTAGGCAAGCTGAAAGCAGGTAACAGGAGAAGTGCTTTTAAGATCAGATTGAATCACAGCTTTTTGGAAAAAGTCCCTTTAGCAAGGATTTATAAAAGAGGAGCATCCCTTGTTTGGTGACAGTGAAACATGAGGTCAAACCTCCCCTGATACTTGTTCGTGGATTCCTGAACAGTGAATTCCACTTGTCCCATCAAAACATGGCTCTAACTTTTTCACACACCTTGGACTGTGACTGTATTTGTATTTATAGATTTGTGTGTACTGTCACATATACTACTCACAGAAAACAGAGGCAACATTTTGCTGTATTTATGAATAAAGCAAAGTGCAGCTCAAGTTTGCTGCCAATTTCTTTTAAGCCAGCTGTAGATCTTTTTACCATTCACAAATATCAGCACAGGGTGACTGAAATATCTGTAAAATGTGTAAAACTTTTCTTTGAAAAATGACATTGACAAAATATAAAATACTTATTTTTTAACATTCCTACATATTTTGCCTCTTTTAAGTTGTCTTTTAAAACAAAGCATGGGGAGAGGGGATAGTAAATCTTACTAACTGGAAAAATTGATAAGATAAACAGAAATTTAATAAAAAAAATAATCCCCACCAGCCTCTTTTTACATCTTCTGCAATCTCCACGTTACATGGGTATTTGTCTATTTTAAGTGTCCTTTGTATTTGGGTTTTGTGTGTGTTTTTTTTTTTTTTTTTTTTTTTTTTTTTTTTTTTTTTTTTTTTTTTTTGTTTTTTTTTGTTTTTTTTTTTTTTTTT
>JAWWES010000001.1:105157463-105249785 GCA_035583135.1 Lophotriccus pileatus | reverse complement strand
TACCATCTAAGGAGTCTTTCTGCTGTGCCTTTTGCAACCGGACATGCCTTTCTTGTATTGGCCTTTTTAGCCACCAATGTGCTTGCAAGAAACGTGGGTAGAGCCCTTCCCAAATCTTCGTTCGCGAAGCCTAGCCATGATGATGATGATGATGATGAGATATCTATGACTTTAATAATGTGACTTTTGGTCTAATCTTCATTGCTGCTGGATCTCATATTTCAGGTAGCCCATTAAACTAGGAAATATGCTGATACCTAGTTCTTTTCAACAAGTTTCTCTCCTCTGCAATATTACTCATCACTCAGACAAGTGTAAAAAGTTTAAACCTCCTTGGCCTCAGTTCCCCGGGTGTTTGGTTCCAGCTGTGACCTGTTCATTGATGATTGCAGCTTTGCTCTCAGCCTTTACACTTTCGCAATAAATTTTGTTAGGCAATTTTTGCCTTTTTTTCAGGAATCTTTTCTACCTATTTAACTAGGCTTACAAAAGGGCAAGGGTTGGAGAGCTAAAGCTAAAAGTAGGCACAAAAATCTGTCCAAAGTCACAGGAAACCTGGAACACTGCATACTGATGAAAGATTAAAAAGTGAGCTTCACAGACAAGATGCATCTCAGCCACTGATCATGCAAGGAGATACTGGGCCTGTTTGCTGAATAACCATCACATGGATGTCACAGAAAACCTTGGTTTGACTTATGCAAACATATTTATTTAGTTCAACTCACCCAGAGATTTTCCATAGTAGGTTTGACAGGAAACAGACTCATTTAATGAGCTTTTCATTCATTTGCCACGTGATTAATAGGGGCAAATGAATGTTTTGTTTTCTCAGTCTATGTATTTCAGCTAATATATCTCACAACAGCTGTCAGCTCCACTTAGAATATAATCTTTAATTCATAGCAGAACAAATAATGGATGAAAGGCATAGGTAACAAGTATAAACATAGTTTTGCAACTGATAGTTTTTCTGTCTCAGGTACTGTAACTTCTCTAACCTCTTCACCCTCCAAAAATCCATATATTCTGTGGTCTAGCCTCAGCTTTCTCCTCCTACCTTTCAGAATGGAGGGTTGCTCAATAATATTCCCCCATAGGACGCCAGTCCTTCATTCACCTGCCCTACTGCTTGCTCAAACTGTGGTTTCACTCACCTATAAAATTTCTAATAAAATCTTTCATGTTGCTCCCATCTCAACTACAGAAGGACAGGCCAAACAATGATGATTTTGATCTTCACTGCTTCGAGGGAATTGTTGCAACACACAGAAACTCCTGAAGCTCAATTTCTGCTTCCACTTTGATAAAAACACTAGGTCAGTGTTCTTTCCCCCCGGCAAGACTAGCATTGAAAATCATAGGAGATGTCTTATTTACTGGCAGATCAATGGGAAATTTATTGGCAGCCACTCTCTTCCTTGTCTCCAATGGCTGTGAATGTCTGTACAAATAGTTTTGAAGTTGATGGAATTTATTGAGCCTACAAAAGCAAAGCAATGAAGTTAAACCACCTGGTTAAAACATGTATTTTCTTCTGACCACAACACATGGTTTAGCTAGAAAATAGTGACTACATGAAGTTTTGTGTCTCCTTACTCAGCCTTCTTGTCATTATATCCTGAGCAAGATACCCTTTTCAGCTGCTGAGGAATCTGACACAGAAGCGTGTTGACCTGAGAGGAGACTGAGAGGGAGAGGAAATCACAAAAATGTCTTATTAAGATCATTTCAGCGTGTGTGAAGAAAATACGCTGTTATGAAGAGACCCTGACATTACTGCTCTTTGCAGGTAGGCTCTGTGTCAGTAATTCTGAAAGCTTCAAAATACTGTTTTTCATATATAAATGTTTAGAAACGTTTAATGCTTAGTAAAGACTTCAGACCTGCTGATAAAGAATATGTTGTGAGCAATTTGGAAAAAAAAGGAAAAACAACAATCCGATCTGGAGATATATGGACCAAAAAGATTTGTATCAAAAGTCTCTGTAAAAGATGTAAAATGCTGTTCCATTTCTATCCAATGCCATAATTCTGTGTGAAATAAAGGTTTTTCAAGAACTAGATTTATGTTTCACAGAAACTCTATTCTGAAATGCAATCTTAGCTGTGGAATCACCCTCAGAACCTTTTGATAACTACATATCTTTGTCAGTCATCCTCCTCAGCATATTGAAGGACATCTGCTCAATCCTTTTATTTTAAACAGGATGATTCACACTGTTACTTAGTTTTTCCTTCCTTTGCAGAAGTTTGGCCCAGCAGAGGCTCAGTCACCTTTTCAGAATCTTCTTTTTTTAAAAAAAACCTTTTTTTTAGCTAAAACTCAGACACTATTTTTGTTTCACACTGATTACTGAAACAATGTTCAGCACTCATTTTTAAAAGATAAATCAGGATATTTACAATCTTTTCATGATTTTTCATCTTGTTTCTAGTATCTTTAAAAACTAACAAAAAAACCCAAACCAAAACACAACAAAAAAACCCTCTTCAGAAATCACTAAATTTTACTTTCCCTCACCATGACTAGATCTGACCCTGACAATAAAACATATACTGTATTGAGAATATAGGCACTTTAGTGTTCTGATATGGCAGTGTAAAGGAAAGATCCTAATTTGTTTGTAAACTGATGTGCTTCCACTGAAATCAATGAAGCTGTGTTAGCTTCCTGTTGATTGTAAGGACTTTTCAAATGAAATTGATTTGGCATGAAATACGATTACATATGAACTGGAAAAAATAATGTCATGCTATTTCTTTCAAATAAGTAGTATTACCTATCCTCGAAATGGAAGGTAATCTACTTTCACATCCTACCACAGCAGGAAAAGGCCTATTTTTAAGGTCATTAACAACAAGCAGTACCTGATATAACACAAACTAATCAGGCTAGCAACATCACAATAGTATAACCCTGGAAAAAGAGTGTTTGTTGACATTATATATGAGAGGAACAGAAGTAGGAACAGATGACTTTTGAAGGACCATGATACTTGCAGGAATAGTTCATCAGCGCACATAAAATCTATTGAAAGACAAGAATATGCAGCCTCTCAGAGCAAAATGTAAGACCTGGCAAAAAATTACTTCGTTATTTACTCACTGAAAGAAAATCAATTGCTGCAACATAATCCTATTAACAAAACCTGCAAGGGCACAATGGTCCATCAAGAGCACAAACAATTACAACACTAAAATAAATAAACATTCAGACACTGAAAAATACAAACCAGTCATTTTGATTTCGCCATTAAAACTGTCACACTCTTACACCAGTGACCAGGGTAAAAAGTATTTATTTCAATTAAATTCATGAGAATGAAGGGAATTCTGATTCATCTCTGCTGCCCTTCAGAAGTACTCCAAGCTATCACCAAAGTGTTCTTAATACTGGATCCTCCTAAAAGAAATATTACTGTTTGTATCACTAGGACGCAGCAGCAGACAAGGCTATTTTTACTGGATGCACACTGAAATAACTCCCACTTTCTGTATTAGAGTGTCTAGACTGGATGATACAAACCTATTTGGCAGCACAAAAATTATTTAAGTGATGTAGGACTTGAACACTACAAGTCAGCTCCATGAGTTAATACAGTAACATCCCCTAAAGTGAAATAATTTTAGCTATAACCCAATCAGGGTTGTGGGGGGTGGAGGGACAGAGATGTGTAAAATATTTGATAGTCTGTTATCAACAGTTACTCCATCTGTATTTTAACTTGCATCCTAAAGGAAAAAAATTAATTAGGCAATTACCCTAATTTTTCTCACCAATCTGCTTGGTGGTTCTCCATCTCAGTAACTTTTAAGGCATGAAAGCATTACATTCCTACAATATATGAAGTAAGTGAGCTGGAGCAGTGAGAAGGAACTCTATTAATGGTTCTACTTCAAAAAATGAAGGCTAGTTTACATGTTTCTCTCTTTATACATCAGAAAAATCTTTACTGGTACCTCCTGAGACCCAAAGGCAAATCTTTTTTTATTTTTAGTTCACACGTGAACACTGTGTGGGATGTTGCTTCTGCCACAAACAGGAAGCATTTAAACACTTATTCCGGGCCTTTGGCCTTCCAGATCATTTCAGAAATGCCTCACTCTCTGATAATCCTGAAAATGCTTCTGCAGTATCTGGATATTCTCCAAAAAACTTGGCAGTCTTGAAAGCGGTCATCCAGAATTTCATTTTGCAAGACAGATTTAGTATGCTACTGAATAAGCTTTTTAATGCATTAATTTAGAAATTCCCAAGAACACAAATTTCAGAACTATACCCACAATATTAGAAAAGCTGAGAGACATCACTCACTTCATCCTCAGAAGTATAAGACGACTGGAGTAGCATTTTGGGAACTCCGTCATCAGGCATCCCTGGAATACTTTTGCACTGCACAATATCTCTACAAAGGTTGTGTATAGATTTTAAAGTTGTTTTCGCTATAGAATTCTTTGAATCCTTGACCACAGTTAAAATATTTCTTGCCCTCAATACAAAGATGATAATTCTTGGTAAGATTTCACTCTTGTCTTTTTAAAGTCTTTTGAAAGAGAGTAACATTAGGTTAGGTAAAAAGTTAAAAAGAAAATCAATGGAAACCCGTCAGCACTTGGACAAACTATGTGAAAGAATCAGAAACTCAATCAGCTGTGAGGAATTCTTTAAAAGCCTTGTGAGCCTCTAAGTGCTATCACAAAGGCAAATTTCTTACAAACAGCAGATTCTAAGCATAGTTAGACCAAAATACAGAATTTAATGTGCTTCTAATACTTTTATTCTTTAATTTTCCTGAATTACCTGTTCAGTGACTATATTTTCTGGATAATTCAAGAAAGCTACGTACCTCTGTATATTCCACACCATAAGGGGTTTTTGGAACATCATACATCTGTTCATCATGCAATAAAGAATAACAGCTAAGAGAAAGAATTGTATTTAAATAGAAATTGGAAGTTGTTGTTGCATCTGTCAGAAATCTCTGTGGTACCAACAAGAAATATAAAAAGATTAATAGGACAGCTGGGAATGCATGAACACATGTACACTGTTGGATATCAGAAGTTGCAAAGAAGAAACAGTGTGGGTAGTGTAAGAGTGACTTTGAGAGTTAACTTTCTCATTGACTTTTAAAATTAAGCTCTGCAAAAACAAATCATGGAAAAGTTTTTAATGGCTCATAAGTTTAACTGAATTGCTTCAAAGTGCTGTAATAGCAATTTACTCTTTTGTGATTTATTTCACATAAGAGCCTCTATAACAAAAGCTCTTAGTGTCTGTTGATCAATCATTAGAGGAAAAACATAATTTAGGGGAAGAATCCATTCAGAGGAAATACTAAGTGACATTAAAATCCATGCTTCAGACTTTTAAGGCTATCTTGAATTTTGAACACCGCTACGGTTGCAACTGCTTTCCTCTGCAGAGCTGAACCTAAACTTGCATGTTACCAAAAAAATAACAGAAAAGAGGGATGAAAATGAAATTTAGGAAAAATAAATTTTAAGCTCTACACTATGGATGGAATTCTTCGAACCACCTGAGCTAACCAAACCAGGTTAACTCTGTTCTCATTGTTACAAGGAATGCTGGGAATTATACCGGGAAGGGATCACTCAGGGAGTGATCACTGCTCCTGTTGTAGAGGGCATTGTTACATAGCCCCATGTGCATCCACTAACAGATACAGAGTGAGGCCAGTGTCAAGAAAACCATTCCTGATGCAGATTGTGTATGCACCTTGAGGAATCAAAGTACACATGTGACTGTTCTGGGTTTTTTTATTTGCTGAAATTAGGATTTTGTTAAGTGTCAATGTCTTTTGTTGACTCCATACATTAGGGTTATCACATATTTGTCCAATTCAGTAAACTACTCAAGGAACAGTATAACTTTGGCGTATGTGTTTGCCATCACATGCAGATTCCTTACAAAAAAGCAGTAACTGTTCATCCTCTCAGCCATATTTGTGTACAATCTGGTTTCAATAGATGGGTGATAAGATATCATATAAATAAATGGCATCTGAAAAAGATGAATTCTCATGTCATGGGAAAAAATTGTAGATTGGAGAAGATGTGTTTTGTTTATGATAGTCCAAACTAGAATATATATTTTTTTTACTAACATTAAGTAAGAGTGCATTTACATTATCTAGCTATTATGTTTAGTTGAGTTTGACTAGCAGAAAAAACCATTTCAAAGTTATTTTTATATAAGAGACATCCTCACTATTACAGGATAGTTGAACAAATTAGATTTAAATAAAGAGAAGTCTAAAGGTGTAAATTTGTGTTAGAAAGCCCCTCTCATGAGAGGGGTACCAAAAGGACTCTGCATCATGTCCTTTCAGGAAAGAAGGAGGATTTCAAATATTTTTCAGGATTTTCCACCATTAAACACTGAGTTCTTTCTCCCTCTGGTAAGATGCAAGTGCATCACACAAACAGAAGCAGGTCAACCCTGTTTCATCTGGCCCCCAAGAGAGATCTTATTTACCCCCGTAACTTTGGCAGGCAAACCTTAAGGCAGCAGTTGAAGAAGATGGAAATGGCAACATCTGGGATGACAAGAAGTAGGTTCAGTGGAACCTCCTGGGTGCTTGAGTGAGGAATAAGTTACCTGCCACACAGGATCCTAGGAAGATACTTTGTCTGCATCCTTCAACAGCAACTAAGTTATTTTTAACACATTTCAAGGAAATATGTAAGAAACCATGCACGATGATTAATGCTGTGGAGAAATACTGTATGCAGGGGAAGAAGCAGTGCCCCTCTATGACTGTCTTCTTCCTCTGACAACTTTATTCTTTCCAAAACCAAAATATCAGAGAAAGCACAGATATTTCTGTTTTCTACATGCATCTATGCTTTTTCCATTCAATCTGTTCCTGAACTCTGGCCTGGTCACCTAAAGTTGCTCATTTAGTAAAGACTGGTCTCCTACTGATGATTTGTCTCTCATAGGGATCCAGTTTATTCTCCTTTGCTCCCTGGGTTCTTTACATAATACAATTCTAAGGGCATTTTACGCACTGGGAATTTTAATTGTTCAAATATAGTTTTAACATTCCTTCCCTTGAAAGAATTTTGTTTCTCATCTACCTCTTACTGGGACCTGCTAGAAAAGTTGTGTGAGGGATGGATGGGCAACATGTAAAGTGGGAATAGAATCACACTGTAGCTACATAAGCAAGTCCTGCAGTGCAGCACAGTGGAAGCCAGTGTGTAGAACAAAACAGTGCTGAGGATTTAACTGTGATGTTATATGCATTCCAGGGTTTCCCTTTGAGTTGACTCCAGTCTGCTCTGTTAAACCACTCTCATTAGCAGTTGGAGAACAGTGGATATATTTTTTGGGATAATATTTTGGTCTAGTTTCACCCAGAAGATTTGAAGTTTGCGCAATCCAAAACCACTCTGCCATGCAAGCGCAGTATGTGGGGATTTTGAGCTGAATTTATTGAACTAAAATACTGACTGGATTGCTGTATTAAGTTTCTCCCACCGCCCTTCCCCCCCCCCCCCCCTTTTTTTTTTAATCCTTCTGAACCGGATCTGAAGCAAGCTCTCTAAGATAAATAATTACAGTGTTACCTTTAACAATAGCACCTGTGATGGTGGAAAGCACAGCCGAGGTAATATTATTTTCACCTGTACTATACTTTTCTTCTCTTGATTTTCTGTTTAATATTTGCAGAAGCACACAGTACAGCACTTTCTTGAAGCATTTTTCAAAAAAGTGTCATGTAAAGACACACATCACAAGACTGGAAGGAAACAACTAAATCACTGTGAAAGAATGTGTACACAGGAAAGCAAAATATACTTCAAATACCATCTTTAAATTTGACATTTATTATGCCCATATACTATTCTGAATGTCTCTGAACTATTAGGAATGGCTTGTTCATTGGTATCAGAGAACAAGCTGTTCCTTAAGAAATGTGATCAATAAATTGAACTGGCAGGGCTGTCTGAGTTAAAAAGAAAGAAGACTAGTGAAAGCATAACTGTCACCAAAACTAAGTAAGGAAGGAATGGAATAGCATCAGCTGCTCAATGAAGCTAGATTTTTAAAGAGGATAAGCAAGCCACAGATAGTAAATATTTATTCATAGCATCCTAGGCAGGGCAAATGATAAAAATTTGCATTTTAGCTGATATGCACGGCATGAAGAAAATAGAAAAGTGAGAGTGCAACTTGAAAATTGTCACTTAGAAGTTCCAGGAAATAAGCATGCCAATTAATATACGGGCAAAGGTGATTTTTAAAGTAAAAGTATGTAGACATGTAGGAAAACATATTTGCTCTAAAAAAAAGACCGACATCTGTAGCTTCAAAGAGGGGTCTTGAAGTTGTCCCCTGAATGTGTTTGCTCTTCTTACTGAAACAACTGCTTTTACTTTTCATCTTACCTGCAGTCAAACACTGATGAACCCAATACGGAGGATGACAAAAGAAAATCCCGGAACACACTAGAATAAAGTGACCATTTTCACCTCAAGCCACTGAAAGAAATTCTGAACAAACCAATCAATTAAAAATTAATTTTATTATTTTATTGCTTTAAAAATGCTTTATTACAATGTCACAACTTTTTCTAACTGATAATGTAATTTATTTGAAAATGGTTTTGTAGAAAAAATATCTGAGTTGAAGAAATAAGGGTCACACGTTTGTATTTCATGGGGAAAATAGGTTGTGGTAAACTGCTTTGTTCTGGGTATCACATTTGCAGCCCTCTGCCTCTTACTTGTTCCAAAAGAAAAACAGACATTCGGTGCAAGACCTCCTTTTGGATCATGTGGGTCAGCAAAGATACATATTGAATGTATGTGTGACATCTAAACCCTCTTAACAGTTCAGGAGCTTGGATACTTCCCTTATGATTTTTCTGCCCTCCCTTACCTTTCCTTTTTAAAATCTGTTGTTTCCATGAACAAGTCTAGAATACAGAAATTACACAGTATCACATTTTAAACATGTGCAAGACAATTCAGATTTCAAACTTTCAAAAACCTCATTAAAACCTCACACATGTGTCTGGTGCTGCACCTTTTCGTGTGCATAGATAGGCTGAGATCAGCATACTCATGACAGGCTGTGCTAAGGAAGCAGAAGGATTCAAAACACAGGCACTGGAAAAAGGGGAAAACCAGATTCACAATACAGCAGTGCACATGCACTTCTCAAATTATAAAAAGTATAAAGTGGCAACAAATTTTCACAAGAAAGATGAGGTCAGCTTGCCCTTGTGTGCTGTGGAAAGTACTCAGTCATGTGATGCTGAGAATACTTTAATAGGTTGAACTTGTTCTTTGAAAAACTTTCTCCCTCAATGGATCCAAATTAAGATTTTCCTGACCTTGACCGAAAGAAGCAATTAACTAGGAGTTTCCACTCATCTACAGTCAAGTTAAGGTCGGTCAGGCATGGTATTACAGTACCTTGTGAAGCAAACATAGCAACAGTAGACTAACTCCTGAAGAAAAAATATTGAATGCTAGGAAACTGCCTGTGCAATTTCAAGACACAGGCCTTCCCAAATTTTTCTTTTATCTGTATAAAATTTCACAGATATAGAGTTCCTTTAAAATTTAAATTTGCTCTCTAAATGCCCTAAAGAAATTAAGATTTCTTATTCCTATAAATTTGTAATAATTACTGTCGAAAAGGACAGCATTAAACTCACTACATCGAAGAAATATTTCAGAAAACATATTCCTTATCAACAAAAGACTTGGGCTATTTATAATTTAATCAACTAAAAAGTATTTTCCCTCAGCAGTTTGTAGGCACTTTCATTAGCGCAAATCTTAATCCATAGGTCTCTATAATTTGATGAAAAATGTGGTCATACTCTTCAGAAACTCTAGAGATTGGGAAAATGAAGTGCTATGCACAGATATACCCCAAATAGGTCTAAGTTAACTACCTTACACAGTGAAATCAGTAATATTTTTGGTAGTGGGGCTTTCAAATCTGTTGCTTGATTGAGCCCTACCAATACAATTATACTGCTCATGTGGTGATATCAGAGATAATCAAGTCACTGCCCTGATTAGTTCTGTCTGTGTTAAATTGTGAGGTGTGTTAAAACTGTATTCTGTACTGTTAAAATATGCTATTTCACATTGAGAACCTTAACTCGTTTATGGGAAACAGTTGGAACACCAGATCCAAATTTTGTCCAGTTCTGTGGAGTTTCCAAAGTAAATTCTGAAACCAAAGTGGATTCGGGAAGACTCCATCTGGATTTTCAGTAAAATCTTATTCAATTTGTTGTTTGCACTGTTTTGTACTTTACTCAAAGTCTGCTGATCCCTCTTAGCATTTTCTTTCCTTAGACTTGTAGCTTTTTTTATGAAATAACAGCATTTTGACAGTGCCACATAACAGCTCGCTGTGCAAATACTTCTGTCTTTTAACGTGCTTTGATGAAAGTCAAAAGGGGTGAATTATGAGACTGATAGCAAGAATTTAGGGAATGCCTAGGGCCATTGAAGTAGTAGGTCTCATTTTCTTTGACAGATATGCAATTCTGAAAGCATCATTAGGAGCTAAAAGTAGTGCAATGTTTAGTTTAGTACTCAGCTCTTTACAGCTGCGATCAAAGGCACATAGAACTGAGCTGTTGAGTGCACTTATTTTAGTGTAGTCTTTCCTTATAGCAGACTTGCAGCTTGAACTGTGCTTCCTCCAGAAGGTCTACTGCATAGTTTTCACATTATAAGCACACAGTCTAAGGGGAAAATACTCATAAGTTCCATCCAGTCACAGTATGCCAATATTAAACAGTAGAAATTCTTGACATAACCTCTTCCTATGTCCTACTGCAGCTCACGGCCAGTTCAAACCATGGATATCACAGTGACCCATGATACTTTTTGTCTAATCACTGGTGTAAGAAAATTGTGGTTTACAGATGGGAGAAAAATTTATAATACTAAATTATAAGCTACCCATTGTCAGCTTCACTACAGCCATCTTAAGCATCTGGGCACATTATCTTTTACCTTTGTCTGACACAACGTATTAACTCCACCTAAATTTGCTTGTAATGCTTAAAAAGAAAGGTTAATTAAAACCAAATGTTTGTAAAGATCAGAAAAGAAGTTTTCCATAATTAATGTGTCTGTTTCTTTAGAGATTATGAGTGCATAGTTTGGGATCACAGTTCCAGTTAGAAACACACTATTAAACTTGTGAATTTCAGCCATCAGACAAAGTCCCAAAAGCCAAAAGAGCTGCCAGAAGATGTATTGCAGCTAAAAAACTTTGGTATGTTTAGAGAACTGCTCTGAACACAAAAAAGGAAACTCGTGTGCTAAAAAAAGCCATTGTGTTCAGGCAACACAATTGTTGACTGAAGCCTATTAAAAGGCAGTGAAATACTTTCTTCCAAGTTTATTTTTAATCACTTGCGTTAGCCACCTCTGCCTTTCACATACTTCAGAAGCTGAGTGTGAAGTAGAGCCAAAGCCCAATACTGTCTGATCAGGTTCTTTTAGGTATTCCATGCATCCAGGCTGTAATGTTTACTATCAAATGTACTTATTTAAAGATTATGTTACGTGGGATTTCTGATTTAGCAGAGTGATACAAAACATAATACATTACGCAATAGAAATATAAGTTACAATTTGCAAAATGCATATATAGCAATTACAATATGCAGTTCAATCACAATACCAGTGTGTTTCCCATTACCTGTATTCAGAATATGCTCACCACCACTGGGATCCCCAGTCACCAGGAAATTGTACGTGGGTTGAAGCCAGCTCAAGCCTGTTCTCTTTGAAATTGTTTTGTTAGTTTTTCAGTATTTATAGTCTGTTTTGAGCTAAGATCTATATACTCTCTTTTGGGGCTTATCCTCATGCTGGTCTGGCTAACTCAGGGAGAAATTCCCACCTTTCTAATGAACTCAGGGAGAATGCTGTTGACCCACTCAAGTGTGGACAGCTGTTTACCTAAAATAAAGGCCACACCCTGGCCCCCTTGGTACTGAAATAAATCAGCCTCTATACAAGAGCTGTGGTCAGGCAAACCCTGCATTATTCCCTGAGCTTCATGGGAACATCTCCTTGCCATCTCCTCCGTGCCTTATTCCATTGTAGGGGTTTACTGGTCAGTCTCAATTAGTCTTAATTTACAGACAAAAAATAAGCAGGGAGAGTAAATTCAAATATAACTGAAAAAAATCAAACAGAAAAGAAGGAAGAAAAGGAACAGTATAAATATAAAGATGATAAAGCTGGAATTCAGGCATGCTCTGAGGTGCTGTGTAGAAAAAATTAACCCAGTCTGGTAGGTAGAACCCTTCCCTCCCATGCTATTCATAACTCATGGCATTGCATACCATTAAAGCTGGTGAAACTATCAAGTATTTATATAAGACTCACTGAGTAACTGTCTCTCTGTCACGAATATTATTTTTAAAATGTGCCTCTGTGGCAGAAAGATATTAGTCTCCATTCACTGGTGGGAAACTGAAGTCTGTTTTATCCAAGGTCAGTCACAGTATCTGCTGTCTGAGCTGGGAAACGAACAGAGCCCTCCACTGTCCTACACCAGCACTCTGCCAGCATCCCATCTAATCCTATCATTATGTTTATACTGAATACAAACTCAATTTAGACTTGGTATCAGCTTAAAATAAGCTGCTGCTTGCAAGCTTCCCTGCAAGCTTGTAAGGAGTTAACACAGTGAAGCTAAAATTTTCAGTAAATGTGAGTTATTTTAATCACAGCCTACAACAGTATGATGTTTTTTTCTCCAAACAACAAGGACATAAGTCTCAATGCAATAACTTTTTCAAATGATTAAAGAGAAAAGTAGGTCAATATCAAGGATTAAGTGGTACAGCAATACAAAGTTAATCAAAGTTAATATTTCATTCACTGGGAGAATAATCCTATTTTGTCATGTTCCAGACTATATTTTTAAATAAAGTGCTAATATGGAAATAGAATTTCTTTCAAATTCTTAGTAATTTTAACAGGAGCTATGTAATGTCATATTTTCTATTGATGTTAAAGCACACAATATCACAGGGTCCATGCTACCTACAGCATAATATAATGTGTTAGATCAAAAATCTGACATTTATAATGAATTTACATTATTAAGCCAACTAAATGGACCTTCATTATCAAGGTAACAGCTATAACACTTTCAGTTACTATATCCATAATTTACATTTTCTTTGTATGAATAAATAAAAACCAGAAACAAAAAATAGCCAAAACCTCTTACTTCATGTTTTAGGATAGTGATTATCTAGAGAACCATTAACATATGGAAAAAATAATGTAGCATCTAATAGTAAGCAGAAGGATGAAACAGGTGGTAAACAGAAGTAAATAAAAGTGCCATCAGTAAAGCACAAGAGGCAAATAAAATTAACATATTATTGTGAGTGTCTTGAATTGCTTCGTTGCACTGCCAGCATTTTTGTTAAACAATACCTTTTTTTTCCTCTCTGAGGAACATTATATTTCTATTGTCCTTGGTATCTCTTCAAATTTTGTAACTATGAAATAATTTCAGAAGAATGTTGCTTGTGAAAAGAATATTTGGCTTCTCACTGTTCTTTGCTTTCTGAATAATGTACATCATGTCTCTAAAGGTCAAAAGCTTTTCTTTTTCTCCTTACTAGGTGTACCAAATTGTAAACATTTTTGGTTTTCATTTTTGTTTACCAGACAGCCAAACCATAGACACTGAGAGAGAAGTAGAGCTACTCTGCTTATCTTTTTGAACTGACTATAACCATTTTAAATCTCAGAAAAATAAACTCAAAAAGCTTTCCATAAAATCACTAAGTCAGGGAAAGGAAGAAAATCAAACAATAAAAGAAGTGGACATAGGACACCATTTTTCATTACTGAGCTACAGGGAAAAAGCCAAATCACAATATTACCAGCAAAGTCTTGGTCTGTGTTGTTGCTGTATGTTATGATGATGTAGCTAATGAAAGATGTAGGAACTTAGGAACCATATGCAAAGCTCCAGTCATATTAATACAGCCCAGGGTCACACAGGACACCTGTAACAGATGCTATAAACTCCTCTGGACAGCAGCCTACACTTTCACATTTCTGTGAATTTCCACATAAATTAATAACATATTGCAAATTATCAGTGTCATATTTCCAATAAAACAAGCCTCTGCTCTGATTGATTGCTTTTCAATAAAGAAACATATCAGTGTATTGTGTAGTTTAAATCCCTGGACTTTTGCTCTTTTCCCAGCACAACACAGCAAAAGTGCATATGACTGTGTGTGCCTGTGTGGTTTTCTTGAAACCATTAGACTGACTATGTGCCATAAACAGCAGCCAAAAAATAGCATTGATAATGCACTGAAACATTATTTTTTGAGGTAATTCAGAGCTATAGCATGTTTCTCTTCACCCTACCTGTCTCTGTACTCTGTGGTGCAGTTCTCAAGCACTGCACTTCCATCATCCAGTGATCATCATAAAAGCAGGTATAAAAAAAGGTGAACTTCAAGTAAATAGAATTGAAAAATTCAACAATGAATGTGGTGTAATAGACGTGATTCAATGAGGAAGCTGTACAGGCTAATCACAAAAAAGTAGTGATTTTATGCATATTCATGCAGTATGAATGGACAAAAAAAATGGAAGAAGTGGCTCTTAACATGTAACAAGAGTTTATTTTCCTGTTCTGTTGCTTAAATTCTGATTTCTCAGCTGGGGGATAAATATGGTTTTAATGCTGACATAAGGTAGACACAGTTTTGACTATCAGACACTATTTTCCAAAGTCAAAAGAGACTATAGTCTCAGCAGTGCAGGATTTGGCATACTTAAGACTTGAATGATCACTCTGAAACACTATTTGTGAGTATCTGGAGGGCTTATCTACTGAGAAACATGAAACTCTGCTGTATTCTTAACTCTGTTGTTGACTTGGAATAGTAAATAAACCACATGTATCTATTACTCTTTCTGTAATTTCTTATAAACAATCATGACAAGGACAAGCTTTGTCCCTAATTTATAATAAGAAAATAAGAAATTACAAGCAATTAGTAAAATGAGGCTCTGATTTGCACTGAAAAAATAACCCCAAACAAAACCCACCAGAAAAACAGAGGTGGTAGAATTGCAGGATGTGTCAGTTTGAGTAAGATTAGACTCATTTTATATCATCTTTACACAGCAACTAAGCTATTTATCCTCTACTGACCATGCTATTTTTTATAAATATTGCTAGCCCCATCACTAAGATCACAAGCTGCTCTTTGTATTTTATGAAGCATATTATCGTCCACTGAATCTGCTGCAGCTTTCACTGGGGTATGGACAAATTCTTCTCTATAGATGGAATTTCAAGAGAGAGCTTACAGAAAATTGGTATAGGAGACTGAGTACTCAGAAAAGGTGCAGAGTCATCTACAGCTATCTACGTGCTTGCACCTTGCATTTTGGTAACGTTGTTTTTGCATTTATGTGCATAGAATTTGCCCTTCCTTTGCTGATGTTATGAGAAAAGCCTCATAGACTCATAGGAAAAGCAAGAGAAAGCCAGCACCATTTCATAATGTGCTGCTGATAAGAATGCCTGAACTATTACAGTCTATTTGAAAGTGTCCTTGGAGTTTTAACTTAAGCCTCTCTAGGGGAAAGAGAAGTCCTAATAGATCATCCTTCTACTAGCAATGATAGCAAATAGAACTGATATCAGTCAGCTGTTGTATGTCAGGAAAAACTGCCTCCTGTTTATTTTAAAATGACAACAATCTAACTACATCTGCTCTGCCTTTTCATCTGCATCTCACACATTTGCTGGAGAAAAGGCTTCTCCTGCTCGTTATTTAGTATAGGGATAATAATAAAAATAAAATTTAAAAAAAAAAAAAGTCAGTGGAAAAGAAGCCTTGCTGGAATACAAGTGGCTCTCTTCCTAGTTTCTCTACCTCTGACAACAATTAAGGTGTTTGAGACAGTAGACATTGTAGCCCTGCTTCAACAGTGATGCGTGACACAGTCTGTATTTCTCTTTATCCAGTAATGACAGGATCAAATGACTGCCTACTACTTGAAAAATGGTCCAGACATTTTTGTTTGCTGATGAAATTTTTATTTAAGGAATAACAAAACCCTAATCTGTATTGTGGCAAGACAATCTGTTTTGAGTTAGTTTCAGTTAGGCCTGGCTGGACAGAGTCAAGTGTCACAGAAGTACAGAAGGGGGAAAGAAACCAAAATTGGTTGGGTCTCTAGCTTATCAGTGTTCTTGGATTTTTTCATACAGAACATATTATAGTGTTTCTATCATTCTGTGTTCTAAGTAAGAGAGTGGTCCAATATTGTAATGGTTATGCAAGTTACTGCAGAATGGTTCTTCTGTATTCTTTTGTTTTGTTTTAAAATCCTCTTTTTGCCATACACATCTCTTCACACTTCATGAAGCTGAGTTAGAAAGACACCAGTAAGACATGGATTTTCTTTATTTCACTGGTGAAAATGACAGAAGTGCAGACAAGAGGATAGGAATAAACCAAGCCAAGTATCCAAATCTATTTAAATAATTTGGTATGAATTTAGGTATTACAGGGCTAAATTGCAAGGTTGTGATAAAGAAGTGCACTGATAGAGGGAGGTTTAACTTAATTTAAGAGTCAGAAAGGCACTTTCTTCAACATTCAGAGGTTACAGACTATGCTCAGGGCAGATTTCTTGGATTCAGGCAAAATTACCAGACACCTAAAGTTAAGCACTGAGAGGACTTTCCACAGATTTAGGTCTTTAAGTAATGCAGTTAACAACCATGATAAAACAGGATGTGAAATGGAAAACTAAGGACTAGCTTGATCCTGGAAAGGTAGAATGCCTGGCCAAACTGAACCCTGGTCAAGCTTCTGCTCCTCCTGGTTACCAGCATTGTGGGCTGAGCACTACAAGGATTTGGTTCACTTGTGACCTCTTCAGACTGCACAGACTCTGAATTAAAGAATAAAAAACTCACCATAACTAGAGGATTAAGTAGAAAGTAATTCAAAGACATGAAATATATTAATCATAGGAGAAACTAATAGTTACTGAGGGAAATAAATGGATGGATGGAGGGATGGATGGAGGGATGGATGGATGGATGATGAATGACTCTCAGAGCCAAAATAAAATGAGCTAGAGGGCAAAACAAGGTGTTCACAACCTGAGAACAACTTTCTGGTGTAACTATTTGTCTGAATCACACTGCAGGTTACAAATTTTTTTTCAGTCACTTTTGTTATCCTGATGCTTTTCCCCATCTCTTCTTAAAATAATGTATTTTCTTGGGCTTTTTGTTTGTTCATTTTTTATTTTGTGTTTGTTATGGTTGTTGGCTTTTTTTTTCCTTTCCTCGGTTAATTTCTAAATCAGTGGATTTAATTCAGTAATCTCAATTTTTTAATCAAAAGATTTAGAGCATCCTCAGACTGCTAAATTGAACATTGAGCTACGAGGTTCAAACAATTTACCTGCTTGATTTCAAAATACTACTCCTATAACCACTGGAAAATAAATTTGTATTCTTATTATACACTTGTATGATCTATATGAAAATCAAAACCAAAACTGGCAGAGAAGGCTGTAAATCTGACCTTGATTAAAATGATTTTGTGTTGGTCCAGCTGGGATGGTCTCTCTACTTGATTAGAATGCTTTAAGGAAGCAATTAGCTTTTCAGCAGTTTGAAATTAATGAAATTTTCATTTTATTAATGAAGTCATGATCTGCTCCAGAAACACCTACATCGTTTCAGAATGGATAAACTACACATATTTGGTAATATGTATGAATACGTATTTCTGAGGCAAATTTAATATCATCCCTGGTATCTAAATATGAAATTTATGGAAATGATAATTTTCTCTTGGCAAAAACAAACAAACAAAACAAATAAAAGATTGGATTTGTTTCTTGAACTAGATTTTCCCCTGAGTTAAGCACTGAATTATCATCAACAGAACTAAGGGCTAGGTGTATAATATAATATGAGGTAGTAAAACTACTTAAATTAGAGCACAACTGTACCATTTTAGTGAAAAAAGTCAGTGTAAATATTCTGTCAGAATCACTTATTTAAGGGTGAATATAATGGAAATAAAAAAATCACAGAGTTTTTTTCTTACTATTTACATTTTAATTAAAAAAAATCAATCAAATCTCTCTTACATACAAATAAGCACCAAATAAATTCTTTTCTGTGCAACAAATCTACTGTAGGCACATTTTGACTGTACAGATTTTCTTTCTACCTATTTCAGTTCCATTCTGCATGGCTCTTGGTTTGCAGTGAAGAAGCTGAACACGTGTGAAGTTACTAGAACAAAGAGCAATGTTTTCTCTATACATAACTCTAGGTTTCACTATTTTTATACCTTTTTTTTCATCAGTTCACCATAGAATCATTAAGCTGTACTGTTCACTGACGAAAATCGCTGTTACATGCCCCAATAGTAGACATGAGATATGCAATAAGACTTTCATGCAGCTTTAAACTGGGAAAAAAAAATCTCTCCTTCTTCTTTAACCCACTATTAATCACTGAATTAAAACATCAAAACTTTCACTCTTTTTTAGCAGTCAAATCTGAAATAATAGCATGCAAATTTTGTGTAATAAGTTGGAGTGTCATAATACTGGCTTTTTTTTTTTTTTTTTTTCCTCTGGGTAGTGTCCTTCAGGATATTAAGCATATTCTTAATTTCATCATAATGATAGCTTTCAACACTGGAAAATTATCTTCTTGTTCACTTAATCTTCTTCCTGCTTGTTCTCATTTAAGTTTAGCAATTTAACACAAAGAACTTAAACACCATTCAGATAGCTTTAGATGATTATAAAAGGACAGGCACTCCTATACATCTTTTCTAAGAATATTTTCTTCTCCCTGGGCCCCATTCCCCAGAAACAGTGCATGTTTTCAAGAAATGTGACACAGATTTGAGTCAGCATCTTCTGTGTTTTGGAGATAACTACTACAGATATGACTGGATCCTGAAGTTAGGGGGCCTGTAATGCCTATACAAGCATTTTCAGAGAAAATATCAGGCTTTAGAGCATGAACACCTGCATGAATCCACCATACAAGGAAACAAAGAAGATTAAGGAAAGTGAAATTGGAAATTTTGCATAATTTAATCTTCCCTCAAGTATTTACTGGGTGGAAAGGTCTCTGGCATATGACCAGTGGTGAACAAATAGGCAAATGCTCCCAATGTTGGTATTAGAAATGTTGAGTATTCCCTTTCTGTTAACTTCTGAAAATGGTACTTTGACCTGGAGCATTTAATAGCCAGCATGATTCAGACCTTCGTGAATAGTGCTCAGAATTTCTCAGTGCTTCACTGATGTGGAAATTGGTTGATCTCTGTTTCAGTTGATTATAGAACCAAGTTTCCAATTTGGTTTTGTATGTTCAGCAAAATGAACACCCTGTATTGAGTATGGCCTATGGTATTTTAAAATTAAGGCATATGCTGGGCCTGGTGGGGAAGGGAAGATAAATCAGGGAAGCCACAATATATGGGAAGAACCTTGGCCCCATTTAACTTGGGGGAAAATTTACTGCTGGCCTAAACAGACTGGTAGATTTACTTCCCAGTTCTGATTTTTATTTAATAAATAATCTCAGGCAAATAATTTCACTGTTTGTTGTTTGTCCTCTGGCTTTGATCCTCTTCAGTCACTTCAATCTCTGTGCCAAACTGTTGGTAGTCTCTTATTGCCAGTTACAGTTCCTAAGCACAATGGCATGTTTATCTCAATCTTAGTTATCATCCTACATAAATGAAGACATAAAAGCAGACTCTATCAGGAAATCCATGAGCACTCCTTATTTTCACTGGGGCCAGTTGCACAACTGCTGGGGATAATCATGAGTACTCACACATGAACTCTCACTGAAGAATCTTTTGATAGCCAGAGACAACAGCAAACACCCAATACAGAAAACTGAAGTGCTCCTAGACATGTGGCATTGAAAAGAGTGTATTGATACAGAGAACCTATAAAGCAGCCAAGGTAAGAGAATTTAGAAGAGGCTGTCTCACTACATTCTCTCCCTTGCACTTGCAGCACAGATTACAGATGATATGTCTGTTCCTGTGTCACAAAGCCTACTGCACGACAACACTTACCCAGAGTAGGGCAATTTACTACTTGAAATATGTCCTTTAACCTTCCTTAATTGTCAGACTTTAACAGTTACCTTAAATTTAATTCTGTTGCATTTAAGGTCCAGCTTTATGATGACATAATTTATTTTAGACATTACTGGTGACATTGCTCTGCCTGTCAATGGAAACATGAAAGAATATCATCATAATGAATATCCATGGACTTATATAAATCACTCAAAATACTTCAGGTATATACAGAGATTTTCCATTGACCCTGTAATGACTTTATTAAAATTGTTTCCACATGAGCTGTGTCAGCAACAGGAAATGCTGATGTTACAGCAACATCACTTCAGCTTTTAAATGTTTTGGGAAAACACTGATAATTTTCTCTTAGCAGTATATCATCCTTCCCAACTTACAGTCTCACAGAAGAGCACAGACACCATATGCTGGGAACACATGGGATTTCCTTTTTATGTTGCTTCATAACATCAGGGAGCTGTACTTATCACTTGGAACAAATCAAAGTTATTAGGAGTATGTCTACTCATCAAAATGAAGATGTGAAGCCACTGTAGCTTTAATTTGACCATAAGAATGAAGGTGATATAGCTGACAGCCTAGAGGACTTGAACAGTGACTGTCATTTTCATCATGTCCTTCCTACTCTTTCTAGAGTTAATAAAACTACTCTTGTTTAATTTTGTGGGGTGGATAAAACCTTAGAAGACTTCCTCTGAACAGTCCAAGGCATTATAATTTTACATAGGCCCTAACACTGGTGGAATTCCAGTGATCAGAGAAGAATACCATGAGTCAGGATGGAGTTCAACATCTACTATGGCAGTGAATCAGACTTTTCATATCCTTTGGTAAGCAACCTTGGAAAAAAACCCATTCATCCAGTTGCAATGTAATTTTTCTCTCTCTCCTTTCTACATTTTTAATTGTAGTCTGATCTGCTTCCAAATGAATCCTCTTTCCTTACCAGGAAAGACTGGCAAAGACTCAGGATGGCTGAGACATAGAAACCCTTAAAAGACCTGAACTACCAAGGATTTGGAGGTGGAGGGGAAGAAGTTTGAAGAGAGGAAAAGAAGGTCTCCAGGGAACTTATGGGATTTGTGTGATAAAGTTTGATAAAGGAAAGCACACAGGTTTGCCTTAGGAAAAGTAAAAAGAATCTACAAAATATCAGATTAAGTTTTCTATGCTTTATGTGGGAACTATTATTGTAAGGTCAGAATGTAGCTAATTAAAAGTAAAAAGTCATACTTCTAATCAAAAGTAAACATGATTGTTTCAATCAAACTACCCCTCATGTAATTGATGAAAGTTTTAGATATCAACATCTACAATCAGCAACTTCCTCATTTCTCAGAACTACTGCAATTCTGATATTAAAAGTTCAGGTAATTTAGTGTGTTACAGGTGCACAGATGACACTTGTCCTTGAAAAGGTGGAAGATATAAACTGAGTATGTTTCTGGATGCAAAAAAGATACAATGAAGTGTGAATTATGACATTGTGGATTTTTTTTTCCTTCTGACATGGTACATACTAATAAGCAAGATAAACGATGAAAGAAGGAATTCCCAATCTGCCTCTTCTAAGGCAACCAAATTTTCAAAGACAAAACCTACAAAGACATATCTTGAGATGGTAGAGAAAGTATCGAAATAACAGAATAACTACATTCTGCTGAAATTTCACCAGAAGGAGAGATCTATATGAAGTATGATTTGCATGGGTTGCAGGGAGAAAAAGAGGATGCCTCCCTTAAAATCCAACTCCCTATCCTGTTTCCAAACCCAAAGAAACCAACTCACTAACAACAGGTTCCCAGAAAGGAGAATAAAAAGAAATATATTTATCAATCTTTCCTGTTTCTAGGGGACCAATTATCTTAATTCTGTCTATTTTTAAAAGGTCTCCATCCCTTGCAAGCTCTTCTGTATTCTAAGCTAAGGTTTTGCTCTACCTGCCTGTTTTCTGTTGCATGTACATCTTATGGCTACTCCATCACCACCCAGTGGAGTGCTTTTCATCCTTCTTTGCAGTGACCTTTCGCTCATTCACACATTTCTTGTCCACCATGGGTGCCTCTCACCCAGCAAGAACATGCACGTGTTTCACTGTACTTCATCCCTCTGAACTAAAACCACGTTGGAGACAAACAATTTTTTGCTCGGTAACTTTTCTGTTGAATGCTTCCCAGTTTCCTAGATACTGATGCTGAAAAACCTTGGAATAATTAATTTCTTAGAGCCTTTTCATCTATAAGTAGCAAGGTATTTGTTTATTGAACATTGGGAGCAAGCCAGCTCGCGGTGGACAAACTTGCTCAAAGGCACCAATGCAAAAACAAGGTAAATTATACAGTCTAGACATACGATTACAACATCTCAACATACATATTCATATGATTACAACATTCATATTGATAATAGGTGGAGTCTAGGTGGAGTCTGGGTGGAGCTTAGGGTGGTGTTTTCCAGATTCTTCTCTTGGCACTGGTCATTCGGGCCTTCTGCCTCAAACTGGGGGTCTGTTTCCCTTCTTCCTCACTTTGACCTTTCTACCTTCCCACTGTTGGTGTCCCAGTTACTGAAGCTTGCAAAAACACTTGGCTCTAAGCCCTTTTCTCCTATTCAAATGTCTACCTTGTCTGAATTTATGACCTCTAGGTTGATTGTATAGCATTTCTAGCATTCTTCTTAGGTTTAGGTCCTAACTACTGTTCTGTGAGCAGAACAGAATGAGTTTGCAATGATTCCTTAGCAACACAGGCAGAGCAGGTGTTGGGGATTTTCAACAGAGCAAGATGCCTCAGTTAACTCTTTCAGGCCATGCTCTTGTTTCAATATCCAGAAAAAAACCCACTCTGCAGACGATTCAGTAAAAACAAACAAACTTCTTCCTCTTTCAGTTGAGCATTCAGTGTCTCTATCTTCTCTTTGTCACGGTCACTGAAAAACCCATAAACCTTTCATATTCACTAACTGTAGAAGTATTTTTGTAGACAAAAATATAAAAAAATTATCAAACCACAAGAACATTTTATTTTTAATTTCAGTTCCCTGAACCAAAATGAATTGAGGAAGTTATACATATGTATATCAATGCTGTAGGCTCTTTTTCCTCTTTCCTTCTAAATGAATAATAAAAAAAAAAGGAAGAGACAAAATAAGCTATCAAAAAGTTAACATAATATAAATGGCATTCTCTCATGGAAACACACTAATTTCTAGTTCCAAATGCAGTTATTTTATTGCTTGATTAACATTCATGGCAGAACAATCTAAACATTATTGAATTGATTGCCCATTATGTCCTTATTGAACAATTAACTCTGAAATAACACAAGATCCTTGGTTTGTGTGTGTTTTTCAGTGACATTTATGTTATTGATTTCAGTGTTACTACCCCAGTATTTAGAGGTTTTAGAAGGTTTCAAGAAGTGGACTTGAAAAATGCAACCCCACTCAAGTCTGTAGACATGTGAAGTGTCACAATATTCATACTCACACTGTTTCTTCTATTTTTTTCTTTTCTCTGTTTCTTTTTGTTGTTGTTGTTTTGTTGTGGTTTTTTTTTAATCATAAAAGACTGTGTGCATCTTTCTAACACAAAGCATTACATGAAACTTTTCAATTACGAGGAGTCTAAATACATTTTGTATAATAAATGCATACAGTCTAAATGCATTTTTATAAGAGTATACTCTAATATATCACTCTGTCTGGGTCCAGCCAAAAGTTACCGCTCAGATGCAACATTCTTGAGATTTATGGTAAGGCATTCTTCTGAATGACATGACATACAGCAGCACTATGCAATACCAATAAAAAATTAACAAATTTAAAAATTATAATGGACAAAACATAATTACTGAGAAAAATATTCCCATCTCTGACTCAAAGGATGCCTAGGCATTTGTGGACGATGATGACCAGTGGTGATGAGGAGAAATAATCAGAGGCCAGAAAAGCCTGCACCTTGGATTGCTGGATCTGTTTACACGGAATGCATTCTAATGCAGCCAAATGCAAAACTGAAACAAGAAAGGCATCTTACCTCTGTTAATAAACCACTCTGCTATGGAAAGAAGATCTGAAAATATTTAGGAAGTCACAGTAGAGAAGCAGTCTAATGTGAGTGCCCAGTGCAATATGCAATAATGCCTCAAAAGGGTTAATGATGCTTTAATGTAGGAGGCCTAGAGTGGCAAATGTGAACTGGGGAGTTATTATCTCTCTCTGGCACTGAGGAGAACAGCATAAGTGGAGTCTTCTGTGCAGTTCTGATGCCCACAATTCAAAGGATGCTAAAAATTGGTAAAAGTGTTGTAACAGCCACAAAGCAAATCAGTGAATTAGGTCTTAAGAGAAAAGACTAAATCTTCAAAGTGTTAGCTTGAAAGCTGTTTATAACCTAAAGTCTGTTTTACTTAAAAAAAAAAAAAAAAAGGTTATAAGCTGGATCTGGAAAGAAGTAAAAAAGTGCTAATTTTTTACAGTAAGAGTGACGAAAATCTGGATAAACAACCAGTGGACTGGTGGGCTTTTATGTCTTGGACTGAGTTTCCAAACTGAGATTGAATGGTTTCCTGCAGAGAGACAGAGATGAGCAGGATCTGTACTTCGGTCATCAACAGCTCAGTGTTTAACAGTGCCCTTAGGAAGTCAGAAAGGAGAGCTGATTCCAGGCAGCCTTCAAGTCTCAATCGCAGACCAGCCAAGGATGCTGTCTGGCTGCAGCTCAGAGAGATTAAGATGTTAGCACTTCCCACTGTACTTTGGGTTATCAATGACTGCAGGTACATGAGATATACCAGCAGAGCTGCTGGGTCACTCCCTAATCCACTTTTGTTGAAGAGATCTGGGTTAGAAAAACCCTTTCTTTAAAGAGGGTAAGCTAACCTGATTATTTCAACAAAACTGAAGATGTAGTCTGTCTCATCTGCCAGCAGAACAGAATGCCAAATGATTTCCCTGTTAACTACATAATGTGTGTAGATTTAGAAACCTGGTGAATGGTGATTGAAGCAAAGAATGCTGCCAAAGAACTTCAAAGTTGTTTGAAGTTCATAAACATTTGAGATACAGATTTTAGGGTGAATCTAGAAATCATATATGTGCCTTTCAAACTCATGTTTGAAGAACAGTAAAAAAATAAATGAATACATTTTTAATAACATAACATGAACTTGAACTAATTCAAAATTTTATCACTGATTCACCAGAGGACAATATGTTTAAATATCCAACTTGGGTGAAATATGTCTGGATTAAAACCTATGGAAAGATGCATGAATTTTAAAAACCTTCACATTGATATTCAGATAAAATGCATGCTAGATTATAAGCCTATTTGAATATAAATTTTTATTAGCAGACTATCCTATGGTGTTACTCACAAATGAAAGTGCATTTGCGAACTTGTCAGTCTCAATTAGCTGCAATAATATAAAGAAATGTCAACTTAAAAAAAGTAAATTGTTGTAATGGATACAAAGTAACCAATTGTCACTGCAGAGCTACCGTGTGTTTTATTCTTTAAGCCACAACCTTGACCAGTATCTCAAAAGGTTAATTTGCCATCCTTTTGCCTGTTACTCATCTGTTATTCTGTATCAGCAATGTATTCTTCAAGGTAATTGAAAGGTATTTCTACACTAATATTTTATAACACAATTCCCTTATTCAAGCATCATTAGCAAGAGTACAGATCAAGTTCATATGGTGTTTTAAAAAATAATTTGAAAGCAAAGCTTGTTACAATTTGCCTTTCTCCTACCCCAAATTTTTTTCTGCCCTAAAGCTTTAGGGTTTTATCTTCTTGAGGGAGCAGTTCCACACAGTGGCTGAGTGGAATTACTGGCTTGCAGCAGTGATCCTGCTCTTTCCCCATTCTCCTCCCACTCCTGGAAAAGAGGTCAGGCCACTCCTTTCCACCTGCTCTGGCACCCATTTTATCCCCATATGAATGAGTTCAGTTCAGTAAACTGGCTGAAAACTACAGGTTTTTCCCTTGATGTGTTAATTTTTTGCTGACTCAGTCAAGCAGGATTCTGCCATGTCACCAGTGCTCCAACTTCTCAGGTTGGGCAGGAACTTCAAAAGTATCACCAGGTAAAATAAAGCAAGGACAGAACATTTCCAGGTATCTCATCTCTCTGCTATTGTTCTTGTAAAGGCTATTAAAAAATAAGGTGGAATTCACCTCTTTCAGCACCAGTGAGCTATTAGATTAACTCAGGAAGTCTTATGGGACTGCACTCTTAAGCATGCCATGCTGGCAGATGTTTGGGAGCCCCATGAACTCACTTTGGACCAAAAATTAAACTATTACTGTAGCCAAACTCTGAAACAGCCAACCTCAAGAGCTTACCTAAATGTTGGATTACTGGGACCCACAGTTTTTCACAAAGTCCAAAGATCAATTAGTCTTTTTAATGGGAAGCAACTGAGTGCCTTTCACTGTAAAAAGTTTACAGTGTTGCTTCTCTTTCCCTAATTTTGCCTCCCTAAAAATTTTGTTGCAGTAGCTAAGGTGAACTAGTATATGATTACAAGAAAAAAAGGTGTGGGATATGTGAAGGCCTCCTTAAATTTGCTATCTGCCAGTGGAAATATGACAGTAGAGTGCATGGTCCAATAAAAATAAATTGAGATTCAGGATTACTATTTCTGTATCCAAAATGCAACAACCACATTATGCAAAGAACTGATCTGACAACAACAACCAAAAAATTCCCTTTTGCAGGTTGAGATTTATTTAAGATTTTGCATCATTACAGTTGATACCAGTTTAGACATCACCTGCTTTCAAGCAGCTGGCAGAAAGGTCTAAACCTGGGATAAACTGTTTTTGATACACTCTGGCAAATTCTATAAAAATGTGACCATATGCTCATCCTGAGCTGGTGGTGGGATACAGTAACACTGTCAAATCACAGCCTTTGGGAAGCTACAAAACCCCTGGTAATTCAGGTCAGCATCTCACAACTAGCTCTCATTATTATTTCTCCTAAAGAATCCCTTGCCCATCCAGGATGGAGGCAATAGTGCCATCAGGAGTACATGGTACAACATATGGGTAGGTCATTGCCCATGGTGCTACTTTTCTCTTAATCCCCACATATTTTAAAGCAAACACCCCAATAAAATTGGGGAACTATGAATGGTGGTCTATTTAAGAAATGGATAATCACACTGAGAAACACATGAAAAACAGCAATATATTTAAATTCTAAAGCCTTGTTTTCTAAGGTATTTATTTTTACAAAAGACATCTTGCTTTTCATATCCTTATGACAGCATTCCTTGCTTTTTTTTCTTTATTATTTTTTAGAGATAAAATTAACTTCTCTTGTGTTAATCACCAAATTGACCCCCAGTTTTACATCTGATCTTAAAATCAAATTTTATTTTTCAGTGTTTGTGCTAAAAGGAACAGTATGTATTAAGAGGATATGAGGATCAAATTCTCCACAAGAAAAAAGGTTTCTCTAAAGCTAATGGTGCACTAAAGCACTGATGGCATAAAAACAAATGTTTGTTTGGTCTTGTGCTGAAACTGAAGTCTTGCCCTCTGGCCAAGAACCAAATGTGCTACCAGATGAGTGATACAGAGACACTGAAGAGCAACATGAGAGAGTGAGACTGCCAAGACTGCACTGTATCACCTTCATATCCAAGGTTTTTGTCTGAATTAAAAAGACTCAAGTACATACACACAAAACCCCCCCAATTCAAAACAAAAACAACTTTAAAAAGCCACAAAAAATAATCCTTTTTCTGGAAGCTTGTAAACCTATTCGTGACTGTACCACAAGGAGCTTGGTAATTCTCATACACCATTACATCTTCCAGCAGAAACCAGACACGTCGACTTTATGCTAAAAGTGTTTTCATGCATTTTCCATCAAACACTTAGGTGTCTTTGAAGGATTTTGTTTTCTTTTTGGCTGCAAGTGGAAAGCTTTGTTGATTTTAATTCAGCTTGAATGCTATTGACAGGTAGAATTCAGACTTGTAAATAAAGAGTGCTCAGATTACTAAGTATCAACAAGAAAAACACCAATAAATATGTATAGGATATTATTAATGTTTTAGCTGAGAAAGAGATGATGAACCCTGAATAAAAGAAACTGCCATGTACATTAGGATACATTAAGAGTTAAAAAGAAATAAAGGATGTTTAAATGAAATTATGAGAAAAGAAAGTACACTTATAACACCAATGCGATTTCTGACACTACATAATAAATCAAGTTTCAGTTTCAATGTGGAATACATACTTTGATATAGTTATCAAAGACAAAGACTTTTTGCATAAGTGGGTTTAGAAAATGAGCAGTCAGCAAAATCATTACATGACAGTTGGAATTACATCTACATATAAGATTTTGTTTGAGAAAGATTTTGTTAGAGAAATACATTGAAAAATTAAACAGCTACAACCAATATTGCTACATCAGGAAAAAAATCTATTGCAGACATGGTATAAATGTAAATATTGCCTTTGTCTATGAACCTGTGTAAGTATCATCCTCCCACAAGCAGAACATTCCCACAATAGAGTCCAAGGTCAAAACTGCAAAGGCAATGATTCTGGTCTTGACTGTAGTGTGCTTTCCCATAGAAACTTTCCAAGTTAAAAGTTAATAAAAAACACAGTCAGTCTAGTAATCTGTATCTCATGAAAAGAGTATTACTGAAGACAACTAAAAGCTTAGGGAGGCTCTTTTTCTAAAACTGGCCAAAATTTATCTCTGAAGTTAGTGGATGACCCCTGAACCTAAAAAACTAAGAAGAAGGAAAAAAAATAAACAGGCCAAAATGAGCTATCTAAAATCCTAACATGATGAGAAAACACTGATGAATATAATAGGAAATAATCTGGAAGGGCAAAGAAATATTCTAGACAAATAAATGAGAATTTTCCAACTACCAGTGATATTATTCAAATTTAAAAATTGATAACATTTGGTATTACTAAATTTGTTTTGGAATTTTAGCATCATTTTTTTCTTAAAGGATGTTTGGTGAAACAGCACTGTTTTCTAATCCAGGGACCCAACTGACCTGTCTGCAAACTGTAGGCATCATTTCATTGGTGCACTGTAGCTGTTCCTTGCTACTGCAAAGCCAGTTAAGGGCTTTATCATATTTGGGTCTGTGGAAAAAAAAAAAAAAGGCATTTCATAGTTAAAATTAAAAGTATCATAATCTAGATTTTGGACAACTTGTGTTTAGAAGACAAGGTTTACTTGCATCAGATAGCCCAGCAGAATTTTATACAGCTTTATAGAAAAGTGTCTTACAAACGTATAAGCCATTTGTAAAGAATATTCCTTCTGAGTCTGTACTGTGGAGGAACACTTAGAGGGAAATGACTATATGACTCTATATCTATGTAAACTGGTAGCTTAGGACTGATTTCACAGGGAAAAGAGATCCAACCTAAAATTATTTTGTTTCTACAAAATCCAAAGCATTCCATGGTGTTTGCTCTAAAAAAACTGTGAACATATTTATTGAAAGAAAATGTGGCTTTTCAGGGGTGATTTAGACTTCCCTTGGTAGCAGATACTGGAGTAGGTACAGAAGGTTACTTGCAACTGGCTACTTTCTCTAAATCCGTGCCAAGATTCTTCTAGACCACATAAACAAGAAAATGTTTCTTTTTTAGCCCATATGCAGCTGGCAGAAGTAATTCTTTACCTTCTGTTTATTTACTCATCTCTGTTGCACCCACTTTTACTTAGCCCAGCTGAGAAAACAAATGGGCTTATTTTTAATTCAAGAGCCCACATTTGGGTAATCACTATTCCCCCACGCCTCCTGTGTAATCATCAAGGCCTAGAAGGATTACTTCCTTGCTTTTGTGTCTATATGCCACCTGGAGGAGATGGGTCTCAGAAAAATAGGTATTCTAAGTCTAACAGGAAAGAGTCATGGACAAGCAGAGCCCAAAAGGAAAATGGAATGTTATAAATGGATGAATGGAAAAACATGAGATCAAAAAGATGGACCTTGTGTTGCAAAGCAAGGAAAGGGAATTATTAATGGAGGAGGTTTCATGTGGGATCCCCGTGGGTGCTGCAGTGGTGTCAGCCTCAGGGCACCGTGATGGAGCTTTGTTTGCACCCCTCACAGAGCACCCTATTTGGGCAGCAGAACGTCCACTTCTCCCCTCTCCTTCACGGCAGCTCTAAGGAGTTCATTTGGCACACGAGGCATCGCTCCTAAGGGCAGGCATACACAAAAGTCCTCGGTATCTTTAGTGGCGTCACCTTTTCCCCCTGCTGCGGGACTAATCAGCACTTCTCCCACCCCCAATACACCTTTCTCTGTCCTCTCCCAGACGTCTCGGGTACTTGTCATCTCCCGATGGAGCCCCGCGGGAGCCGCGGCAGCGAGAGCTGCTCCCCACGGTGGCAAAACGAAAGATCGGCGGGAGCTGCTGGCCTCGTCCTGCGCTGCCCTGCTCGAAGCATCCCAGGATAACACCAACCGCGCCGTGGCCCGAGAGAGGAGCGAGGAGGGGGCGTCTTGCTGCTCAAGACGCCGCAGCCTGTGGGCAGGGGCGGCCGGCTCCCACCGGGTACCGCTGCCTCAGGAAAGGAGGAGGAGGAGGGTTTTCTTTTTTTCCATTCCCCCACCCCCTCCCTCTTTTCCAGCCAGTAAAGAGTGTGTCTGCCCCTTTGAACCTCCGGTACAGCGCCTGCGGCTGCACACACCCCCCCAGACACACACACCGCCGGCTATAAATAAGTTAAGAGCCGGGCAGAGGGCGAGCAGTGCGCGTCTCCCAGCGGGACCAGGAGGCTGGGACAGCCCCGCCGAGCCTCCCCGGCGGCTCAGCCCGGCCCACGGGCGCCGGACCCGCGGGTGCCATGGCGTGCGTGGAGCGCTGCTGCCGCTGTTGCGCAGAGGGCAGACGGCACAGCAGCATCCTCTACAGCATCCTACGGAGCCAGGAGCGCCAGGAGCGGGCGGCGCCGGCGGGACAGGCTCCCCGCGGCTGCCCCTGCGGGTCGAGGCGGCGGGTGGCCCTGCGGAGCCCGCAGGTGGTTTGCAAGGCGGCCTCGGCCGTGCTGGTGAAGACGCTGCGCTTCGTCCAGAACGTGCCCTGCTTCCAGGAGCTGCCGCTGGAGGAGCAACTGCTGCTGGTCCGCAGCTGCTGGGCTCCTCTGCTGCTGCTGGGGCTGGCGCAGGACAGGGTGCCCGTGGAGACGGTGGAGAGCGCGGAGCCCAGCATGCTGCAGCGCATCCTCACGGCCCGGCGGCACGGGGAGCAGCCCCCGCCGCGGGCACCCGCACCGCCGCCGGGCCGGCAGCACCACGGCCCGCACCCGCCCTCGGCCGGAGAGATCCAGGCCATCAAGGGCTTCCTGGCCAAGTGCTGGAGCCTGGACATCAGCACCAAAGAGTACGCTTACCTCAAGGGGACGGTGCTCTTCAACCCGGGTGAGTGGCCGGGCGGGGAGAGCCCGTCGGCGTCCGCAGGGAAGCGGGGCTTTTCCCTGGGGGATAGAGGCGGTGGAGGAGGGGGACGAGGAAGAAGGTTTCACCCTCGGCCCCCTCCTCAGGACCGCGGTTGTCAGGCAGGGAGGGGGGCCGGCGGCGGTCAGGTCTGGTATCCCGAAGGCTGGCGCCTTCCACAGACCGAAGAGAAACCGGTCGGTCTCTTAGGGAAAGTTGGGAGTAAAGCAGCTGCTCCCTGTTAGTTTCGGAGCTTCCGCTGTGCGGGAGCTGGAAAACCCCCCACGCCCGACGAGGGTCGCGGGTCTGCCCTTGATGTGCCCAGGAGGTCTTCACTCCCTGGAGAGCAAGAGAAGGCTCAGGGCTTCCAGCAACAAAATGCTGTTTTGTCTTTGTGTGTAGAACTTATTTGCCGTCTTTCTTTGTGGAGACTTCTATAGATCGCTCTCATGCTCAACCAAGGGCTTATTATCATGTGGGTGACTCACCTTAAAGGTAGCTGGCAGGCTGGATCCGGCACTTCCCAAGCATGGCAGTACCCTGTGAAAGTGGGACAGGGATCTTCCTCCACTCCCACTGTCAAACTGTTAGTTACTGATGGTTAAGTTTGTATCGTATTTGCATTTATCACACTGCTCGTGTAGCTCTGCCGTGCGTACGGATAAGAGAGAAAAAGTTACAATGGTGAAGCTAACGTTACACAAGTCAAATGTGAAGCTGGTTTAATACAAAAAGACAGAAGCATTGTTCTGGTAGGAAAAAAAATCTTTCCTGAAAGGGTGGTCAAGCACTGGACCAGGCTGCCCAGGGAAGTGGTTGAATCACTGTTCCTGAAAGTGTTCAGAAAAAGTGTAGATGTGGTGCTCAGGGACGTGGTTTTAGTCGTGGACCTGGCAGTGTTAGGATAATCTTTGGACTCAATGGTCTTGGAGGTCTTTTCCAGCCTTAATGATTCTATGGTCACAAACAGCCTTAATTCTGCAGCCTTTGTCTTTCAGTATCCTTACTGTGGTTCACTGGGAAACTTTCTGTCATGTGTTGGAGTCAGTACTTCTTGCCACTTGTAAACTGGAGCAGAAATAGTTATCAAAGGAAGCCTTAAATGGGAATAATGCATTTTTGTAGAAGTGAACAACTTAAAAAAGTTATTTTTATTGTGTAGCCCACTTTAACATTGTTTTGGAGAACGTCCTTCAGTCAAAGTTTTTATCAACTAATTTGTTTAACACTGAAGTGAATGGTAACAAACACATATTTGTCTCGTGAAGAAGAGTATTAAAGGTCCTGAACTCCAACAAGATAAGACTTCGTTCTGCCCAATAAAATTTAACATGTTGATTCTACATACAAAAGCCTTCTGGCAATTTAATTTGCTTCTTTCCTTGAGTGATAATTACAATCTATGAGCTCTTAGTAGTAGTTCTGTAAGAATAATGTTGTTTTATAAACAAAACATATGTAAACAAAATAATTTATTGTTCTTTTCAGATCTACCTGGACTGCAGTGTACACAGTACATTGAAGGACTGCAGAGGGAAGCACAACAAGCTCTAAATGAACATGTCAGACTCATTCACAGAGGTGATGAAGCCAGATTTGCCAAGCTGAATGTTGTTTTATCCTTGTTAAGATCTATTAATGCTGATGTGATGGCTGAATTATTCTTCAGGCCCATCATTGGAGCGGTGAACATGGATGACATGCTTTTGGAAATGCTTTGTGCAAAATTATAAAGGCGTGTAAAATTATGAAAGTAAGTCCAGTGCAACGGAAGCCCTAGAGCAGAATAGTGTAAAGTATTGTAAATAAACTAACTTATTGTTTTTACATAGATAGTATTTTTGTATTCCATAATAAAATATTCTTCAAGATCTGAAATTAATTTTTATTAAACAGTGCTTTTGGAATAAGATTGTGGTCATCAAAACAAGCTTTAAGGTTGTGGAGAATGTTCACATCCAAAGTCGAATGGCTATTCTTTTACCACGTCTCTGAATAAAGAACACACTATATTGTACTTTCTAGATGAGTAATCCCTACTTTTTCAAGCAGGGATTTTCAAGCAAAAGTCTAGATTTACATTTTAAGCATAATTGGCAGTCAGAAAGGGGGAATGAACAAGACATTTACTTTGCATATTTCAGTAATATTAGAATAAGATACTATAGCAACCATTCTGCTCACAGTTCAAATAATGGCTCTATCAAAGATTTACTGTCAGTGAACTATTTCTATTGACTTTAACAGAGTCGAAGTCTATGAAGATTCAATACTCACCTAGGGTTTTCTTTGATATGGGGAAGATGCATTAAGAATATTTTGAGGCTTAATGAACCTGAAAGTAGCTTCATCAACTCTAATATGTGCAGTAAAATATTCTAATCAACACACACTGGGATCCAAGAGAATAAAATAACTCTGCTCCCCAAAAGAACAAACAAACAAACAAACATGCCTCTAAAAATATCCAAACAGCAAATGCTTATTATCATCAGGAGAATGAGTAGGGTGGATTCTGCACTTCTCTTTGCTTTTCATGTAGGTAACTGCTAGCTGGGATTTCCATAGTCAGATTCTTTGGACTACTTATTCCTATGGAAAAATAAAACTATTATATGGAAACATGGTGTAACACTGGTACATCCATCACAATTTGTCAGCTAGCATGAAGATGTCTTCATTAAGCATTGAGCTTAACAGTTTTTTTGTTTTTCCTGTGTTGGATTTGCTCCTTTCTCCTGAAGGAGTTGTGATTTTTCTGGAAAAAAATAAAATCCTATTTTAAAAACAAAATCAGAAAGGCAAAATAGGTGACTTAAGGGGAATTTGTTGGTTTTCCTTTCTTTGTATGCAACTTTCTAGCGTTTTCCCTGGGGAAAATTGGTAAATAACAAAGAGTGAAATGTGACGGTGTTCCCAAAGTAAATTATATCAGTAACTCTCTGTATTGTTCACACATATATTTACCACTAGCAACAGGTGTCTTTTAAAACACAGTTAATAAAGCTGAAGCAGTAACTGTCCTTAATAGGGGGTGTGCAGGGGAAAGGAACAAGTATGAAGAGCTTTCTTTTGCTGCCACCTTGCGCAAAGCCTAATCACAGCTCCTACACTAATGTAAGGATCAGGGGGACTCTTGTTGGCTTGTACCTACCTGGATAAAACTTATGGGAAGTAGAAAGGGATAGAGAGGTAGCCAGACATTCCTACAGGTTCAAGTTCATCCATAAATTTTATCACTGACATTTGTATTGCTATGGCAATAAGAGTCTCCTCATGGACTGGGACACCATCACTCAGCAAACAAAACAGAGCAAGAAACACAGTTCCCATCCTGAAAAGCTCTGGTGTCCATAAATACACACTCTTCTTGTGCTCACATAACTGCATGGGGTAGTGTGCCATGAGGAGCTCCCAAAAAATTCAAAAGAAGAAAAAATATATAAGTAAAGTGAACTTCACTACCAGTGCAGACTTCACACCAGCTCAGACTATAATGCAGCAGACTTAGTCTTTATGTTAAGTTGATCCTTTTATGTGTACACACATATGCAGATCCACACTTATAACAAATATAAACATCTACATATGGATAATATTTATGTATGTAGAATATGTAGAAGTGTTCTGTGAGTTTACAATAGCTTCTGATCTTACCTAAAGTCTCTGTAACATAAATATATGTCTACATTTCCCTCTTTTTCAGCAAACAGCATATGAGCTTACAGTAGTTGGCTTTCACGGATGCCTGACAAAGAACCCCCTTTCCACAAAAGCACAAAGCACGATGATAAACATTTAAACAGTGGTTGGCAGATGATGAATCTTGAGTAAGGACTAAGATAACCCCAACAGCCTCAGATTAAAACAACATAAAAAAAATCACCACTGAGAATGTATTAATATGCACACTAGTGTTCAGACTCTTCTGCTAAGTGGCAGAAGAGGCTTGTTTGCAGCACTCCTAACAATTAAATGTAATAGCTGAACCTTGGTCACAGGCCAGCATTTTCAGCTGAACAGTCACCTTGAGACAGTTTGGGTCTATTGTGCCACTAAATACAAAAGTTTTGATGACTCGGGGGGACCTGCTTAAATCTCCAGGTTTGATCTCTGAACAAATTCTGTATTCTGCTCAATTTTCTGATTTTCTCATGAAAAATGTGCACAATTAATCCACCTTGAACTATATTCTATCATATCTCTCTTGAACCAGCAATACTGTTTGTCATTTAGCTGCTGTCTATTCTAATGGAAGCACCTGGGAACAGTAAGTAGAGAATCTGAATGGGAAAACAAATTTATCAAGGCTTTTTTCAGAGAAATGGCAAAAAAAGTTGAGTCTTTTCATAGGTCAGAGGAAGAGGAATAACAAAGCAAAACATTAAAAAGAGACTTGCAGGAGAAACCAAGCTAAAGACTTGGGAGAACCATGCAAGAATGGGGGAGAAACTGAGTGAGGACGGGTCTGATTTTACTGTGGGGGCAGTGTGCCAGGAGCTGAGTAGAAGCAGTTGGATAGAGATTGCACCTCACAAAACAAGCCAGATACTGAGCAAAAAGGTCCCCTTGGGAGGATTTTCTGTCAAGTCCAGAAAATTTGCAGAGCAAGGAAGAACCAACCCCAGAAGCTGACATAGAGGAGGACACAGGCATCCTCACTAACCTGCTGGTGGCCTGTTCTCTCCTCCCCTGTGCTGCTGCTGAAGAAGGGGCCATGCTGGCAGCTGTGCAGGTGTGAAGAGCAGTTGCTCAGCCCTTTACCAGCAAATAAATGCTGCTTGCAGGATTAAGTAAAACTACTCACTTGCCCCAGACCTTTGACCCCGAGTGCTCTGCGGTACATTTTTGCACCTCTTCTGCCCCACCTCTGTCCTGTGCAGGGTGGGTGAACTCTGACTCATATAGCCTACATGGCCATGGCCACTCCTGTAACACAAGAGGTGTTTTTTCTGGATATCCCAGGCAGTAGGGGTAGGACAACCTGCTGGAGGCCTGAGGGAAGCAGGGGAGAAGGGAAAGACAGGCATAGGAGATGGATGCTTCCATGGTCATGTAGCCTCTACTAGAAGGAGCTTCAGGTAGCGTGTGAGACCACTGTTTGTTGGCTATCTGGGACTCCTGAGGAGGGAAAGTCCTGCCTGAAGCCCTGTGTGCTGCTGAGCAGTACTGAGCTATGCTGTGAGTACTGCACTGACAGAGGCAGCACAACATTTCTCTTCACGCTCTGCAATGTACCAGTAAAGACAGATTTTTAGTTCAGTACTGACAAGACTTCTAGGGAGATTTTTGCATTTTCTCTGTTTGCTTTATACCCCTATCATTCTGGGCCTGATACTCCACAGGAGCACCCTTTTTTTTTTCAGCCCCACAGTGTGGTAGAGACATTTTAACCAAGAGCAGCCTCCCAAGAAATCCAGTCCTAAAATCCCCACAGTGACTGCCTCACATAGATGCAGTGCTGTACAAAAAGCCACTCCCACCACCTCAGCATAGATGTCCATTGCTCTGGGTCAGATCTGTGACACCAGCAGTCCAGACAGGAGCTTCTCATCACAAAGGACCACGTGGCAGAAGGTACTGCGTGATATCCTTTTCCCTGAAGCAATCTGAGATGGGATAATTTAGAAATCAACTTGCATTTTCAGTTATATGATTAAGAGTACTTAGGCAAGAAAAAGAATAGCATTTATTTATAAACTTACTTTTCTGAGTTTAATATATAACCATTGCTTTGACAGTCTTTCTAGTAGTTTGCTTTAAACTCTGCAGCATTTTGCTATTGTGGGTAGACTGTGAATGCTGTTAATGCCTAATAAGTAGTAACATTTCTACCAAAGGTGTGATTCTGCAACTTAAATTTTCTTGTTTTGAATTAACCTCATATACTGGTTTTGTGATACTGTCAGTCATTTTCATCTCTTTTCAAAGACAGAACTTATTCCTCTAGTGGACCTTCTGGGTTTTGCAATATATGGCGAAAAATAAAATAAAATAAAATGGCAAAAAATAAAATAAAATAAAATGACAAAAAAGCCAGTTGGTGATCTGTTTTTCTATCACTAAAAAACCATCCTGAACAGTGTAAGCAAATATTATATCAAGACATTTTGAAATTTTGAGATCTGCACACACACATTGCCTCAGGACTCACAATATTTATTTTAAATTATGTAAGTCTAGTATTTTAAATCTGAAATGCACACAAGTAAAATTCAATAGGTGAAACAACCAGAGACTGGTAAAGGAACTTGTACATAAATGTCCTTAAATCAACAAGCACCATGAGGTCACAGGGTTATAACTCGTTATCTCTATGCAAATCCACAAATCATTCACATCGTTGATATAAATTGTGTTGCTGATATAAATCAATAGTCATTTCATTGCTCGTGTCAGTAATGAAATTGGTCCAGATTCCTTTACATATTCTAAAGGTGCCTAGATGTAGGTAAATAACCACACAAGTATTTTACAAGCACACGTGATACACATGTTCTTCTGTGTATGCTTATGTTATTTACTTATTTTATATCAGGGAAATTACAAAATTTAAGGCTCAGGAAAAAGTACCTGTTCTTTTGTTGTATATACTCACTCACTATTTTGTCACATAGGATGAATTTCACCTTGTTTAAACTGAGCTGCCTGAAAATTTGACATCCAGTCTGGTGGAGGCATAGAGACTCTGGAGAGCCAAAAAGACACCCAGGTGCTGTTTGATCCCAGCAGCCCTCTTTTAGGGTGGTATCACTGATTTGTACTTTGCAGAGTAAGTCTAGATTCAAGTTATACACTGAACTGCTAATCACTATAATTTGGTAAAGTGAAACTTTGGAGTCACTCTCACTTTTGGCAAAGCATTATCCATCTTCTCTCAGCTGAGACTATAGTGAAGTGTCTTACATGTACACAGGTCCATACACAGTAAAATGTAGCAGGAAAATATATATATTCTTCTTCTAGTGGGGCTGAATTAATAGAAATAACAAAACAGTCAGCAAAGCTTACAAGAGTAGAAAAGAGGTATTTAGAAAATAAACTTTTCTCATGTAACTACTTTCACGGTAGGAGCAGGCCTGCTGCTCCACATTTTATCTACACAACTAATGTCTGCCATCTTTAAATAAGAATTATCTAAATAAAATGATACCATTTCTCAAAGAAAATGAGAATCCAGGTTATTTTGGTCTCAGTTGTCTCAGACCTTATTTTCATCTTTGAAACTGAAATGAGCAGTTAGGATTGAGTGACCAAATGATCAAAATAATCAGTACTGGAATAAGTTGTTATTCTATGTTTGCTTGTTTGCTATTTTTTTTTCCTTTGTCACACCTTATTTTTACCAGCTCAGGAAGACACTGGAATAGATATGATGACACTTGCCTTCAAAAAGTTATAACTTATCAGGCAGCAACTTATCAGTGTGCTGTCAAGGACTCTAGTGTTCTGATGAAACAGTGCTGGAGAAGACCTTTAAGAACTTCTGAGAAGCTGAGAAGCATTGTTGCATTTCTAAGACTGGAATGACTACGTGTCATACTGCTTGTCAATCAAAAGACTCTCAAACAATGTAGAGACCAAAATCCTATTGCAGGTGCAGTCTGAGCTGATCTGAGCTGGGGACATTAGCTGTTCCCAAACAAGATGAAATGACTGAGGAAAAAAATCTGTAACTTTTAATGTGCAAGTTAATTCTATCTAATTTCCAGACAAGTTAAACTGTGCAGGAATTGAGGAATGTAAAAATGATGCTTGAGTGGACTCTGATAAAGAAGTCCCCAGACTCTAGATGTTACCACATTTAAACTGATTTGCAACATCTTCAATCATTTATGTGATTCTGAGTTGTGAACAGAAAACTTTCACCAACACTTGCGATGGACAAATTATCACAGCCCAATTAACATACAGTAACTTTAAATTAGTTTGGTCCATCATACAGCTGAACTCTAAGACACTTAATGGGAATCAGCTGGAACTAGTTATTCTGTCTAGAAATTCTGCTCAGAAACAGCTTAGACATAAGGAGTCCAGCTGAATTAGAAGTGTGCCCTCCTGTGACCAGATGCACACCCTGGCTACAGCCCAGCTCTGCTCTGGAGTGAAACCACAGCGTGGGTGCCAGCAGTTTGCTTTCTCAATTCTCTTCCTCCCTACCTCACAGTGCTTTGGTTTTCATAGGAAGTACACCAGATATGTGGGCAGACAGGCAGCTGTGACTCCTTCCAGTTAGGCTGTCGATCTGGACAACCACTCACACTGCATCCTGCCCTGCTTCCAGTCATGGAAGTTGCAGGTGACTCCTTTTCTCAGCACTGGGCAGTTCATGTTTCTGTCATCCACATCTTTCAATTCTTGTCACTACTTTGCATGCTGGGACAAACTTTTGAAAGTATTTTCTACCTTATTTATGGGAAAACTTAGAGCCCTTATAAGCATAAAGCAATTACTGATAGCAGGAAGCAGGCATTCCTTATGTAGTTTTGCCTGGTTCCCAAAGAGTCCAGTGTATTTCCTTAATATAAACCACAGAAGGGTAATTCAGCAAAGAACCTCTTTTTCCATCAGTTATTTTATTACAGAACAGTAAAGGTGACAAGAAAAAAATATGAAGAGAAGCAGTAAAGCTGAAACAGGTTATAAATTATACTGGGAGTATATTCTGTTCTTCTAAACACTCATATGGCTGGAAGGGATTTTGTGTGATCATCTAATCCATCCTCCTGTCCTGACAAGATGGATTATACACCATGTCATACCTGACAAGAGCTTGTCTAACCTGTCTTTAAAAGTTTCAGCGATAGGGTCTCTAAGACACCCATTCAGCCTATTTTTGTATTACTATCCTTAAAATTCTGAAGTTGTCCAGGCATCCAAGCTGACCCTTCAGTACCATAAAAAATTTTTTCCTTTTCCTGATTTATTCCCCCATCACATGGATAAACTTTATGGCAGGAGGTCCTTGCATATTTGAAGTCTATTAATCTTAAATTTTGTAGAAAGCTACTTGCAAGGATTCTTTCAACCACCCACATTCCCTAGACCTCTCATCTCCCCTACATACCCATTTGTCCAACATCTTTCCTGAACTGCAACTCCCAGATTTTTCTATTGGAATAGAAAAAAAAATACAACTTATGAACTATAGTTGTCTATGATCCATTTATGCTATTTTTTCATATTTTTTTAAATAGCACAATGAATCCTTTATAGACATTTTTATACATATTTCTTTTATATCACTCTAGAGCTTTCCGATAGCCAATAACCACAGTTGGAACATTTTTCAGCTTCAGTTCTAAACAACTTACAGAGCTACAAATTGTATCTTAATAAATCAGAACATTTTCTAACCTCACGGTTGTAGTATTTGATGTTAAATGCAGATATATTTGAAATATCTCTTGGATATTTCTTTTTTCAAGGTGGTCTTTGCACTTGTGAAATTTAAAAATAAGACTGGTCTAAACACTTAGAAATTCCCTAGAGGGACTGTTTTTAAACTGTCATTGTGAGTGCATCAACTTGGTGGCTGGGTAGTTTTCAGTGCCTAATTGCCCTGATTCTGTGAAATGCAGTTTATTACAATGTCAGCATATGCCATTGCCTCAATGACCATTATTACGTTTTCTTGAGAGGAACAGGTTCCATCTTACAGTGGATTTTAATTTACTTATTTAAACTGTCTTAAACAATAAAAAGGAAAAAAAAGAGGAAAAGCAACCGAGTGCTTGTGTAACACAGCAGTTCTGCTGGAATTAGTATGCAGAGAATATGAAAGGAAAACTGCTAATCTTGTTTGCAACATGCCCAGAGTACTTTACATCAAAAGTTAAACACTATCATTACCGTAGATCTTTTACTTCTCAAATAACACAGACTTTTATAAATCAGAAAATTTGCTAGAGAAGAGGAAAAATGAAATAAAATAAAAAGAAAGCAGAAAGATTAAAGGAGCACATGATGGCTGCTATAGAGCCTGGCAAAATCTGCAACACAGCAGGTCTCTCTGTGTCTGCTGTGCCATATTCTGTCAAAAGCAGCTCCCAAATGTGGCGAAGGAAATGTTAACATTTCTAATCTTGGAAACATTCAGTGGTGCCATCTCAGTTTCATCAAAACCCTGTAATAAAATACATCCAGAACACTTTCTCTCATGAAAGCTTAGTGAAACACAGATGTTGCTGCTCCATATTTTCCCAGAGACCCTCATCGACTCCTTTCACAGAGAGTCTGGGCTTCCCACAACCCCATCATTGCCTTTAACAGCAGCCTGCCATTTCCATCAACATTTTGCTCTGCAGAATTGCTGTTATCGTGCAACACTGTGCTTTTCCGCACATTAAACTGGTTAGAACTGAGGCAGTAGAAACGTATCATTGCTATTGCTGGGGAAGAAAGCAGATGCTGTTCATATGCATACTAAGAATAAGAAGAAAAAACCCCAACTGAAGCCTGTTTCAAAATTTCCTTACAGAAATATGAAAAAAGCACAGCCCAAAAGGCAAGGAAATTTCACTAATCAATATTCACCTTAAGCCTATGACAGAATGACTGGGACCTATGCTGACATTATCAAAAGCTTTCTTTCTTGCTCATGTACTTTTCAATAAAGGCTTATTTTCTCTCTCCCTCTTGAGACTGGAATAGCCAATTAAGGTTTTTAAACATCTATGGATTTTTTTCAGTAATCTGCAGAGTGAATATAAATCATCTGTATCTTACAGTGCTGCTTCATGAAAGTCAGCAACTTTAGCTATATTGTTGTATGACATCCTTCAGTTTTCCTTAAAACACGATTTTTTTAGTATCTATTGAAGTGTTATTTTTTTCTTAGTTTAAATAGTTTTCTCCCTCATAATATTTTGCATATGAATATTGGTATGATTCCTGTTGAACACTTTCCAGTACTATCATAGGCACATGTATTCTTGTAAATTTTGTGTACCTAAGCAAGTCCTTATTAATGTGCTTAGTTATTAATTTAGAAGAGCAATCACTTCTTACATGTGGAGTTTTGAAAGTTAGACATACAAGCAGTCTTTTTAACTAGAAAAACCTTCTTCCATTTGTAACCCAGCTGCCTGACATTTCCTAATCTAACACTTAAATGGCAGGGTGTATTAAGATATATTGCTGTATTTGAGTAATTTTAATGGGGAATTTTCAATCTGCACATTACGTTTGCCAGAACTGATTGAGAATCTCATGGCTATCATGGTGACCAGCGGACTCTCAGGGTAGGCACTACTTCTGACAAGCAAAATAAATCTGTCCTGTCAAAGGAAAGAACTGCATTCAGGAAGCTAAGCAGCAGACCAGCTCAGACTTGTTAAAAACTGGTGTTCATTCCAGTGGAGGAATTTGGAATTGGAAATTCCAAATACATCATGTTAAAGTACATTTTGCCAGATCTGAAGGCTTGAGGAAGGCAAGGCTGCTGCCACTCTGTGTCCCCAGGTCCAGCGGATAACAAGGGTGGAAAATTATTGCCAGCAGGCTCCGAGCACATGCACACACCCCACCTGTACACACACAGACAGATGTCTGGCAGTGCAGGTCATGGACAGGCACTCAGGGCGTCCCCAAAGCACGGGCATCAGCAAGGTCTGTGTCCTGCTCCCCTCTCTGGCTGGGCAGGACAGCAGACCATTGGTGTGAGTACGTGTGTACACACACAAGGTGGATCCATCCAACAGCTAGGCGGGCTCAGTCTCCCAGATAAGGGCATCTGGACACATGAGCTCCCAAGGCTGTAGCCCCAACTCCAGCTGCTGGCACCACAGATTCCCAGGCAGCTGGACAGGCAGAAACAGACACAAATGGTAAAGAGCCCCTTCCTGCAAAGCAGTTGAAGGTGAACTTTAATGAGCAGACAGACTGTGATGATCAAGTGCGAGACAAGGCCAAACAACTGCACTGACCAGACCTTGCTTATCTGTTAATGGACCTTTTTGTTCCCTATGCCTCCATTTCTCCCTCCCCAAATCCCTTCCTTTTTCTTATCTTTGATTCCTCCCTTAAACATCCCATTGTAAATCACGTGCAACTCTAAAATGTTCTTCCCCTGCAACCCATGATGTGTCCCATCCCTAGGCAGCAACCACCTCTAATTCAAAAGGTGACTCAGAGAGTTGCTCCCAATGACTCCTGGCGATGGGTTTCCTGGGACAGCCCTGGGAAAGGCCCAGACAGGATGCCCTTCCTTCGCTTTGAGTCTTCAGCTGAGATTCCCCCCTGCCTAATGTCCTACCCCTGTGCTCCTCTGGGCTGCTGGCTCCAGGGGTGGGCCTGGCATTGGCTGGGCAGGGTATTATTTGGACTCTCTATTGTCTCTGAGCCCCTTTGTGGGTGTGCAGGTGAACTTTTATCAGATAATCTACCACATTTATTTTGTCTTGTAACTTCAGGGGCAAAAACTCAGTAAGACTGAAAAAAATCTGTAGGCTGTAAGAGAATAAAAGAGATGGCCCCTCCTAAGCCCCTGCCTTCTGAGAAAAATTTATTATTGCACGTGCTTCTGTTTTAGTGATATACAGTAACTATGGCCATTCTGTTACAGACATCATTAGCTTGTTAGGCTGCTTTGTCTCCCATCTTTCAAAATGCACTTCCACCACTTCAAAAAAGATTTTTTTTCTGTGTTTCTTTGAAAAAGTTCAGCATGATAACATCTCTAGACTGAATTTTGGTAGATCATAGATGGTTTCATCACCAAAATTACATCAGTTATCATCCTGTCTACATTTGTTAGTTTTGGGGGTGGGTTACTGAGGAGATGTGATGATGGTGTGTCAATGGGTGCCAAGGCAGCTTTTGATTCCTAAGCATTTCATAAAAGTAATGTTTCTCCATGTAACTTTACAATGTCATTCTTACTTTCTCCATTATACTCTGTTCAACACATTTTACCTGTAAATAATGTGAATCAGAAAAAATTCACCAATCCACTGTGTAATTACAAAGCAATGTCATTAAACTCGGGATAAGATGAGGCTCTTAGTTGGTATACATTCGTGAAGCTGCACTGATTTTTCTACAGGCTGGAGAAGCAACTTGAGCAGAACTTGGCCCATGGCATGACTGACATTTCACACAGCCGTGGTGCCACTTCACCCACCCCCCATCCCCAGCGGTATTTCAGCATAGCTTATAAGCATCAAACTCACTTTCCAGCTTCCTTGCACAGTTCTGGTGTGAGAGAACTCAGTAAAAAGCTCCTTCATGTTTGAAGAGCTTAACAGAGTTTCCCAAGTGGCAAATGTGTTAGAAATGGATCTGAGAGACACCCAGCCTGGATTGCAAAGTAGTGCTAAAACCAATGGGGAGGAAATATTGTCAAGTACCTGAAAAAAATGCCCTTTTCTACTCTGTCCCAGAGCATTCCATATGAGTACTTGTTCATTGTGTCCAGAGGATGAGCAAATGCTTCACAATGTAGTAAGCTGTGTCATATTATATTTACCTATATAACATGCTGAAAGTGTTCCCCGCTGCAGTGCAGCTAGAACTTGTAATTGAAGTCCTCTAGCACAACTGAAGCAGTGTTTTGAGACATAAAACTTGACTCAAACTGCAAAATCAGGCACAATTTGAAGAGATTATAGAGATTATATTATTAAAGTAACAGTCATAAAGTAAAAGAGTTTCTCAACAGATATGTATAGAAGTGAATTTCTGCAGTTGGTTGTGACTAGTACCCAGAACAAGACCCCGTTTCCTCCAATACAGATAGCCTCAACTAATTCTTTGCAAAATGCAGTCATAGCTGTTTTATATTGACAGCAGTTCTAACTTTGCTCCTTTTGAAAATGAAATTGGAAAAAGTAGACAAAATATAATGGCATTGCTTGAGCTGGAAGTTAGACATAAGTAGTGGAGAACATATAATAGGATTTTCAAGTGATAAGGAACTTGATCTTAACTCTTATCTTCAAAGGAAATACCTCTAACAAGCTGCCATTTTCTACCATGGTGAAAGGCAGGGATGGAAGGAGCAGACCCGAGGGAAGCATACTGCCTAGTGAGCTACCAACACCTACACACTGCAGCATTTCGATTTTTTTGGAAGCTTCTCGCCCAGATACTATCCAGCCCCATCTGTGCTCAGCTTGAGAGCTCTGCTGTAGCCAGAGCTCAAAGCTGCAGGCCAAATTGGAGATGCATGAACTGATCAAAATTTCCTCTAATCCTACCTCAAGAATAAGTGACTGAAATGAATTCCATCAACTCTATACATTTGCAGCACTGCCCCTGGCGCATTCAAGCTGGGCTTATTGCCATAATGGTTTCCGAAATATACTGCACTATAAATGCATGAGTTCTTTACAGCAGAGCATTACAATCAAAATTCCTACACATCTACACCTGCTATTATTTAAATCGCTTACTGCAACTCCATTGAACGTGGCACTTTATTACAATGGATGCTCAGCAAGAAAATCAAATAGAAGAGGACAAAGGGATAAAATCACAGGAAAATGAGAGCATGTAATCAAAGAAAAAATATATAACACTTTGAGAACTCCACTTTTATCCTCACAATATTAAATCATTCTCTTCTAATCAGTAAGGGAGAATCTGAATGACTAAGAAGGCTAAATGAAAGTTTGCAATTCTGAAATAGACACTAACGGGTGAAAAAAATCAAGACTATTTAAAACGTATGATCCAGCCTCCCAGCAAATTCAGCATAACTAGGATTTCATTCCAAATGACTAAAAGTGTCCAAAAGGAATTCCAAATAAGTTTAATACGTTTTTTTTTTACTCATAACTTGGAGCACTATGTAAATCATACCCTGCCTCTAGAGACGGAGAATATATTCAAAAATATGATGTATATCAACTGTATTTTTCAGGGCTACACAGTAAAATGTCTCTGTGGGCCCATTCACCAATCCAGCTGCATGAAGTCTTCTGCATCTATAGGTGGCACAGGCTTGCAGCTCAGCTGATGCTCTTCATTTTTTCCCCAGTATTTGAGCCCTAGTGGCTTCTTTTCTTTAGATGGAGGTTCTCAGTCAGAAGAGCTAAATCCTCTGAGATTGTGCTCTTCTACCAATATTAAAGGTTCAGGAATTTGTGTATCTGATAGTAATTTTATTCAAAATGAAACCGATCAATTATTTTGATAGTCAAACATCCTTCTCAAAGTGACTGAAATGAGATCCATTTTTTTCAAATTGCTTGTCTAGATTTGCCTTTAACTTTACATTTGAACTTGAACAAAATGAAGTAGGAAGATGTAGGTTTGGTTGACAGACATCATTCTTCCCCTCCCCCCCCAGTGAGCTCCTTTGCAGATTGTGTAAAAAAATTCTGTGTTTTATTTCAATTTGTAACAAAGAAAATTGAAATTCTCTGTGAACAGAATTTCTGTATTATGTGCAGCTTCATTATTAGACTTTTCTTTCACTAACAGGGGGTGAAATATTTGGACACATTGGGAAAATATTTTCCATTGGATATTCTCGCCTGGCTAATAACTCTTTAGTTAGCCAGTATATTACCTTACCTTGGCCTCTCTCAGGTATTCTGGTCTTGGAAAAGACTCCTCAAAGTCCCACAGTAAAGGAAATTATTTAGTTTAAAAGCTGTGGTGATAAGGTTTCCATTGGCACAGTAATAATTAAATAATAATAACCACTTTTATTCTGTCTCTTTGGAGTCCATTTGACTGCATTATTTTCCATTTAACTACCCAGTTGTTTTCTAAAAACAAATAAATTTTAGTGAAATCTGAACTCTCTAAATATCTAATTTCAGTGCTCTTGTTACACCAAATAGCAGAGAAGTGCATGACTGTGTAATAATCTGTTGTATGCCTTTTCCTTTTCTACTTTCACCCCCCTTGTTTATGAATCTATCCATGTTCTCAGATATAAAACAGGAACATATTCTTCCCTGATATTTTTGTCACCATTACATTGCTATGTCATTTTTGTTGCTGACTGTTCTGGAAGACTCAAGAGTCAGAATCACTTTGTGTCTGTGTTATAATTCTAAGGCTCAAACAACTAAAGCTCAAGATTTTGTATATTAAAAAACACAATTTGTTCCTATCTGGATAAAAATTGGAAACAGTAGAATGTGTCAGACTCCTTCTCAATTACTAAATATAAAGTCTTTCTATACCAGATGCAAACTGTTCTATATCTCAGCCCTTTCCAACTCTTTCTCTGGAGGCAATCTGTATGGTTTTGTTATTCACAGATTGAATTGCAGGCATTTATGTCTCGATAATGTTCAGGTAATCAACTTGAAAACTGAAATATGTCTCAGCTTTAGTACCAGCCTCACTCCAGGAGCTGAAGTTATGCTGAAGCTATATTGCAAAAAAAAAAAAAAAAGAAAAGGAAAGTGACAGGTTGCTTTATTCTCTTTGTGTTCAGTAAAATTTTTGCTATATTTATTTGTCCTCAGCTGTGCACTCGTGGGTGGATCCAATTTTTGACATCCGAATTGTTTAAACTTTGACATGAAAAGAAGTGATATTATTACCTGAACAAATACACTTTGTGACTTGGCAATAAAAAAGGGCTGCAACTGAGATCTACAAATTGCTGAACATCATTTGAATTATGCATGTAAACTTTATGGATCAGCCTATCAACTGATCATCTTTTTGTCATTTGATGAATATTAATTTTATGCACTACTGCTTCGGTTCCTATTTCATTAGAATGTTTACTGCTGTTTAAGGTATATTACTTCACAACAAAAATAAAAGATATTACAAGCTCATATTCTTTTCCCCTTCAGCATTGTAACCTGTGTAAAATTTATTTCCTTCAAAATTAAATACAAGAAGATAATGACTACAGTGTTGTAACTTTTGTGATTATGCAAGTATATTGTTTCCTTTTCTTTGAAGTTTTTTAAAATTAATTTAATAATCGATGATAGAAAAAAATTCAGGACCTCCTTTTTAAGTTATGTTCTGAATATTATTTTTTAAAGATGGGTAGTAATGGTAAAATTGGAACCAACAGAATTTTCTTAAGTCAGGGAACACATAGACAAATATTTCACTCAGAGCTCCTGGATTTTTAGGTCTAAAAGAGGATTAAATTATATATATGGAATTCATATATATATAGACATACCCTACCCAAACTAAGTCCACCCCCAATCTATCCTCAGACTACTTTAAAATATCTGCAGTTCTTGAAGTGATATTTCCAGAAATAAGTAATTTTGCTTCACACCCAAAAAGTCTCTTATTTCTCTCAATATGGTGCTGGATGTGCAGTCCTATTTTCAAAAAAGACTTCATCTAAATGCCCCTGTGCCTTCACTCAGCATAAGAGTGGTCATCCTTAGCAGCATCATTTGGACTGGGAGCTTACCTTTGAAAGTGAATTTTCCAGTCACTCCCATTTACTTTGGCTCACGCTGTGGAAAGGTCTTGAAGGGCAGGAGATGGATTCCCTTCCGATGAAACTAAGCAGGGAGGTGAGCTCAGGTGCTTGCAGATAACCAGTTCATGGGACTAGACTAGAGTCAGTTCAGTGTAAAGTATCTTTAAGACCTACAGTGGGAATAATAGGTCTTCAGTACAGGGCTTCACTTTACAGGTTCTCCTGTGCTGCTCTACTTCTATGTGGGGTTGTTCTTTGACCCTGCTATGTCCCAGCTTCTGCCACAAGCAGCTTTTGCTGCCGTTCTGGAACCTTGATTCTTTCTTGACACTGGTGGGGAAAACCAAATAGAAGCAAACCTGCTGATTGGTTAGGTTAATGCTTTACTAAATCTGTTGTAGAAAAGACAACATTTCATGTACTCGATGGTCATAGAGATTATTTTCTTCTCTCAGCTCTGATTTTGAGGTTATACCAAGGAAAAGGAGAACGAAAGTTCCTTTGATATTTGCAATTCCCATTTTTTGAGAAAGTAAAGACACTCTTTACCCCTCTCTTTTCCTACTGCCTTCTCAGAGAGCATACATTAAACACTCCTTGTTGTTGATAACTTCAGTAATCCCCACATTATGGTCCATCTGGCTTTGTAAACAGGCTGGGCCAAAACATTTGGAAGTTTTCTCCTTTATTATTGGTATAATTTGTTACCTCTTTAACATGATGAATAGAAGCTGACAATTCCAAGTGACAAACCTACATGTCCATAGGGAAACATAATTACAGTCTCCATAATGAGATGACATCTACATTTACATGATTTCCATAAGAAATTAAAAGAGAGAACTATCAGCTACAGAAAGGTATGTAATCTGGAAACCTGGGGAAAGGAGGGAAGGGAATGCATCTTTCTGTAACTGACAACCATCATTTCTGGGAGTTACAGGGCAGGTGTGGATGTGGACCAGGTCAGTCCTACAGGTCACCCCATAGTGGCCAGAGTGGACAGGTCACAGTGGTTCCCTTCCTAGGAGGTCCACTAAAGGTCTAACGGGCTACCAGATCAATGCAAAGTGACTTTTCTGTTGTACAATGAGGCTAAAGATGCTAGGAGAAATAAATAAATAAAAAAAAGACAAACCAAAACCCTTTTGAAAACTGTTTTGTTTTAACAGTTGTGCATAAAACCAACAGTTCCCTTATTGTATCTACCTCTCTTATAATATCAGGCATATTCCTGTAAGTGAAAGAAGATATGCTGCTGCCATCAGAGATACAGACGGCATGAGGGACATCTTATTAAATAAAATTATTATCCTCAGAGGAAATTTGGGGTATTTTAATGTCAGGGTTTCTCCTCAAGCAGTGAGATTTTTCACAAGAGAGTTAAATTCTTTTTTTTTCCAGGCAGTATTTTGTGACTGTTGTTTCCCTTACTTCAGTGGAACACTAAATTTCACGGAAGTGTGCCTTTTCCCTTCCATGTGAAATATTAGGAAACAGTCATCGGTAATCTGTTTCAGAAAAATAAGCAAATAAAAGAGTTATTCTTTTTTAAAAATGAGTACTTATTTTTAAACATAGTACTTTCCAATTTTTAAATAAAACTTTATTTTTAATTTTTAAAGGAATGAAGTGACTGAATTTTCTGTTGTAAGAAGAAAAAATCTTGAAATATTCCATTTTATTCCAGTGAGATTAATGCAAATGGGAAGCACAGAAGTCATAAAAGACATAGTGAATAAAACTGCATAACTGACTTAGGAGTACTTCAGTTTTCATTCTGTATCCTATTGTACATTGCCCAAATAAACAAATCTGACATGAAATAGTTCTGTCATGGTTGCTTCAAATACACGAAAATACCTCAAATACAGTTCTTTAGATGAGTATCCTATGGAGTATTGTTTTTTAAGTTATGTGGGAAACAGCTCTGAATTTTCAATCAGTTATTTCAAGATGAAATACTTAAATTTACTTTTTATAAATACAAATATGTAATGTGTTTTTGTAAATATAACTATATTAAATTTATATAAATTCATATGCTTGCAGATATTCACACTGGTATTATACTCTTGAAGTAAATTTTTATTCTGGACTCAGTTTGGACTGCAATACTGTATAAATGGTAACTGGCAGGAATAGTAAAATAGCTGAGCTTGCAGCCCAAACCACATGCTACTGCACTGTGATGGGAAGGTCTGGCCCTTCGCAAGAGCATTCCTGGGGCACATCTCCTGCACCACTTTTAATTGCTGAGGGTATGCCGGGTCTTGCCCTCTCACTCTTGTTAAGGTCTGAGAACTCTATTTTAGCTGCAGTGTAAATTTGGCTTTGTTTTCCTACTGGAGCATCATATATATTTTACCTCTGAGAAACAGTAACACAGGATGATGCCACTAAACATTTACTCTGCAAGCAGAACAGAACTTACCTCTTGCTTTGGGAACCTGAAGCCATGCAATTTGTACACCTACATCTGAAATTTTGATTCATGTCTTGCTCTGAACAAAGGAGCTACCTTTCACAGCCAGCTGGGTCCCACAAAAACGTAGAAATGAGCTCACTGTATACAGGTGTTTGCTGTTTATCTTAAGGGTAGAATAACACAGCTTTATAACACCTTTTACTACATAATTCTGGTAAGGATCTGTCAACTGGCATCTGCCTGCAGATCAGCTGCTGAGGAACAGCATGCTTTAGTGTGTGTTCAAGGGTTAGAGGTAGAGGCTGAAGGATGCCTTTGAAATTTCTGCCTAAATTGTCTGAGGACTCATTCTTGTTGGGCATCCATTTATTACCAACATCAAAGCTCTCTGCATATAAGACTCTGTGCTCTCAAGTCCCAGATCTAAATCCCACTGTCTTGCCCTCTTGCTGGTTTTCAGACACTAATATACCACCTTTAAGACACTAATTTTCTTGTAAGCTATCTGTAGCCTACTGAGAAAGTACAATGATCTTTGCTGCACTTGTAATAAAGAAAATAAAAATGCATTAAGAAGGTGGCAGGGGAGAGAACAGATCACTGCTTTTGGGAAGCACAATTAAAGTCTTTCTTCTCCTGTGCTTTGGTGTGCCAGATGTGAAATGTGAAATTGGTAAAAACCAGGTTTTGTACCTTAGGCAGTGCTTTAAAAGAGTCAAAGCAGAGTCAAGGCAGAGCAGGTGAAAGAGTCACAGGGACCCTGCTAAAATACTGGAACAGGGGGCAAGAAGTGGGAGAACTGCTGTATCAACTTTTGACTTGAAGGCCCTGTAAGAACAACTTTGAGATTAACAAACAAATAAACAAAAATATCCAGAAACATGAAATTTACTGGGGACTGATAAGAAATGCTCATTAGCATATGCTAATGATACTTTTGCAGATACATCATAACAACAACAGCAACACTACTTGGTATTGTTAAATAAATTGTTTATCCGTTGTCTCATTTCATCTGTTCACTTTCCTTGATATTTTTAGATGGCTTATTGCAGCAGTAAATAAGAATTCTGTATGCTCAGAGGGATAAAAAACATCTCTTTCAACTCCCAATCTTAAGAATGTTTTTTTAGTATAGACGATAATATTCAGGTGCTATTATTTGTCAAGCATCAGTAAAAGATTTGACTCCTCACAGGCAACTCTGCAGATTTTATGCTCATTACTGGCTTTAATCTATTTTGTAAGGTAGACAGGACAACTTTGGCTTTGTACTAGCTTCCTAAATCGTCAGTATTTCTTTTTCCATTTGATTAATTATTCTCATATTATTTTGCAGACTTTCTAAGGAACAGTTATTGCAAAATATTACAAGTTATTTTATTGCCTTATATTATTGTCTTCCCTATCACTTTTTTAGGGTAGCTGAATACTTTTATTGCTTTACCTCAAAGCCCTCCTGCTTATACTGGTAAGCTCTCCTTCCCCTGAGATAGTAGCATTTCATATCTAACGTATAAGTCTAAAATTTTTATTAAAAAAATCTGAATTCGCACATACCAGGAAAATTTTCAGACTCACTAAGTGGGCACTTCAGAACAGTGTCAAATGTCAAAAGTTAACAGAAACTTAAAAACAGCTTGCCCTTTAGAAGGAAAGGAATCAACCCAACCTACAAAGCAATCACCCTGCTGGTTGCTAAATTTACAAGAAACCAATGGGAAAAGCACTCTGGGAAAATCACTGTCAGAATACAAAGCCACACTAAAACATTCAGTGATACCTGCAGAGAAAACTAAAGGAGATGTTACTGGGGCAGGCACAATCTAAGTCTCAGAAATTGAAAAATTTTACTTGATTATGTCACTTTGTTTCTAGTGCTATTATGATTGTGTGGTAAGAAAGTCTAGATTATTTTAAACAACTTTTTTTAATTTTAATTAAAATGTAGCAGCACAGTCTCTTGATTTAGTATATGAACCTTTCATTCAAATACAGATCATAATAAAGTCCATATGTACTTCACAATATGCTCAAATATAGCATAAAAATGCCTACCTAAATACTGTATCTACTCAGATACTTTGTAAAATTTGCTTTGTTTTCTTGTTTCTGCAAGAATCTCAGAACAATATTTAAGACTTAGCAAAATAATTTACTCCATTCTAATTAATTTTTAATATTAAAAAAATTGTATCTATACAATTTGCTATAATTAAATAACTTAAAAACATGATTTTCTGGAGATCTAACATATGACACAGATGATTCTAAAAATTTTAGGGTATATTTGAAGAAATATTTTGGTAAACAAGGAAGGTAGATGAAACTGAATCTTGTCATAACAAGCTTCCCTTTTTTCAGTAACAACAGAATTGTAAAGAAAATTAACATTTCATCTATCATACGACTGAATTCTTTTTTTTTCCTGAATATTTACTTATTGGTTAATTATGACTGTATGGTTTATATAGACTGTAGTGCATAAAAGTTTTTCATTATCTATTATCACATATTTGTAAGGAGTTCCCATTTCTGGCAACCATAGACCCTCTAACTTTTCAGTTTTATAGGTCCACTATACTTGGTCAAATTACTGCCAAATAACAAATCTTCCAGAGAAAAATGTGAACAGTCTGCATTGTACATATCATTATCATAAGAAGACTTCTATTTGCTAGTTGACCTATTATACAGACTTGCAAGATTCATTGGTAAATCTTTCCACATAGTCAATTTAAAAAAAAAAATCAGCAATTTAAGTCTATTGCAGATGGAAAAGAATATAAATTATAGCCTACTGAGCTGTCCAGAAAGAGTGTTGTGCAGGAATATGTAATTTAACAATAAAGATATGTAACAATAAGGATATGTGATAATAAGAAGTGCTGCCTCTCTGACCATGTACCTTTTTAACTTCATCACCTTATGCACATCTCCCTAGTGCATTTCAAACCTCTTCATGGCTGACAAGGGTTCACATACTTTCTGATCCAGAGTGGTCCAGCTTCTCACCTCTGAACAGCCTTATGAAACTGCACTTTTTAACCCCTATGTTTTTCAGCTTTCAAGGGTTATATAAGCACATGCCAGGAAATAATAATCCACTGCTCGGGTGGCACCCAAAAACTGTTTTTTGAATAGCTTGTTTCCTGAGTTCTGTTAGTACCAGGTTGGGTTACATGAGGCACCACTGCACCCACATAAGAAAAAAGCATGGTTTGGATAGTCCTCAAGTGTTTCTGAGTGTTCCTAACAATGTTTGTATTAGTTGTAGTTCCTAGTAGTTCATATTAGGTGCTGTTCCTAAAAACGGCACCTAGTTCCTACCAGATGTAGGTAATTACTGACGAATAACACCAACTTGTGTTACCCAGAACGCACACTAAGGATTGTGAAATACAAGTAGTTGTTCAGTCCTTCACATCTTACAAGTTTCCAGTGCAAGCAGGGCAAAATCCTGATGCTGTTGAAGCCAAATAGCTGTTTTGCTTTTGGTACAGCAGGGCCAGTTGCTTTCCTTAGGAAATAAGCAGCTGCAATTCTGCCTGGAACCACAGCAGAGATTTTCAGTTTGAGATTAAATTTCAGAAAGAACATACATACACACACACACACACACACACATACACTAATTGCAAACACTCCCACAAAATGAGTGTATATTAAGCATGACATTGGTGTCATTTATTTCTGAATACTGAACAGTATTTTAAAGAGGAAGACTTTCTGCTGTAAAAATGCAATTATAATAATGACAGGGGAATGGAAGTAAAAACTGATGATTAGCCAGGAACACATTTGGGTGTGGTGGAAAGACATTCCTCTACCATTTATTTCAAGGTTAAACTACCAAATGTTCAAATATGTCCGAAAATGACTCAACAGCATTATAGATGAGTAGGCACTATGCAATCAGAATACATTATATCCCTACAGAGGCAGTCCAGGAGGAATGATGCTGATAAACATGCCCAGATTAAGAGGAGTGACAGAAAGACTAAAAATAAAGGTTTATGACAACACAAAAAATGCATTTTTCTAAATATTTTATTGGAAAAATGCCATACTGGATCCACTAGCATAAAATTCACAGATTTTAGGTTCTGCTTCTTGTTCTGACAAAGTATCTGACTAAATTACAGCGTGAAACAAGTATTTCAGGATAGCAATCAGGCCTCAAACCACTTGAAATTGTCCCAGAACACTTTCTGTGACTCTTTTCACTCTTCCTACACTCTTCCATTTATTCCCAGGGAGGTTTCAGAGAAGGCTGTGCAAGGTTTTTTCAGTTGACTGGGGGCAGCTTCCATACACTTGGGTTTTCTTTCAATCCAAGTTTCCTTCAATGATACCTTCTGCTGGAAAGGCTCAAAAGGGGCAGAGTCAACTTCTAAACGTTCATGTTTTCTGAGTCATATTCATTAATGTTATCTCAAGCCTGATAGAGAGTATGAAATAAAATCTTTATAGGTAGGACAATTTTTGCTAGTGTTGGCTTGTCTGGAAAGTGCAGCAGGAGGAAGGTAACATTTGTAAATTTTCTATTTTTTTTCATTAATCTTCTGCTAGACTTCAGTGTCTCATAGTTCACTTATGAAATATTACATAAGCCAAATGGATATTACAGTTAAATTGATAGAAAATCAGACCAAAGGAAAGGTATTAGACATGAGAATGACCAAAGTAAAATTACCAGAACACCAGTGAGTTTATAAACTCACTTTGTGATCACATTCTTGTTCTTCATCTCCTGTGTCTCACATAACAGACACCTGTGCTCTATTCCAGTTTGGGTTCAGTTGTGACTGCAGCTGATTTAGTTTCTGTTCCAGTACAAACCTCTCAGAACTCTGAAATAGAATTTGATTTTTGTTCTGGTTTAGGCCAAAAAGAAGAAGGGAAAACAGGATACTGTTTATTCAACTCTCTGTAATTCATTCTTTGAAATCTGACTTTTCAATGCATCATATTTTAAAGTGGACTAGGTAGCAGGGCTCTTCTAATAACTTTAAGATTTGAATCTGTGAATTGTGTATATTCAAAGAATACTTTGGGTAAGAGTCAGTGTATCCCAGCCTGGATGAGATGACTAGATAAGTAAAAATCTCTTAAAAAATATAAGTTTATCACATTTGAAAGTGGCTGGTATATTTGTAATCTTGAAGATAATGGAATATCCATTTACAGCTCCTGTTTATATCTCAGATTTTTATTCCTGTACTACACTAAAACCATCCCTGATTCATCAATAAAAAGTTAAGTTTACACAAGATATTTACTGTCAGTTCCAGTATTAGAAATTTACCTTTGCATAATACTATTTATGTGCTATAAATAGTACTTTGAACTTTAAAAGGTCAAAGTAATACTGAAGAAAACCACTGAGTTTAAGTCAAATGCAGTAAACCACTAGTCGTCTATTTCTGCCCCCAAAGTCTGATTTCTGAATAGTTGATTCTCTTGCATATCTCCACGTTTTAGCTGTTTTCAGTTAGTATTCCCATCCAGAATGGTTGCTATGCTCCCATTCATAGCAGCTAGGGAATATGTGAACAGTATTAAAAACAGCAGCAGGAAATGCAGAAATGGTCCTAAGCAGAATATAGGCAGAAAAAGCAGCATTATTTTATAAGCAACCAGAAATATGCATCAAAAATTTAACAAGTCTGTATGTAGCAAACAATGTGGAACATCATCTTTATTGATTATCACTTCCAGAGAAGTTATATGTGGTTCACAATAGAAAACATACCCTGCATTAAATTTAAATTTGTCCTAAAGTTCCTAGCAGGGATAAAACAGTTAGAGAAAAGGATATGTATAGTCTATGCAATAAAAAGGGCCATTCAGTACCCCTGCTGTGTCGTCTAATGATAATGTCGAGTCAAACATGAACAGGGGAAGAAAATCAGCCTGGCTAAACAGAGAGATTTAGGTGGAACTCAGGACTAAAAAGAGAGTTTATGACTTTTTGAAGGAGTGGCAGGCCACTCAGGAGGACTACAAGGATGTTATGAGGTTATGCAGGGAGAAACTGGCTGCTCATGGCTTGGACCGGTGCACTGTTTGCTGGGTAAAAAACTGCTTGGATGGCAGGTCCCAGAGAGTGAATTTACATCCAGCTGGCAGCCAGTCACCAGTGGTGTCCCCCAAGGCTCAATGTTCAGACTAGTTCTGTTTAATATCTTTATCAACGATCTGGATGAGGGGATCAAGCACACCCTCAGTCAGTTTGCAGACAATCCCACATTGGGAAGGAGCGTTGATCTTCTGGAGGGCAGGAAGTCTCTATAGAGGGATATGCATAGGTTGGATCAATGGGCCAAAGCCAACAGTGTGAAGTTCAGCAAGGTAAAGGGCCAGCTCCTGCCCTTGAGTCAATGCTCCCAGGCTTAGGGAAAAGTGGCTGGAAAGATGCCCAGTGGAAAAGCACCTGGGGGTGCTGGTTGACAGATGATTGAACATGAGCTGTCAATATGCCCAGATGGCCAAAGAAGGCCAATATCACTGTGGCCTGTATCAGAAATAGTGTGGCCAGTGGGACGAGAGCAGTGGTTGTCCCCCTGTACTCAGTGCTGGTGAGGCCACATCTCAAATCCCATGTTCAGTTTTGAGCCCCTCATTGCAAGAAAGACACTGAGGTGCTGGAGCGTGTCCAAGGAAGGGCAGTGGAGCTGGTGAAGGGTCTGGAGCACAAGTCTGCTGAGGAGCAGCTGAGGGAGCTGGGGGTGATTAGCCTGGAGAAAAGGTCTCAGACCAGACCTCATCACCCTCAGCAACTTCCTGAAAGGAGGTTGTAGTGAGGTGGGGGTTGGTCTCTTCTCCCAAGTACTAAATGACAGGAGCAGAGGAAATGGCTTCAAGTTGCACCAGGGGAGATTTAGATTAGATATTAGGAAAAATTTCTCTGGGGAAACTGTTGTCAAGCACTGGAATAGGCTGTCCAGGGAAGTGGTTGAGTCACCATCCCAGGAGGTGTTTAAAAGTCCTGTAGGTGTGGCACTTGAGGACCTCTTTTTTGGTGGACTTGGCAGTGCTGGGATAATAGTTGGACTCAATGATCTTAACTGTCTTTTCCAATCAAAATGATTCTATCATTCTGTTTTATGATTACCAGTGATGATGATGAGGAAGGGAAATAGGATGGCATCTTACAAACAGTGTAAAGCTATAAAATATTTCTACACTGGAAGAACAGGCTTAGCATAACCATTGCCCCTAGGTAGTAATCAGTCCTACTGATGTCAAACTGTGATAGGGCAGTAAAATTTGCATTCTTTTGATTAACAGAACTGAGATTAACACTGCAAGTCTTCTCTGATTATATCTGAGAAGATGGGAAGTTGTATGAGAACTCCAGGGGGAATGAGATAGCCTTTAAAGAAACACATTTTAAATTGAGGGTATCAAGTCTTTTATTCCTTTGAAGGCTGAAAAAAAGAATAGCTTCAGACTGGTACCATGAATATCATGGAGGTTACCTGTTGTTAACGAACCACTTCAAGACTGCTGCCATTCTACAGGCCAAAAGAAAATGTGATTGTAAGAAGCAAAAAAAAGTGAAAAACACTGGTGGTGGGCAGCACACCTGTGTCTGCTCATAATAAGAAAAAATCCTGAAAGGAGTAAGAAAAAAACAGAAAATAATTTTTAAGACTAGTTGTGCTGACACATTTCATGAGTAACATGAGAATTTGGTTTTAGGCATAAAATTAAATGAAAGAAAATACATATTTCTTATTCAACAACTTTTAATGAGATGGGGTGTCTACATTTTTGCCAATTACAAATGCCTCACAAGCTTAAAGAGCTGTGGCAAATGTAGGAAAACATCTATTTGGGTTCTCCCAGAAAGAGGTATTAGGCCTATTATGCAATCACATTTATAGATTCTTTTTATCACTATGCAATAGAAATTCAGAGTGACAAGATTCATTTACTCATTCTGTGATATCTGCTGCTGCAGCAGGCTTTTCAGCCTCTCAGCCTGCATGCTTAAATTTTGGTTTTGTTTTTGTTTTTGAATCATCTAGCAGGATAAAATGGGTTTTTTTGCATATATTCCAGTGGAAAAAGTTCCACGCATAGACCATTATTTTGTTTAACTTAACTATAATTTACTAGAACTTTATTAGTCTTTTTTACTCCTTTACATTTGAGATTTTAGTGCTGTACTAGGATTAGTTACTGCAAGGCTGCTCAGCTTTTTCTATAAATAGAAGTGTAATGGATGCACTGAGTGAGGAGAAAGTCCACTGTACTTGGTTATCTTGTCCCTATTAGGAGCAAATACAGACGTCCAGAGAACAAATGCAAGCAACAGTGCACAAGAACTCACAAAGGAGCTCAGAAATTTATGTATTTCCTTGGAAAAAGTGGCATCCTTCTCATAGCATATAAAGACCAGCTGTTCCCATCTGTGCAGTGGTCTAACCCATATAAACCTTGGCTCCACAGTAAGATCTGGCACTAAATTCAACAAATCAGTTTTTAATAAATATTCTTCATAATCATTGTTTTGGTATCTGCCAGAGACATTTTTTCTCCCAGTAGGAAATCATGGATACACATTACTCATCTGAAGTCTCCTCAAGCTTGAAGATTTTTTTTTTTTTTTAAATTTTGTTATGGAAAGAATGATTTTCCTTTCAACGTTGAAAACTCTTGTTCTCAGAGCATGAGTCTTGCAGCCCTTCAGATTTTTCAGTTCCAAAGTAAGATACTCTCTCTTCAGAAAATCACTCATATTGTTGGGCATGCCAGAAAGAGCCCATAGCCAGAAGAAATGATGGAAAACATATAATTTATTCTGCACATCCCCAACAGGTATTCAAATACATACAGCAGATTGCTGAAGATCCTGTTTCATTTATACGTGTCTGTTCCTGAAGGAGATATAGTTGATATACAGGTGATAACTGTCCCTGTTGAGGGATGCAGGGATCTAGCCCGTAGATGGCACTGCTCCCTCACTTGTTCTCTCCTGAAGCCAGCCGTGACTCACAGTTTGCACTGAAGACATTATTTTTTCTCCCAGGGACATGTTTACTTTGTGTATCCTGAGCCACAAACAGAAAAATGAGTTCTTCTTCAATGCCATATTAGAAATTAAAATCCCGTTAAACCTTTAAAGATCAGGATGGGCCATGTTTCATTACCTTTTTCATCAGAGTGCTCATACAGTTTTAATAAAATTGCTCTTCCTGATTCAGTGGCCTAAAGCCCTTGCTTTCTGTCCAATTTAGTGTGGAATTCCTTTGTTTCTAAAAAAATGCCCACTTAAAAAACATACAGACCTTGTAGCAGCATGAAAACTTGAGTGTTTCTTTAAGAAGAACAAAAATATTTTTCAACTGATAAGCAAACAGGTGAATTAATTAAGGAATACATTTACACACACATAAAAAAAAAGAAAGTAAACAAATGTGTCCTACTTCAAGCAGCAGCTTATGTTTGATCAGGGTTTCACTGAACATACAAAGCTAGCAAATAAATTGGACACGGAAGAGTATTCTTCTCTATTCTCTGCAGTGTGGCACCTCAGTAAACAGTGCTGGGTAAAATTTAACACCAGACAGTGGCAAGAGAAGCAGCATGCTGTAGTAATTTGGTGACTGCATGCTCTCCTTTTATCTATCTGCAGAGACAGCAGTAATGCTTGCAGTTAACATTTCATAATGTTTTCAAGACTAAAGTTAGAAAAAGAGACGGTTTGCTTAAGCTACAGCATCTTTAATTGTTTCTAGAAGAGCCATATTGTCTCCATTTTTTTAGACAGTGGATTTCAATTTTTGCACATGAGGACGTAAAGGTGCTTGGTTATTTACACTGATTTGACCAGTTTATAAAGCCTTTAAAAACCCGTGTTCTTACACGCTTAGCAGAACTCTTTAGAGACTTGCTGTAAAAATCCTGCAGTACTCAATTTGCACTAGGCATACACTCAGCTCTACAGCAGGCTCTGCAGGTATCTGTCTTGAGCATAGCTTAAAATACAGGACTGAAACTTGCTGCTGCAAGCACAGCTCTTAACCCTGCACAGACAAAACTGCAAAGCCTGCCTGCCTTAAGTGGTCATGCACGAGACAGGATGCCATCAAGGGAATTCTATACCACAAGCAGACCTCAAGGGGTCGATATGAATAGTTGCATTTAAGGACTCCCAGAAGGACAGTGACAGACAACCTATTTCATAAGGAGACACAACTGTAAAGGTACGAGCTCTTTTTGGTCCTCACATACACAGTACTCAGTACTGAGACTGCAGCTGCTCCTTCAGGTACCCAGAAGAAGAAGCCCAAATTCTAGACTTGTCTGTCACATTTTTTTTTTTTTTGTGTCCAGTAAATTGCAAACCGCTGGCAAACTGGGAGGCGTGTCTCCTCTTAAACACAAACTCTAACAATTTGGCAGGACTTTAGCTAGCTACAACTGTCACTGAAGTTAACTAGCAGACTAAAGCTGAAAGTAGACTGAATCTAACATATTTCTGAGCAACTGCTGAATATTTCCATTCTTTTCCTTTTCTCCTCATACTCCTGCTACTCTTTTTCTGCTCGCTGCTTGATTCCCTGTTTTGTTTGTGCTTGCTTAATGATGGCTGCCATTTCCTCTCTCCATGAACAAATAAGCTTACCATTTTCTTTAATGTTCCTATTGGAATTATCTCTGTAAATTCACCAGAATGATAGAAATGTTATTTTGCTATCTACCCCAACTGTGAGTCTTGCTGATTTAAACTCAAATACACTAAAATGAGTTTTAGATGAGGATTCTTTGCTCTATTGTCTCTACAGAATTCACTATTTCAAATGTGTTACTTTGAGAAAAAAGAAATAATATCCTGTGCTTGAAGCACTCTTGGAAAAAGCCAGTGGTCCTTACATATAAGGGGGAGATATTAATCTGAACCAAAATGTGTCTATTAGACATATGAAGACATGCTCTGTGCGTTCTCCTTTGAGAAGCTGTCCTAGTCTCACCCACCCCACTTCATTTCCCTTTGGCTCACTCTAGTCTGACTCCTCTGAAGTTTCCTTGACCTTTCCCTACTACTCTCTCTTGACTTTTCCATTTCATGTCTTTATGTACAGCAGATGAACAGTTTTCTTTGTACCTCTGACAGCTTTTTTATAGCCACCCCTGTGGTTTTGAACAGCATTTATCTCTGGGCAAAACAGCTTTTAACTGGATTATTTAAAAGCAGAAAAACAACAAATGAATTTATATGATGTTCCAAACTGAGCTTTTTAAGCAAGAAGAAAAAGAAAAATATTTATCAGGGCTGAAAAATAAGCACTTCAGATAATGAAAGCTCATTGACAATTACTGTCTCTTAAAGGGAACAGTTGGACTGAGGTACTGGGAACACCTATTGTATCAGCTAATATTATAAGGCAGAGGAAAAACTTACCTTGTTGATGCACTAACGGAGTAAGTGCTGATTGCTTTTGAAAATGAGTAGGTTTTAATACTGAGCAAAAGAAAACTGACAGATGACTTGTCAAACTACGACACATACAGAGAACTATGTACATTGTTTGGGCAGTGGGTTCGAGCATACAGAAGAAAGGAAGTAGATCAGATCAGCAGTGTAAGAATAGGGAAAATGGAGACTTACAAGCCATGCCCCACTGTCAGCTCTCCTTGGTCAAGGTCCTGCAAAGATAAGCCAACTTCTGCTATGACTGTGAGAAACTTTGGGGGCGTAGGGCACTAAGTGTGGCTGTGAAGAAGTAAAACTCCTCTTGGAAATATCAGTTATTTCTGTATCTCTTGCCCTACCTTTGGTTGCAGCAGGAGCAGCAAGCCTGGTTCTCCAGAATCCATTAAATTCTGATGCTTCCAGGAAAGAAAACATCTTTCTTTCAGCCCTCCTCTGATGCCACGCCCATGGCTCTGCCTCTTCCTCTGGCTTCTTCTCTCCTTGTGACAAAGCACAGGCTCATCTTGGCTCTGCTACTTTGCAGAAGAAAACCACCAATTCAACTGACTCTGGATATATGTCTTTGCAACTGCTGTGAATACATTACATGCTATGTAAAAATAGATTATCAAAACTATCAAGTCAAAGGCTTTCAAATGACATAATGAAAATTATTGACAAGTTTTTGACATGAATCATTCCAGAGCTTTCTGTAGAATGGGATTTGATTTCTTCTCATCTCAGCCACCACTGTGATGATGTGAACAAAATAACTATCAAGCACTAAGATACATTAATGCAGGTAGCTATAGTAAACCCTGTGAGAAAGTTAACAATGCTTTATTTTCATAGCAGGGAATTAATAATGTGCAGTAAAAAAAGACGCAAGGCCACTGTTAAGCAGGAAAGATAAATACATAAATGCATAAAAATGCACACAGAACATACATAAATAAATACATAAATATATCTACAAAATAGTTGATTCAGTTAAAGAATCATCTATTGCTGTTAGTGCTGTTGGGTTCCTTTGGAAAAAATGAAATACTGTGCAATGTGTAAATATAGATAACCATATCTGCAACATCCTCTGCTAGCAGTAGAAAATTAAAACATACATGGTACCCAATTCTTACCCAATCATTAACAACGTTCTTTTGCATTTTTAAGCTTCTTTAATTGAAATTGTCAATTTATAAGAAGAAACAAACAAACAAAAAAAACCCAATCATCCAGCTACTACAAGCTGTGCCTCCGTTCCAGAGATCTAGGTCCTCTGAGCTGACAGGATTTTGGATAGAAGAGTTATCCCCTCCTCGGCAGAGCAGCACTCAGCTAGGGGCAAGATGCCTTACAGCAGGTTTCACAGTTATCAGCTGATAGCAGAGAAACCTAAAACTGGAGCCTTGTTTTCTCTTCCAAGCTCTGGGCATATGTTCTGCTGGGAATGCCTTCCTTGGCTCGTTTCTCTCTGGTATCATCACGTCTCCCCTGCCTTCTTCAAAATTTCCTTCCCCCAGTCCTGTCTCCTGAGATGCCTCAGCCTTCTCCTCCAAGCAGGGCTAACCTTCCTCCTGCTCCCGTGGGCTTCCCATAGTCTCACATCACAGGGGACGCTTCCTTGGTCCAGTCTTGGACTTCTCCCTCCTTCCTGCATGAGTTTGTTCTGCATTTGACTTTGCCACAGGCAAAAGAAGGTTTTTAGGGCAAGAAAGTGCAGGTTTTTAAATTGCTCTCACAAAGCCTGAGAGAGAGAGAAGAGTCTGAATTTTCCACATTGAATTTCAGCACCTTTGGAACAATTCCTTGCAGAAAAGATGTTCTCAAATCCTCACAGCTCTTTGTTGGAAGCTGCTTCTCTTGCTGCAGAGATGGTGCACTCACTGTCTTCTCAGCCATGTGGGTTGAGAGGGGAAGAAGTTATTTCCAACTGAACAACCTAAATAATTCTTCTAATTTTCAAAATTTTATGTTAATCTCGATATCAGCAGATTTTCATGAGAATACCACTCCTGATATTGCCCACTATGAAACCACAGCCTTTCAGATAAAATATTTGCATCTTTTTTAACACTTGTTAACTAACGTGTTTACCCTGGGTGGAATAGGTCAAATTTAGAAAGAATATTGCAAACACCTGAAAAAGTGCCTTCTTGTGGGAAACACAACAATTTTAATAGTAGAAGATTCCACCTCCCCTATGTCTGTTAACTAGATTCTGATATATTGATTACCTTGACTAGCTTTATTGATTAACTGCATATCTTTTAACATTTTCTTTGGATTTGGAAGACACATTTCTAAACACAACTCTAAAGCTACTGGTGTTGTCTCATGGAAAGAAGATCATAGCTTTGTAGGTAAAAAAACTAGAAGGAGGACAGAAAATTAGGTTTTTGGATCTCCCACAAATATAAACTTAAGAATGTCCTTTAATCTTTCCAATCCCTCTTTTATTTACAGCTTATACCAGTCTTCCAAAATAAACCCCTCCACTGGCAAAGGAAAGACGAGTCATTAAAAACTGAGTGTAGATACACAGTTAGATATTAGGTACCTCACTCCTTTAGGGTCCTTTTCAGTTTATAGATCTCTAAGTTGCAAGCTTTTTGCAGGAGTTACTTTTTGTATTTATTTGTGTTTATTTATTTGGTTTTACTGTCCACTGCTTTTTACATTCACAGTAGTAGAGGAATGCTAAGCAAAGATTAGACTAACTCCTACTGCGAAATAAACAATAGACAACTTGTAGCTGCAAATGGCATTTTGAAGTATGCTGCATAAAATCTCCACAAAATGTGTATTTTCTCACAAGAATATTTATATCTCAAAAATGCTGTCACAATTTTAGACATTCTGCTTGTGGTTACGTCCTTGATATCTTAGGATTTTCAGTCTTTCATGTTTCAAAATATGTTTCTTTCCTATCTTAAATTATGGTATGAAATTCAACCGTCACAGCATACTAAGAGGACAATTTTGTAAAATTATTATAAATCAAATTACAGTCTGAGAAGATTGTAGGATTAAAACTGCCTGATTTCCAGATTTATTTACCTGTCCTTCTGTATGGCCCACTGGGTAATATCTGAGTTGCAAGAAAAGCAAAATATTTCCATCATCCATTCAGTCAATTATACAATATCCAATATTGGGATATTGTCCTTTGTAGCTGTAATTTTGTATTATCTACAAATTACTTTCTTTGCTGTGCCTTTAATAAACCCAGTACCAGTAATGACACATACTGTTTCCCTGAGACAGGCTGAAGGCTGAGAAATATGCAGAGCATGATTAATTAGCCAAGTGAAAGAAACTACCCAGCTGACAAAAGTAATCATTGGCCCAAATGACCTTTGATGTCTCAGTGCTTTTGGCCAGAGGGTTTGGCAACTTCATGAGGGGGAATGCTAAAATAATCTACAACTAAGGCACGTATTAACATTCTGGAGACAGACTATTTTCACTGCAGAAACAGTGGTTATTAAGAGAAGCCAGTTCTATTGTTATAAAGCCTGGTGGATTCAGTATTCTGGTAAAAGATAGAAGAAACAGTACCTTAGTTTTTAATAATATATCTGCTGTTTCTTCAGCAAAAAAAAGGCACCTAGACTTTTCAGTACAGTCAATGCATTTTCAGGCTCTGACACAACGTTAAGCCTGTGTGATGGTAAATCCCACCATGTGGCAGTCATCTCTGAGAGTGACACTTCTTAAATAACAACAAACCATTTTTCCCTGAACTGAAATACCACATACTTTTAGAAACAGGAAAACTGAAAAGCAGGAACTTAGGAAACTTCTGTAGTCAAGAGAATGATCATTAGCCCCTATGGTTAATAAGTGAAAAATGCATTTCTGGGGAGTGTTTTGATATACCTGACTTAGCCAAGCACTTGAGAATGGATTGAACATATTTCTGGTAATGATTGTTTTCCTCTCCACTGGTACAGCTTAGATGGCTCACCAAGACTAGCTACCTTACACTGTAGGACTTAAGCTTAATGAGGTGAATCCACCCACAAGTAGACTAGTGCAGTGACCTATAATGTGTACATGTGTGTATATATTAGTGGCCAGTCTTCGCGAACGAAGAGCCGGGGAAGGTCCTTACCCGCATATGCAGATAAGACCTTCGAGCCTGCGCAGTGGATTTTTTAGGTGACACACAGTGTGCGCGGAACTGAGGCCACCCTTTAATCCTGAGGTTCGTCTACCGGGGCCAAGCGAGCTTGGACGGTGTATATATATATATTATAATAATGTATTGAATTAGTATCACAAAAGGCCCTATAAAATGGGGTTATGATTCTTAGCTAGATCTCTTTTCTCCACAGTACAAAGGAATAGAAGAAAAATACATGGTATGTAGAGTGAGCAGTGTTCTGTCAGAAGGTCTTAAAGGAGTTTGTGGGAACAGCACTGGAAAACTACCAGATTCCTGGTGGCTGCTATTACCTAACACTACCATCACAACCATCCCCACCTAGTGTGCTTTTGGTTGTATGAGAGAGCTGTCTCATCATATGAACTGTGTTCCTTTGGGCTGAAATTCAACAGGAAAATGTACTCCAGGAGTGCACCTGATGTGCTCTGGCCATTAGAGGGTACTTAGTCCACAGGGCTGGACTTGAGCTGGCCTGCAGGAAAGCCGCAAATCATCTCCCATGTAGATGCCATCCAGCATCCAGAGTTTTTACTCTGGCTCAGTAGATATGCTCTTGTAAGGCTGAACAAGATGATAATGTAGGCATAATCATTACATACACAGAGGAATAATGGTGAATAAGGAGGTTTATTACTCCAGCAGTCCGAAAAGAGAGAGTTTTGTAAATCTAAACCAGTCACTTGAATGCAAAGATCCTGCTTGTCTGTAGAAGCATACCAATTTAATCCTGACAAGCATTTGGTGCTGGGCTATCACCTTCTCTTCAGCATTGGTCATGTATTTCTTAATAAAGTATTTTATTCAGTAACTTTCTGAGCATGTAGTCCAACTCGCATCACGGTCACACACATGCCATGTTGGTCTGACTTCAGTCCTTCCCTAGTCTGCACATCCTACTTAGAGCTCTAGCATTTCAGCGCCTGAAAAAAGACATTGAAGGTATCCATACAGGATTGGTACAGGCTCAACTGATTGCTGTGGTGAGTACCTTCCCTACTCTGTCACTCAGCTGTGAACAGACAAGCACGTGCATGACTACATCCTTTTCCACCCAGTGTGTAAGTCTCATCTCCTTTCTGCCAATTCTCTGTTAAATCACAGATGTGAGTATTAAGTGCCCTGCACAGCTCACACACTGTATTTAATAAGTCTTGGTTTTTATTGCTTCTGGTCTCTGCCTTCTAGCCTGCATGGTGTAATGGAGAGACATCCTAATCTGTAAGTATTTAAAGATGGAAAATGGTAACACTTGTGACAAGTGAGAAAAAAGTGCATCTAGCTTAGATTTGGACTGTGAGAAACAGGTGGCCACTGTTAGTACTCCAGCACCTCCTCCCTTATAAATTTGGTCCAGGAAAGCATGTACAGAAGTGTATATGTAATGACATATACACAGTTCAACAGAGAAACTCATTTTAATAGGAATGACTGGCTTAAAAAGCTCAGCTCAGTGTCATCTTTCCCTGCCACAGCTTAGAAATCTTTCTGTGAAAATACAATTTAACCCAAGCACCTAAATGAAGCCTTACTGAGGCAAATGGCAGACACTCAGAGAAGAGAGTCAGGCAGTATTTTCATTTTAAAAACTATAACAAGCATTATCTTTAATCTTTGCTTAATGTATACTGAGGAAGTATATCACTGTCCTGCTTCCATTTGAGTCCACTGTTATATATCCTGTGTCACCTTCCTCAGGGATATAGATACAGTCAGCCCCCAGGCCAGCAGGTCCTGAAGATATGCAATGAAGGAAATGGTGCCCATTAGCATGCACCAAGCAGAAACAACTCTTTCACTTGCTTTGCTGCAGAAGTCACAACTCTTTGAGACTGAAAAAGTAATTGTTGTATTAGAGATTTGCTAATAAACACAACCTATATTGTTAATAAGATCCCGAGTAGACCTGGAACTATAAAAATCAGATGGCATGACATGTGGATGTTTTAATAAATCATCACTTGAGAAATTCTGTCTTATTTTAATATCATTAACTGACAGTTTGTCCAAGGAGAATTTTTAATTAGTAAATTGGAGAAATTAAAAATGCGGTGTACCAGCTATTACTGTCCAACACATCTCTGATCCATTGGAAGCTGATCTTTTTTTTTGGATGTCTTATGTCTCTCATTTGCTACCAGAAATCAGCTAGTGATGTCCTTCGTATTTAGATAAAGGCAAGGCATTTAAGTTTATGTGAAGGTGATCTTCTCAAAACTACAACATTTTTATCAAAGATTTTGAAAGTTGTGGCATAGCTGACAGAATAACATCGTTAAACTAACAAAGCTGTTTTCTTCTCCCAACTTGTGTTGGCTTAGCCCTTTTATGCTGCCCAGTTGACCTTGCTCCTTTTTTTTCCCCCTCTTTTTTAGAAAATACCTGAAATTCTTTGAATAATGAAGGTCAGAGGAAGACCATTATTTCACTTACTTGAATTGTACCTCTGAATGTCTATTATTAATTCCTTCCCTAAACAAACTGACCCACACCAACCTACTGCTCAGATTTATTTTTTTTTAATTATGAGAAAGTTCTGCAGAACATTTGATGTTTTGCTGGTTAACCGGAGCAATACCTCTGACATTCTTCCTAATATACCTACAGAGTATCTACCTTGTGAAGCAAGTGAAAGAGCAGAAGGATAATTAAGATATAAAGAATTCCACTATGCTGATGTTATTCCAGACAGCAATGTCTAATGAATGAGAACACAAAGGCATGCAGCAGCTGTCAGCTGAATGCATGCCATAGTGCAGAGCAGCTCTATAAATGATTCTGAAAGATTTATAGACTTCTATTTCTATTCTGGTATTCTGTGAGCATATATTATTTGAAGGATAATGTAGGGGGAGATGGGATAAGGGTGGAAGGAAATTAGATCCCAAATTAGATCACAGATTAAGATGAGGAGTAGAACTGCTAGTGAATTATCACGGGCTCATAATAGAGCTACTGTATATTCCACGCCCTAGAAAAGCACTTAATACTCTCTGTTCAGTGCCAGGGTGATTTGGGCTAAAAAAAATAGAAATTAGATGGAATTACAGCTTGCCTTAGCTAAGTACACGTTCAGTAATTAACACATATTTGGAAGTGTTGTCAGGGCTTGGTTACAGTGGTGAGGCTGTTGGGCTGTTGTTCTGGAAGCCTGTGTGCAGGGACACACATACATGTCTCCATATGTGCTCCCAAAGACCAGAACAGGTGTCTGTGCACAAAGCTGTGTCTGCAGGATGATTAAGGCAGTGACTATGACTGAAGCATATGGTTATGGAGGATATATTTGCTTCTTCAGAATTTTGTTTCTTCTCAATTCTGTCTGACATTCTCTGTCAAGTTTCCATGCTCAGATTTGTCAGTCTTCATTTCTCTCTTAAGACTCTCTGGGAGGAATTCAGCTCTGGAAATCACTCTCTAAAAGTTTCTAAATCAGAGCTTGACTAAACTAAACCATGCTCATCTGTACCTCATCTCTCTTTTTTATTTTTTTTTTTTTTTTGGCAGTCAGTGATATAAGAGCGTCAGAAAGGTTACTATCACTCTGCACTACTTAATGCTCTCAGTATTAAACCTGTGCATGTTTTACCTAGTGTATTCTGGAGTATTCCTAATGGTGATCCCCTAATTACCCCTCTTGGCAAATCTTTCCATTCTATAATTGTCCCTGCTTTTAGCATTTTTATTCCTTATGTCTAACCTAAATTAATTTTCTTCCATTTTCAGCCCATTGCTCCTTATTATATTGCTATTATCACTTGAAGTAATTCCTCCCCATGTTTTATGTTACTTCACCTGAAGCAGCTAGACACACTTATCATATCTGCTCTTTTCTATTTTTTTCTCAGATTACACTCCTTTCCTCTCACTTTGTAGATCATGCCTGCTAAAGTATTTATTGGTTTTTTGCTACCTTTCTTGCCACTTTTTCTCATTTACTCCTGATTAGTCAGGAAGCCCACCAAACACAGCCTGTGAAATAAAGGAAAAATGAGCACAGGACCTTATTTTTTAATAGCCATTTTCAGAGTGTTTTGAAGGTTTATCAAGGTATTACATACCTAATTAGTCACTTTTACAAGTACTGAAGCACTGTGTTCTGTGTCAACATAATTAACTTATGGTAATGAGTCTAATAAGTAGTCAGAACAATTAAACTTATTAAAAGTAAATATAAATTTTGGTTTGGTGTCCTGGCAGAATCATTCAAAAACTAATTTGATCTCATGAACGTTGCTGGATTTATAATTATTCTGAGTTACACAAATAGTCATGGATAGAAGAGAAATTTCTGAATTAAGACGCCTGTAGATGACCTTCAGCAGAAAGAGAGCAAATTCACAGATAACAAAAGCCAGTTGATGCCAGTAAACTGCACCTCTGGCAGTGAGGAAGCAGCTCTCATTTATGTTGAAGGTGTCTTTCAAGATGCTTCAATTTGCGAAAGTGTAATGTTTCAAAGAAATTTTTATTGGAAAATAAATGTTATATAAAAGCGAAGCTTTGATAATTTGATTTTTTTTTTGACCTTGTTTTGTCCTTGGGCAGGCAATTTCTGTAAACTAAATTATATTTTGTAAGTTGTAGTTGTGTCTTAAAACCACACCAAGAATACTAACCAGCAAGGTGTCTGACCATCAGCACTTTATGCAGACGGGGCCCATAGCAGTGCAGAAAGGCTCTGGAGACAAGGGGATTGTCTCTAATGCTTCTTGAGCAGTTTCATATAATCCAGAAGACTTTGTGAAGATTTGATCAGGAAAGTTGCAGTAATCAGGAGCCCTTCGGTGTTGTCAGTGGACACTAACATCAGGACATTCCCAAATCTAAGAGCTTATAACCTGAACATAATGCAAGGGAAGATGCTCAGGAGGACATTTGGGGAAACTGCTGGGTTACATGTAATTTGTGTTCCCAGGTTCTGGTACATGATGGATTACGTCTCTGTAGGGGATGAAAGACAGGTGAGTGCACATCTCTTCCACTTCTAATCTTGGTTTGTGCTTCCAGAGAGGAGCCATGCCATACTCACAGTATCTTGGTGCTGGAATATAACAGAGCTCAGCCAGAGCAGGAGATCCGACCTGTCAACAAGGAAAGTCCAGATGCCATCGCAAAGAACATGTGCCAAATACTTCACTTCATGTAAATTGCAGTGAAGTTTGTAAAAGAGACTTCAGGGATTTCTTTTCCTTTTATTCCAATATATGATAAGAATGATAAGAAGGATGAATCATAGCTTTACCCCAAAAACTGGTGGTTCTAGTGACAGGCTACAGGATGCTTCATTACGTGCCTTTGATCAGAAGAATGACTGTGTTTTTTATTTTAAAGAAGCAAAACCAGCAAGACATGTTAAAGTCAAACTGAGTTTTATGAACTTGCATTTTCATAAAAATACATTGTTTTTTTAAAAATCTTTGCATTCTTGAATGTTTTGGGTATTTTGGCTTTTGGGATTTATTTTTATTTGTTCTTTGAAAACTAATGCACATGGAGTCTTCCACATTATCTGTTTTCCACTGGAGTCAAGCCCTAAGCAACATACTTAAATAGGCAGTCCTTACAGGATAGTGCAATTGGATAGTCAGTCCTACAGCTCAAAGAATTTGTATATCCTCATTAGAGAATAAATTGTAACCTTAATCTCATGGCCATTTAATACTCCTTCAGTTACACTGACCAACACCTGGAAGGTGCCAACTGTGTGTGACAATATGTGATTTCTTAACTGAAATCTAGACTATAGAATTTGCAAGTGCTATGCAGAGCATTGTAGCACACTGGCCATTTCCCTCCCAGTGAAGAAATTAATTCAGGAGACACATGCCTGCTTGGCTGCTCACTGGAGCTGGCCTGAGCTAAAGCATATGCTATGTGGATGAGGGAAACATGATGAGAGCGTGTGGGTGGGAGACCAGACTGATATTTTCCAAGATTCAGGTCCTCAGAAAAGCAGGGAGACCATTTCATCTAATTTAATGGCAGTGTACCATGCTGGCAGCTTGAAGTCATTTTGGAAAACATAGTTTAGAGAAATGAAATATCAACAAATATTATTGTCCATTTGAAAGCAACTGTAATTCAGACAGAGCTCAGCAAATGGATTGTTGTTATTTAGGGTCTGGGGAGAGCTGCTAGTAATGCAGAGCTGAGCTATACAGGCTGTTATTCCACAACAGCTGATGTGTTTCACACCTGACCAGATTCAGATTTATTTTCAAGAACAGACAATTCCATCTATAACTATCAGTCTGACACGCCCTTGCCCATAATACCCTTTAAAAAAAAATTGTATTTCATCATGCCTACTGGAAAACCTTCTGGTTGTCTCAGAAATTTAGGTCACAAAAATGCCTGAGAGTATGCCATTTGCCTGTTAGTCAAAGTGAGTGTTCTCAATTGATCTGAAAGAGAAAAGCTTGAAAAGAGGAACAAGAGTTCCAATATTCAGCAAATAGCACAAGTGAAATTTTAATCACAGTTTTCAGTAGGGCTGCTGAAATTGGAGGTATGGCTAGAAAAAAATCCCTATATCATCACACTGTTTTCAATAAAAATCTCTCTGTGTGCTTCTATGTGTAAGTCTAAGATAGCAAACATCACGGAAGAGCCTGAAGGAAAAATCCATACTGGAAAGATCTGAATGTAGTGTGTGTTTCACCCAGAAATTCTGATGATACTTGGCCTCCTCAGTGTTAAAAGTAACTCATTTGGGTAACTGCTTCATAAACTTATTAAATGAGAAAATTTTAGTAAAGTTTCCTGTAGATTCATAACTTATATAAATAATGAGAGAATAGACAGTAATTTCTGTATTAAGAAAAAGAAAGAAAATGAGTCTTGCTGGATAGCATTCTAAAACTTCTTTAATTATGACTGTTAATTCCTTCTGTCACTGTAAGCTGGAAACATTTTTAACAGTGTTTCATTGTTTAATTTCTGTGGCACTGGCCCATGTTTATTTCCAACAGAGATGGTATATATCAAAAATTTTGTAATTAATAATGATTTTAAAATTACTGTTGTTTTGGTCACAATTTTTCCAACATTCATCCTGTTTGTAGATACAACCTCAACTTAATTTGGATATTTAAAAATTTAGGATTGTTCTGTCTTTTCAGTGCCATAAAGATATACTGGAATTGTTTTCTTCCAAATTTTTATGCATATATTTCCTTACCTTGTAGTCAACTGCTGTAGTTGTGATAAGTAACTAAATTTGAATTTGAAATAATCTTTGCTGAAGGCCTTGTTTTGACTAATGTTTTTTGTAATAATAACAACTGCTTCAATTTAGGTTTTCATTATTTCTGAGGAAAAAGAACTAGTAATACTCTGGAACTGTGATAATGAAAATTGAACAGATGAAATTGGATGAAAATGGCAAAAAATTCAGTTTAATTTTATTTATTATTTTTCTTTTTTTTTTTTTTAACATAGAAAGGGCTTAGTTGTTTTTCCTTTAAATGAAAACAATGAAGATGATTTTGTAGAAGATAATAGAATATAATAATATTTAATATGAAATAAGGCATTGTAACTCTGTTGTTTTTGAGAATAACTTTGCAAGGAAGTCCTCCACTGTGCTCTCCCTCAAGAATACTGATAAGGCACAAAAGAAACAGTCTGTATTCTTGCAAAGTTTGTTGATATTTCCACAATAAATGTTAATGTGTTCATCAGTTTCAAAATGAAGTATCTCTTGTTGTCTTTTTCATGTTCCACAAACTCGACAACAGCAATAAACAAAATCATATTCAGATAGTAAAATCTTTCAGAATGATTAAGTCATGATTGTGCTCTCATTTGCACCTCTATAACAGCAAATTTATAAATCCAGATCTTCCAGTGTACATTATTCCTAGCTTACACTAAAAAAAAGAAAAATTGAAAGATCATTTGCGGTTTTTCTTTTTCATATTACGCATTAAGTAGAAGCCTTAATAGTCTATTCCACAGAACATCTGGAAGCCTCAGTTAGATAAAACACTGTTGTGTTAGGTCCCTTACAAACATACGCTTGGAAAAAGTCCAATTCTGAAGGAGGTCTCACTTCCAGAAATGCTTGAGGATGGAAAAATAATGATTCGCTTTTTGTAGCTGCAGACACAAATCACAGAAAGGTGATGTGACTTGCCCAGGGATATACATGCAACTGCTGGCAGAGCTGGGATTTACACTTTCATCTGCTCAGTGCCTTAATCAGAAAACCTTCATGCTATTCCTGCAGCCTGGAAGTGACCAGCATTGCTGCAAAACATTGTAGTTTTGAGGAAATAGTATATTGTCCAGCCCTTCTGAGCCCTAGTGTTCCATGAAATCTGTCTGCAAGAGTTTTCAGGGTCCAAAATCTCCCTAGCTGAACAGCGCAGAGTTTAAATTTAAGGGTCAATTAGCAGGATTCACAATACACACTATTAAAGACTGAGGGGGTTTAACATAACTGTGAGAATGTATTTACAGCTGGCATCACGTACATTAGCTGTAGGCGCTGTCAGATCTCTCAATAATTAAATTAGGAAAAGTGACCAAGTTTATTTTAAAAGCATTTTGTTGTTTATACTCACTTGTAATAGCTCTTCCCCTGTGTTCTTTGTATTCTATCCTGTTCTTCTGTAATTAATAAATTTGTATCCTCTGGAATATAACCGCTGGGTTTAGTTCTTGTTATTACAGTATTTCCATTGATTGCCAGCCCATGCCATACCGTGAGGTTTGACATCATGTTGGGGTGTGGGGGCTGAATTTCTCTGTGGCTGACATGCTAACAGCAAGGTTTGAAAGGGCAGATTTCTAAAACAGTGAGCAAAATTATTAACATGAGACTGAAGGGCAAAGTAATAAAACTTTAAAACCACTAACTAAGTCTGGAGGCCATGTAAGAACATTGTAGTAGAGGCACAGATGGTGTGCATACTGATGAGCAGGAAAACATAAAAGAGTGAGCAAAACTGTATGGGTAAATGGAGAATTATGTAACTTTTACTGGGGCAACAGATGCATTATTTTCTAAAGCAAAACCCCACTGCAGACAGCAAAGAGAAAATCAGATGGAAAGCCATAGTAAATTCACTACCAAAAGAAAATCAGGCAGTGAAGGTCTGGAGAGAACAAATAACCTAAAAATAACATAAAAAATAATGAAGTGATGCAACTGGTTAGCACTTCTGGAATCCTGCCCCTGAGATTTCAGAATCTACTCTGATGGTGCTGAATATCATGGTGTCTGTAGTCACCTTGTCTGGTTGTCTTGGCTGAATCTTGAATTGTTGCATCATCAACCCATGACCTCTTTTCTTCTCATCTCCTGAAGCTGGTGAGCCTCTTGTCTTCTGCCTTTGGCTCTGAACAGTGCATGTTGCTCAAACTAATGACACACAGAGAGTAATCACTCTGGAGGGAATTTACTAAATCATTCCTTTATTTTCAGTCCAACTAAAGAATTCATGACTTCATCCATCACAGTAGCAAAACATTCTGCCCCCCAATTCTCCTAATAGTGGAATCATCTCTATTTTAAGGTGATAGCTTTTACCATCTAAGCTAAGTACAGCAGATAAAGATGCAAATTTTCTGTAATTGCCTTGGAATAACTCACTGAACCTCAATTTTTATTCTAAAGCTCATGGATACCTGCAACATTTACCATCATAAATACTCCCAAGTGTTTAATAAAATGGTATTTGTTCTGAATAGAACAAATGCTAGAAAGTCCTGAGATCCACATAGTCCTAAGATCCATATTTCTAGATAACATGTTTGTCTACTTGAAAGGCTCATGTTTGAATAGGAAAATACACCTGGGAAACTGGACATGGGGGAAGCAGAGCAATGAGGAAGATAAGGCAGTCACAGAGGTTGCTGATCCAGCATTTCCCTTGTTTCCAGTAGAACTTCTGAAGCCCCTTAAAAGCCTCTACTCCTTGGTTAAACTCTTAAATGGTTACTGTCTCCAGCGAGCACCATTAACAGACACTAATTGCAACTCTTGCGTTGCTATTACTTAATCTAGCTTATCAAATGTACTGCTTCACAGCAACAGAAAAAGAAACTGAGAAAGTATTCCTAGTCCTTCTGTACAGCTTTTTAGATGCAGTGTGGCTCTCTTCACAGTCTTTCTTTGACACATCTCATTCTTGTCACCAGCCTGAAAGTCAGTTCCTAAAAGTCAGCTCCTAAGTTTCCTTCATTTTTAAGTTGATTGCTATTCTGCCTAAATTTAATCAATTCTTTAATCCCCCCTTTCACTATTCACTGTTGACACATGTGGAGCTCATTTTGCATCCCAATTTAGAAAAAATTAAATTTTTTTTAATAGCAACATCACCCCTTCTGTTTTCTCAAGCTGGAACAGTATTCTTTGACCCTCGGGTATTTTCTGAGCTTTTCAGCTCTGCATCTGAACTCAGCTTGGGGAATTGCACAGTGGGAGAACAAGGAAAGGTGAAATTAATGCCATTTCACAGTCATCCAATATTATACTGATAGCAATTGAGCCTGTCCTTGTGGATCCTGCACTTGGGATCTGCAACAGGATTGTTACCTTATAAAGATGACTCCTTTTTTATTATCCCTTAACTATCTATGGCTGAAAAATAAATTGCCTAGTATATACATGTGATAAACAGTACTGCTGAAATGATGCAAAAGCTTTAGAGATGCCACTGTTAATGGATATGTTTTCAGTAGAATTTTATTTTTATGTGTGCCTTCAAATTTCATAGCACTTTAAAACAGATTAACAATGTTAGAAACATGGGTGAAATATACTTGATGAGGCTATTCTCTGCCAAAACCAAATCTCTGCCCTTAATTCAGTGGCTGTAACTTCTGCATCCTTTCCAATTTTCAGTCAGGGAAGAGACCCTGTGCTATGACTTGGCCAGTGGCATTTATTGAGCTTTCTTCTATTGTGAAACCATGTGCTAGTAGTGTCTGTGGTCTGAACACACCCTCTGATCACTGTGTTGGGAAAGTCCAGTGTGGAATACAGCTCACTGGGCCATAGTGATGCTGGATGTTATGGAGGGCTTTCAGCAAAACCAGGACAAGTTACCAGGAGTCTGCTGCGAGATATGGCCAGCAGTGGTATGAGTTGGAATTAAATAACTGAGATGCTTTTTAAAATTATAAACATAACTATGTAACTTGCTAGATCCTTCCACACAACATTGCAGAATTTACTGAACTATGCTTACTGTGTGCCTTATTTTAATAGGCAACACATTTCTATTCATAAGCTCTCAGTTCTAATAGGAAATACAGGAAATTTTCTCCAGAGACACAAGTAGCGGCAGTATATCTGAATGATTGCTTGGTGAATCACTCCTCTACTCTAATATTGACAGCAGTATCTTCACGTGTTTCTCCACCTTGCAACAGGCTCTTTATCACAGGCTTTCTCTGTTCCATTTATAAATCACCACATCATAGAAGCTTTCTCAGGTGTCTATCATCCCAGCACCCAGCAGTGCATTTGGGCAGACATGCTCTGTCAGGGCTGCCTTGGCTCAGCACAACTCAGGGTGAGAACCTCCTCCCTACCACCCTCTGACCAACCACCCTCTCCCTGCCACAAGGCCACTAACACAGGAGAGGGTGAGCAGGATACTCACAGTTACTGCAAGTGGCTTTCTTCCTTCTTCATTTTTAACTTCCCAATGCATTTCTACTCTCTGAGCGGTATACGGTTGTTTGTGTTGACTTCCATAGCAGTTTTGAGAAATCTTGGGTTGAACCCACTCTTGTATGTGCTTGGTGTGCCCTGCCACCATCCCTGGCCCAGCTCTGCTCCTCACAGAGGGGCCAGGCTGCTGAGAAAGTCCCTGCCCTGGTCTGTCCCACGGTCCCATTGCTACTCACCCTGACCCTGCTTCACTCTGACAGGAGACTCATGGGTTGCAGACAGGAATCCAAAACGGACCCGGGCAGCTCTCTGGTGCCTGCAGATCATGAAGCTTCCTTCGCAGTGGGACGGTCACATAGATTGGATTTTTTTAGCCTTCCTTTCATAATTGCTTCTTGTGATGGAAGGATGGTCTGTACAGGCTAGTGATCATAAATAGCACACAGAAATCAGAGAAAAGCATTGAGGACATGGATTCTGGTGGATACGTATAGCAAAAAAATGGCATTTTAAAGTGAATTTTGCTGGTTAGTTCATCCAACAAATATCATTCTTTCCCTGCTTGAGTGTCTTTCCCAAGAGCTCCTCAAAAACCATCTGCAGGCTTGACATACTGCTCTGCTGGCTGTGACATCTCATTCTCTGGTTTTGATTTTTCCTGGAGGTCTTGTGATTGCTCTTGATTGTATGACATGCCCAGACAGGAAGCCATAAAGCAGAAAGGAATAAAGCACTTTCATAGAGATAAAATCTAGGAAGGATTTGCCTCTGTCATTGCCAAAATAATTATTCTGGGTCTTCCCTACATTGTGTGTCCGAGCAGTTCCGGACAGAGGGGGTCTTGCAGCAGATCATACAGATTTCTCTGATGCATGAAGCTCATTTTTGATAGCTCTCTGCTCTGGTACGCCTCAGATGCAGTCAGGGATACATACCAGAATGCGTGGACTTGGGAGGGAAACTCTGGAAACGTTATGGTATCCCTGTGTACAAGGTTCTCCACAGAAAATGGTCAGTAGCTCTTCCAGGTGAAAACTGAGCATCACTTGGCTCCAGCAGCCCCTAAGATCTATCTGCTGTTTAGATCTCCCCAGGTCCCAAATACACAGCCTAAGCTCAGCATTTCCTCGCTTTCTGAGGGGTTCACTAAATACTTCATGTTGAATTCCCTAGCTGAAAAGAAGCTGTACCCTAAAATGTTTATATTCTGTAAATTGCTTCTAAAATTGCTTAGCTATTTCCCGTGGACTTTCTGTTTGTGTGAAAATAACTACCAGTTTCCCACCAATTTGGGATGATTTACTTTTATTGTGCAGTGGTGGTTACTTGACTTTCATAAATTGGCCAAGAGTTGATCCTTACTTGTTAAAACAGATATTATTTACCATGCATAAAGTTAAATTCAGTGTAACTATTGTAGAAGCTGTACCTTGCTGGTGTGTTTGTGTCAGTGTTATGAGTGCATGTTTTTAGGTTACAGCAAGCTGTGTACTTTAATATGCAGATGCTTTATAGAGGTCTTATATTCAAGATTTTTTTTTAAGATAAATAATGAGACAAATAATAATAATTCTAAACACATTCAGCAAACAACTCAAAAAAAGAGGTTCGCATGACTAGAGCTGGTGAAGATGTGGGACTGTGTCACTCTGAGGGAAAAAAAAGTAAAAAAGAAAGACTTGGAGTGAAAAATATTCCTGGAACAGAAAAAAGTCACAAGGAACCATGCTAATTAAAAAATGAAACCTGCTTGCTTTGTTATTTTTCCAAATTCTTTATGAGCCAAAAAAAAAAATAAATCATATGCCTAATAGTTCTAAATACTCAGCATCAGATAATATTGTTCTCTGCAGAATACAACTACTGTTTCCAGTTGGTTCATACCATGACTTTCTAAATGCTCAGCTCCCCACATCTTCACTTTTGATGAAGTACAGTGAATAAATAGAGTTAATATCTCAAATATTTTAAGCTAAATAAATTAATTACCATTGCTAAGTTAGAGTCATATCTATACGTAAAGCTGTAACTATTGGAAACAATATGAGTAATGAGGCCAGGTGGTTTATCTTGGAAAGCATTTTGCTTGACTTTTATAGGTAACATGAACAAATTGCTTAATGAATGTTAGAATTACATAAATATTCTGCAGCTGTAGGACCAAGAGCCTGAGCCTTCTCAGTTCTTGTGTTCCTTTGAACAGTGTATCTCTTCTTAAAATCTCCTAAGGTTTTGAAAAATCAGAATAAAATATTCAGTAGAAAAAATATTGAAAAATATTGGTTTATGACAACAATATTAATAATTCCAATACTAAACCAGAACTTTTCATCTCTTCATAAAGAATTTATAGATGAATGCAACATTTTTGATTATGCAGTAGTTCTTATTCCTGCAAATGAAAATTCAGTTTATGCTTTCATGTTTTCACGAGGTACATGCTGTGTATGCAAATGTTTGAATACATCTCTTCATCTTTAATCTGCATCAGTAGTGCCTTTATATTCCTTTTCAACTTTTACCTGCAACTTCTTTTTTTATTTTAAACAGTGGGGAACTAATAAAAAGGATCAGCTTCTTCTATATGCATTGTTGTTGCCTTCATTAATGCATTTAATAAAATCTTTAGCATTTTACAAAGAATTGAAATTTTTAATTCAGAAACATCCATTGGAAGAGGAATTGCTTTTCTTTGAGTGATGTTGCAGAAATTCAAGCTTCATTTGCTAAAGGTTGATCACTGATGTCTAAATTTTTCATTCTTTGTTTTTAAATGTTTTAATTAGAAAAATCAAAGTCTTCTCCAATTTCACAAGACAAAACACTATTTGTTTTCTATTTTTGTAAGTATTGTGAAAAGCATCTTCCAGCCACTTCAGAAGTATGAAGGGTAGCCACAGTAGGATAGTTTAACAACTCAAAATTCTTGGACAACTATCCTGGGAACGGGGGAGGGGGTGTGGTATATAATTTAGGTCAATATTTTTATAGATTTATATTATGAAGCTGCAGAGATAACCATCCCTTTTAATATTTTTCATGCTGCAGGGTGACCTGGTTTATAGTAATTAACAAGGCTGTGGGGTTTGAGAAGAGGTACCTATGGCTGTACTTCCTTGAAGCTGATGGGAGCGACCCAGAGGACCAGCTCAAACTTCTGTGTGCACTGCACAGGAAAATGTGGGATACTTGCGGAAGAAAAACAGCCTTGCAGGCTCGTGCTGCTCAGGAAGACCAGTTAGAGCTCCACAAGAAGAACTATTCATAAAACTGAATGAGCAAGTTTTGATACCAGCAGCAACTGCCACACAAATTTACTGATCTTGTCAGGGAGCATTTCTTTGTCTCAGTGTCAAAGTGAAAATAAGTTAACTCACCTGTAAAGTCCCTCAGAAGTTCAGTGGGCTCTCAGAAGTGCTTTTGGAAGAGAAACGAGAGCGGTGCTGAACATGATGCTGACTGAAGAGTCAGCTGGCAAATGCCAGGGATCCCACCATGAATGACTGATGCCAGGGCAGTGCAGTACAGCTCAGCTCTGACTGAATGATGGTGACACCAGCCCACGCCTCACAAAATCACAGAGTGTATTCAAGTTGGAGGGACCTCTGCAGATCATCTAATCCAAACATTCTGCTCAGAGCATGCCTCAGGATGGACCTCCTACAGGCACATGATTACAGTGAAAATAGCTTGCATGCCGAGATCCCGAGGAATACTTCCTCCTGTATTTTATTATACACTATGAGTTTCAAAACAATTTATACCCTGCCTGTGGGTCTCTTGGAGGTGGAAACTGTCATGACACCATGCCAGGGAGTGGACTGAGAGATAGTTCCTGTGTTATAACTAAAAGTTATTTCCACTTGAATTGTGGTTTCATAGCAGGCAGGACAGGCAAAAGAGCATACCCATTATAGCACTTTTTCGTTATAACCACTGAATTTGAATCTTTGTGAGACAAGCCATGTAACTCCATGCTGCTGGTTCAAATATAAGTGGATGCACAGAAATTCAGGCTGCAAGTGGTTGTCTGAGCACGTGGCAGGCAAACCTGACTGTAGCATCCCCCAGTCAGGGAGGAGCAGCTTCACCTGCAATGGACTGACCAAGTCTAGAGCAGGGAGAGGGCTGTTGAACTGAAAGAAAAAGTTATCCTAGTTCTCCTGGCAGTTCTGGCAAAAATGATCCATAGCAAGATGGTAATTTTCAAGTTCTTGTTTAGTTTTCTCCATATGCCTGTTGTGTTCTTTCTTCCTGACCTGTGGAAAACTGAGTTGAGATTGTTATCTTGAAAGGCAGCAAAAAATCTGTCAAATAGCATTTCCCCCACAAATTTCTGTAGCTCATCTTCTGCATCCTCACAGTTTAAATCCGAAGAGTTAAACCCCCCAAAAAAACATAGTTGCCTCCCAGAAGTATAGCTGATGGAAAAATACCTAAACATGGGTTGAAGTTACATCGAGGAGTAGAGTGTATTTCATAAACTAAATAATCCCAAACTTCTTTCACAGCATAAAGATTTAGTTTGCTTAGGTCTACATTTTCAGTTTTAGACTGAGGTCTCTCATCACCTTCTGATGCAGTGAAAATCTTTTCTTTGTTGTGTGTTAGGACCTAGGGTATGTCAGTTTTGAGGTCAGTCCATGCAGATCTTTCCCGTACAGACAGGTATTTTATGTTCTAATAAAATATGTTATTTTATTTCGTGCTTAAGCTAGAATGATTAGGTTTCTGAACAGAGAAAACTAAAACAAACTGGTAAGGAAAAGCAGTGAGAAATCTCTTAAACATGGTTCTACCTCTAGGTCAGTTCTGTCTTCCTGAGTTTCAAGAGACTCTATATGCACAAGCTTTCCCTCATGCCAAGAGAATTTGACCTTCAGACCAGGTTTGTTTGCTCCTTGCTGAGAATTTTATCTGCCACACTCAGCAGCATCTAGAACAGTTTGTCTCAGGAGCAAGTTCATCTGCCCTCCAGGGTATACCAGCTGCTGGGTTGGTTTTTTTTGTTTTGTTTTGTTTAGTTCTTTTTGTTGTTTGTTTTGTGGTTTTGTTTTGTTTTTGTTTTTTTCTTTCTGTAAGGGAATCAAGAGCAAACAATTCAGACTCTATCTCAATCATTTTTCTGAATAAAATTAATTATATCATGACTGCTGAGTTTATTTACATTGGGTAGATATTTATATTAGATAGTTATGTTTATTTATTTATTAATATTTATGTTAGATATCCAATGATTACTTCTCTATTAAAAACAAAAATATTTCTATTCCTAGTCTAAAATTACGAGGACAAAAATTAAGCAATTAAAATTTCAGTAAATTATCACATTAGGCTTTATCTGTGTTGTACTGATAAAGTGATAATAAACTGACATGACAGCCAGGAGTCCAAGCAAGGCTCATTCCCTCAAAACCACTTGCAAAGAGCTGCAGAAGAAAGAGCAACCTAAAAAAAAAAAAAAAAAAAAGGCAAAACCTTCATTACAACATTCCCAGTCTGAATACAAGCATAAAACCCAATCAACCTGCTTTTAAATCTATAGATTTTGGTATGATGCCAAGATGATTAAGATAATTGCCAGCTCATTTTTTCTAACATTAAATAAAATCGCTCAGCAAGCTTCCTCATGATAATCAGGATCACCTCACATCTGCATTATGAAATGGACAATTTAAAATATTTATTTTAGAGCCACAGTGCAAGACAAATACATCCTGTATTTCACTCTTCAAAACAATAGGATATCTAACTATAAAAAAAAAAAAAGATCATCACATCAAATATCTCACCATCTTACTCTAACATTTGAATTGCAGATATGCTTCCCATTTTTAGCATTATTTGTTAAAGGCCAGGAATGACTTATCTTCCTTACTTTAGTTTTGGAAATGGGAGAGCTTTGTCCAAATTTTATAGGATATTGCCTTTAGGTTCTGCTTTAGGACACCTTGTGCTTGTGGCAGTGTGGAGGCAGAGGGTATATTATTCTACAAGAAAAACCAAGTGTAAGCTCTCAAAATGCAGGCACCTTGTCCCGCTTGGAAACCACCACCTCAAGCTGAGATGAAATCTTTAACCTTCTTCTGGACATAGGAGCATTCCTGTGTCCTATTGGACCATGTCAGCTCTTGCTGAGACATTGCCCCAGTCCTGTTTCTGGATTTGGACTGGGATGTCTGGGATTTTGTGCTTATCCAAATTCCTTGTCACTAAAGGACAGATGAAAGATCAATAATCACAGGAAGGCAGTAAGGTCCCTTTGGAATTTTTCCATTTTGCCTAAACACTGAAGTATTTCTTGGGTTTGAGAGCATCTGTCATTTAACACTTGCATCCTGAAACAAAAAAATAACTCCTGGATGTGGACAATTTGGGTTCAAATGGGAATTGCAGACCAGAAAGAGGGAGTCAATCCAAACCCCAGTCTTCAAAATGAATGAGCCTGGTGTCAGCCACACTGGAGGTGCCTGAAGACTTTTTTGACAAGTGATCATCATGCCTGTAACTTTCTCATGGAAAGTTTTAACTGTTAAAAAAGTCCAAGTGTAAGGAACTATCAGGATGCAGCACTGGTGGGGCAGGAACTTCCTGCAGTGTCCCCATCCCACTGGAGGTGAGTGGGGCTGGTGACCAGGACAGGTGAGTCAGGGTCAGGAAAGGGACTGGGCTGGACAGACATAGCTCTGACCAGGACCAGGGAAAGGCCTGAACTGGGCAAAGAGGATGAGGGTACTTGAGAGCAGGACACTGGTGAGAGTGGTCAGGGACATCAAGACCAATTAGTGCATTCTGAACCAAGTAAACTTGGTTCAGAAATGCTCATTAGAGTCAGGCAAAGCCCAAACATCCTTTCGTCTCCTACCAAAAAGTGATGGTGGTAGGACAAGGGGTAGTGCAGAAGAAAGACTAAAGCTTCTTGCCACAAATGCAAATTAAAATATGTTCAAAGCAAAACATTAATAAAACATATCCTACTGAGATAATTAAGCACATGAGATTTTCTGTACAAGAATGCAACTAACAAACTTTTTTATTTTCACATAAAATGAAATAAAATAAATCTTTTCAGATCAGTATGTAAATCAAAACCTAAATAAAATCATGCATTTGCAGACCATCTGCCTTCAGAGAACAGTTTTGACTGTGATAAGCCATTTAATGATGTTGCTCACACTAACAATGCCTATGAATTATAGGAGTCATGTGCCTTGCAATAATTTGCTCTTGTGTGTCTTTTCCTAAATACCTTTATTGTCGTTATTACACCCTGCCACAAGAATTTATCCAAAGTAGGGTTTAATTAAAGCTGGATGAAAGCTCAGTTCTCAGACAAGAATGTTGAGCTTGGTCAGATGAATGCTATTTCAAGCTCTGCCAATGATTACTGGCTGATATTTCAGCAAAAGGCAATATTCAAAATAATATAATTTACCTGGTAGTACTTTGTGATAGAATGCATGGCTTATAAATAAATTCTTGCTTGAACACAGTGTGATTTGCTTTATCTTCTGCCACATGAATTTTGATTATCCAGCTTATCATGTGTAACTGCAAGCACCGCTCACAAGTTTATCCACTTCTTTTTAAACTCAGCTGTAGCACACAAAGGCTTGAGCTTCTCTAGCCATGGATTGTGGAAAGCCTACCTAAAAATTGTAAGTTATATCCACTGTAAACACATTCACTTGTTATTAAATATATAGCATGGCTTACGTGATTCCAGGAGAAACTGAATAAGAATTTTAAGTTTTCATTTCAGGACACAATATGCTGCCAACACATGGCAGCAGCTGAAGCGAGCCCTAGGCTCAGAGGCCTAACTCTCTGGGAAAAAGGAATGTCAGCTGCAGGATTTCAGAACTTGTGGATGGTATGTAAGATGAAATTCTTCAGACTTATCCCAGATCTTCCTAGGATACTTGGTTCTATGCCTGTAGAAATCAGATTATTGGGTTTTATGAAGGGGTCGGGTCAGTCATCACTTTGCTATCACAGGGGAAATAAAATGAAATGAAGGGTCAGGAAAAGCTCTTCTCCAAAAGGGTTCTGGGGCCAACACCATCTCATGCATGCTCCAGTCAAGTCGTTCCATTGTTAATTACTTGCTTGGTTTGCAGTAGAGATGAACAAAATGTTCCCAGTAATACTCCAAATGATGTGAAATATGCTTGTTTCTTATTTTTCATTGCAAATGAAATAATTTCAGTGGTTTTGTTTAGATCCACAAAAAGCTTTTGAGTGAAAATGGGTCTTTGTTGAGTAGAGAGAAATTGGTATTTATAGAAAAAGCATTGAAAAAATGCTAGTCTTTGCCATTCTGATGTGAAAGACAGTAAAACTCACCTGAGCTTCATTTCATATTCTCTGATCCTTAAGGTGAACCTCAGAAGTTATAAATATAGGTGGAAAAATGAAACACAAAACTCTAAATGATAACTTGTCACATTTCACCTTGCTTTATTCCTACAACTTATAGCTAAATTGGTAAGAGAAGAGAATTAACTCTAATTAAAGGGGTAGAGATGATGCTTTAAAGAACTTGAAAAATCTCATTACTTGCATGTAAGATAGAGAGGGCCTGGTTTGCATTTATGTAAATCCACTGGAAGAAATGCAATTATACTAGCATAACTTAATATGAAGATGAATCAAACTTGATGTCTTTCTTTATAGCTCCAGGGCAAAAAGCTGGATTCCACAAAGACCTTTAAGGTGAAACTCAGGGTTTCTAGTTGATAGGTTATTTCAATGTTTTTGCCTCAGGCAAACATTTAAAAAATCCTCTTTATTATATTATTTTTTAAAGGGTAAAGTGAGGTATTTGCTGGGAGTAACTTTTAGGTTATGTGTATACTGGTCATGTATACTCTGTAACTGAGCCTGCTGGTCAGCAAAGCTCAGGGTTTTTGCTTGCTGGAGATATTTATTATATAATGTTCTTCGTAACATCCAGTTCTCTGGGGAATGTTTGAGATGCCCAGAATCGAAAGAGCTGCCACTCATTGGAACGACTTCTTAGGGTCAGCAAGGAAGTAGTTATCTGGAGCTATATTGTTTTGTGCATTTCAGATCAGACCTCTAAACCACTATTTTGCAGAACAACTGTGTTACTGGTGTATGTCAGAAGCAAAAATTTCAGTAAGTACATTGGACATTTCTCCAAATGATCTAACCTGAACTGATACTGATGTGTAAATGGCTGACTCTTTTTAAAGATACAATACATATGTGTGTGCTTACATATAATTTGTACAAAATATCCCTATTTATATACAGGAATACACCAAAAAAAGATATGTCAATATTTATCAACAGTTAACTATATCAACCTTTATATATATTTGCCTATATTCATATATCAACAGAGATAAAATAGATTAGGGGAAACAGAATCAGGTTTTTGGGGTTGGTTATTTTATCCAAATAACAATTCTAATGTTTCATTGATTTTAAGGGCAAAAAGAATGGCCAGTAATTAATCTCCAGCAAAACAGAAGAACATTCAGAAACCTCTTGTGAAACTCTGAAAACATGATTACAGCAACAAGTGCTAAGGGTCTGTATCTATGCTTGAGTGTCATCAACTTTATATTAGTGCCACTACCATTACAAGTAGAGAAACAACCTCACTGTCACAATTTGGGATTTCCTCCAGGTGTGTGTTGCTGAAGATACCCTCTTTTTGTGACTTGTACTGGTGTGTTTATAACTAGCTCAGCTGTTTCTAGGTGAGGGTAAGGCATAGACAGATTTCATCCTTTTATATGCTTAGTTTAATGCAATAACCCTAGGAAAAGGAAAATGGGTACCCTGTCCAAGTGGCCACAGCACTGGAACACCATGCTTGAAGTTGCTGCCAAACTGAATTGGAAGTTTCTTGTTTATATTACTAATTCAGCTCCATTTTTTGGGGGCAGGAATATTTTAACAGGTAGGTAATCCTGTACACGATTTGTATATAATGTCAGAGACATAATAATGTGCAGTGTCAGAGGCATAATAATGTGTGTAAACATGACGAGGAGACTACTGCAGTTTGTTGCAGTCTGAGAACTAAATGCATAAAAATTAACTCTAGGAATGTAGAAGTCACCTGATCATAAGTTGATTTTCTTACTACATATAACTCTCAGCATGAGCTCATCACAGGTTGTCAGATTTAGGCATGTTACACTAGTTTAAAACTTCTATCAATTTTACATGTTCTCTTGAACTCATATACCACTCCAATATAGCAAACACGGTTATGAAATTTTCATAGAGATTTTCCTGTACTGCCTTATACAAGTAAACACTCTGTCTCATTGTTTTGAGTTGTGAAATAAGAAAATGAAATGTGGAAACCGTGATAGGATAATTAATGTAGTATCTTGCAAAACCATTTTTACTGACACAGCTTTAAAGATTCCCTGGTTTTGATCTCTGACAGAAGAACTGTTTTAAAAAGAAAATTTCTCTCCCCAATAAATTGATTGGTCTTAGGCAATTCTCCTCTGGCTACCATGCTGACTCTCCATATGTAATAACCCGTGATTTAGGTAACCTGGGAAACCAGTACTCACAGATGTAAAGATCTACTGTTTTTCATATTTTCCCATTTCTTCTCTTATCTCATCTCAAAACCATTGAAAGGGTACATAATAGTGAACCAACATATATAAAGGTGTTCTAATAGTCAGGCTACTGGGGCAAAAATGTCCTTCTCCAGGTGTGCAGAGAAGATATGAAACACACTGGGAATTCAGAGCACACATCTATATGCTGTCTCAGGAATGAATAAGGAAGATGCTTTTAGGATAGCTGCAATTATTGACAGTTCAAGCTACAACTAAAATGCTGAAAGTAGGGAACAGAAAATGATTTTATGTAGCTCTGCTACAAGAGGGTGGGTATAGGCTGATTACTTTGCTCACCACACACTAAACTTGTGCATGGGTGAAAATAGCTTCCTATTGACACAAAGACAAGATTCTCTGGTGCACAAGTTACAGAGCTGACCAGAATATTTGTTCAAATACAACTGTTATTTTCTAAATAGCTCTACCAGGGTGCTGTGGTCAAAGAAAAAACTTGGAAGTTTGACTGGGGTACCGCTTTCTTCCAAGGGGAGATGGAGAAAAGGGAAGCTGACAAATCTAACTGTTCCTTTACTCCTTACAGAATGAGTTGTTCAAGAAGGGAATAGACAGTTATACCACTTTCCTGATTTGTCCTCTTTAAGTAACAATGTGTGTGTGGAAGGAATCTTGCGTGTCCCATGAGGAGACTTGTTTGGAAGACATTGCATTTCCATATCTGTGTGCTGACCGGAATCGCTGTACTTCTACTTACCAAATTAATTACTGTGCTATCAGGAACTGACACCTTACAGCTCAGTCTCAAGAACACACTGACCAATTTCCTTTGCAAGCAGATATTATAAGTGAAATTACTGTTTGAAACTGGGTATTCAGTCTTCAGTTTGAATCAGTGATAAGTATGGAACATCAGCTAGCACATTAATAAGCAGTTGACCTATGCTGGCTCCAAAATGTAACAGAAAAATTAAGTTACATATAATAATGAAGGAAAGAAAATGAAATTTTCTAGAAGTAAATACAATTTTCTAAGTGGATCTGATATGTGCAGCATCGTGTTATATTTTTTTTCCTGATATAGTTTGCTGCAAACTTGAGTCTTTCTGAGGGGTATGTAAGAAATATATAGAATTTCATTGAATTATCCAGGCTTACTAAAGTGTACATCTTGCTACACATAATTTCATAGTGACAAAGAATACATATTACTTATGAAAGCAATAGGAAAAGATTCATACAGCTGATCTGTGGTCATGATTCCTGTGTGGGTTCGATCTCTAAATAATCCTTAGAGTCCTGTTCAATATCTTAGGGTCAAACACCACTGAAAATTAAATTTTAAATTAAGTACGTGCATACCATTGTTGATCTATAGTACCAAATAATGTACAATTCAAATTTATGGGAGAGGTAAAATGAACATATAGTGTGGGATGTGAAGTGAATGGTAATATAGTGGGTTTGAGGGTTTCCCTTCCTATGTAGTCATCTTTCAGACATGTATCTCTTCCAATAGAAGACATTCCCAGGACTCTGCCACTAGACAATATATTAGCCTTTCCTAAATTCAGGGTCAGTTGTGGATGTTTATTCCATTTTATATGTATCCTTCCCTTGCTCACCTGTTTTCTGGATTTAAAGATCTAGTTTTCCCTTGCTAATATTTCCATTTATCTTTCTGCCACTTAATCTCCTCAGCTCCTCTTCACTCCTACCACCTACCACTCTAACCTTCTCACAAGGATGAAGCTGATGGAAACAGAAAAGGACAGTGGAGATGGAAAACACTAGTTTAGTGTCATCTTCTGTCAGCTTCGTCATTTTAGAAACTCATTAGGGAAAATCATATTGTTTAGGTAGAGTTTAAAACAATTTTTAAACTACCCTAGCACATCTGAGCTGCATGATCTATTCTAATATCTCCAAAACCTGGAAGGACCCAGAAAAATTAAAGGCCCAGATGGAGATCATGGCTTGGTCTCAAGCAGACTGTGGATTGAAATGTTGTACTTCACAAATTTTGGATCTTTTCTTCAGTCTGAAACTTGAGAATAAGGACACCCACCAGCATACTGTTCATATCCCAGAAAAGATTTGAACTTTCCTTGCATCTCACCAGGAAGCTGCAAAAAACCTGGAATTCCAAGGTTTTCAGTTCACCTTAGGAGAATATGCTAGTCAAACACAGGGGAAAAACTGAATTCATGTAATAGTACAATACAAAACCTCTGCTTTCAAGGTAAAAGTCTAGCGACAAACATCTGCTGCTCCATACCTACAGAGTTGACCCGTGAAATTTGTTAGATTAAAGAGAGATATCACCAGCAGAAATCTACAGTGCTTGTGGTGCTCTTTTGCAGGAAGAACAAATGGTTGATACTGGTGCTTTTTATGGCAAAGGAGGATGAAATTCCATTTATGCTCCTCCAGAAAAAAATAGAGCAGACTCATGCTCAGTAGAGCAGCAAAGGGTTTATCTTTTTTGGCAAGCAAGGCGACTGAACTAAGCAATGAAGTGCTCCTTTATGTACTTTATTTGACAAAGCAAAAAATATCCCAGGGAACTTGGGAAACCTTGCAGGACAGTGTCAGAAGACAAGTGGGGGAACTAGCTTAGAATAACTTTCTCTGCACCCCATCTCAAAAAAACCCACCCCCCAATCCAGTAAGAGGAAACTGTGGGAGGAAAGAAAGTTCTGATTCACAGCAGAAACAAAAAACTAATGCAAAAAGAACAGCCTCCATATGCCTCAATAAAGAGCCTCATATGTCTTTAATTAGCTCATTATAGAAGAGTGTAAAGCAGATACAGTAACCCAGTATGGAATTATCAAATGAAGTGGTATTAAAAAAGCAAACAGGGAGGAGATGCAGGTTATGCTCTTGGTGCATCATTCTAAGCAGAAGGGAAAAAGAAGAAATCAGTAAAGTGTAAGGAAGAAGGATGAAATGGAATAAGAAAGATGGACATAACCTGCTATAATGGAGTGAGAGAGGGGACTTGTTGGGATTTGGGTTTGCAGTATATGAGACAAAATGGCTTTTTGTAGTTTTCTTGCTAAACTCCCTTCTTCTTCC
>JAWWES010000001.1:105113038-105146356 GCA_035583135.1 Lophotriccus pileatus | reverse complement strand
CTCCCCCCACGAGAGAGGGGGAAAAGAAACAAATTTTCCAACTTAGTTTTAAAGGCACAAAAACAAACCATGACAGTCCCTTTCAACGTCAACCATCCTGTGACTCTGCGATTATGTCTTGTCTCTAAAGGCATTGGGGACACGTGGCACTTTATCATATAAACTCAAGAACTAAAGTTCTCAATTTAGCTAGATTAAACAGGCATGGATCGAGGACAACAATATTCAACATCCTGGTCTGAATGACAGAATTAATTCAGAATGTCAAACTGTAGGTTTCCTCTCTTAACACTAAACTACAGATTATGAAGTGTCAATTGCTGAGTAATTGGGTGGAGTGGAATTCCAGGAGTTCAAACACCGAATCAGGAATATTTTCTAACACTTCGTAAAAAGCTAGCTTCTTTTTGACACATCAGCATTTTCTGATTAAAGATTTACTCAATATTTTCTAATTACTTCTAAAGCTACACAGTTGGGACTTAGGGGATAATTATATTAGGAGATTGTTACACAGATCATCATTATTAATAACAGTTCTAAAAAGTAAATGTATGCAATTACAGTTCAAAACTAAGACAAGCAGGACATTTTCTACTACTATATGATATTCATTTAAGACACCAAACAGGTTACTTTTGAAAGAAATTTGAAAGGAAGTTCTTTCTAATGACAAGCTCTGCAGTGATCCAGAACAAAGAAAAAGATTCTCTAAGAAGAAAAAAGAAAAAGGGTCTCTGACAAAGAACAGGTTTAGGGCAGCTTCAAAATCACTGAGGACAGGGGTAGGCACACATTATAAAATTTAATAACTAATAGTAATTTTCGGAATAATTTTGGAGTACCCTTTTCTGATTTCTGACTTCACTAGTGATTTTGTCTGGAAAAATAATCCCAAACAAAGAGCAAATAAGGACTGAAGAATCTCAATAGCTGCTAAAACAGAAGAGCCACAAAGATGCCATGAGTTGCATCTTAACAGCGTCTTCTTCAACATCTTCTTCACAGCAACTGCTGTGGCTGAAAGCCCTAAGTACAACGGAAGCCCTATTGTCAGGCTTCATTTTGCCACTTGAGCTGTGATAATCTGTTTCAGTTCCACATCCTAGACAGTGTTATTTGTTTCAGTTTCAATATCTCCAGGTGAACAAATCCCTATTTTTTTCTTACTTGTCTCTTGTTTGTCCATAACAGTTTTCATTGATGGATTGGAACACACTCATCATGCAGGTTTCTTCAGGGCCATGAGAAATGCAACTCCCACTGGTTTTTTCTCCCTAATGAAGTGCCAATAACATTTATATGTTGTCCCATAGTGATGTACACATTTTGTGATATGAATGTGAGGATAATAGTGAGGAAACTATTGAAATCTTCTCCCATCGGTCCCTGATCTGCTTTGCTGGTCTAATCAGAGGGTCATGGTTACAAGGCCACTCACTCCCTCCCTACAACACTTTTGGACTCAACATCCCTATTTTCTGGAGCAAAGGTTTATTAAACAGGGAATCTACTCCCCCTCAGCCGAAACCCTAAAAGTCAGCTGGGGAACAGGAAAGGAGGGTGGCAAGACCAATGGACTTACACTGTTCCCAGGGAAGTCAATTGTGGGGACATTCTGATTCTGTGAACACACAGAAGCTGATGCAATCAGTGACAAATGAAGGCTGGTAATAACAATTATAATTGCATTCGGTAGTATTTTACTCAGGTGCAATATCTTTTAGCTTCCTAAAACAATTGCAAATGATTCTATTTAATTAAGCGATTAAAAAAGAGCTGGGCATAAAATGAAGCCATGTGAAGTGTGTGGTTTGTTCAGGGTGCTGCCTGCAATCACAGATAGGTTCAGTTCAAGACAAGTGATACCGAAAAGTCATTCTGACAGCATGAGATACTCCTCACAGTGTTTGAAGAGATAGAAACTACTTTGGAAATGGAAATACATATTTTTTTCTCTCTTTGCAACATAATTAATTACTCTCAGCAGATAATTGGTCTAAAACCTTGTTTGAATTCAGAGAGATGTGTCTTTGCATCAGGAAAGATTTCTGACTACAAAACATTCTCCATTGCTCCTCCCCTGCTGGAAGGAAAAAGTGCATAAAGCATCCTTCTCCCTGCCTTCTTTCTCTCTCTATAGTCAATTATTTCACATTAACCTGAAAAAAATGTTCTCTCTCTTTTGTCTTCTCTCCTTTCCTCCATTTGCTTTCAGTCTGGACTGTATTTGGCACCTGAATTACACAAAAAGCCCTAGGATGGAGGAGGAAACACACATGGCTGTGGGCCTGCTTCAGAAAAAGTCCTGGGCCTACTCTCATCAACAGTGCAGATTCCATCCACCATATGTGCTCCAAAAGAAATTATCTTTGGGGGGGGAAATGCAGCAGCTGTGTCAAAATGGTGCTGCAGTGGTGCTAGGGAGCCCTACTCACCGGGGCAGGGAATTTGCTCTCATACTTATGTTGCTGATGTGAACTACTATCTCTGCTTGGGTTCCAAGAAGGCTGCCCTTACAGGGAATTTCCAGTGTAATTTGTGTAGGTATGCAAATGTCTTCAGTGGTCATAATCCAGATTACTGCAAACATATGTGTTTGTGTATACTATTTAGAAATTTTCACACATCTCTATGTACAGTTCTATATATATATACACCTATGTATATACTCACACATTTACACACTCACATCCTCCCTGTCAGTGGCACAAGTAAACCAACTCCCTCAGTGAGACAGTTTAACCATACATAACATGAGCAGAGGCATTTGCCTGATCAAGCAGAACAAGGAACAAAGGTAAATTTGCCAATTCAAGAACATCTTGCTGCACTTAGTATATTAAACAGGCATTTTGTTTCACCATCTCTTCTACAATGCAGCTAAGTCTCTTATCGATTTGTGCTTGGAAGTGTCAGAGTTCATTTAAATAATGATATAGAAGGGGAAAAAAACTTTTTAGAGATGGAGTTTAAAAGCATTTACAAGATGGAATCAAGGAGGGAATGTCAGTCAATAAGATCTTCTACAGGGAACAGTAATTCCCATTCAAATGACACCTCCCATAACTGTGAAAGAGAACACTTTACAGAGGGAAAGCTCTTCTACAGTTTGTGAAATTGAATCTAGAAAGTTAAGTGTTTTGATCTGGGAAAGTTCTTTGGCAATGTTGGAGGTTTTCCTGACCTTTATTTGCCTAAGGGAAACTTTAACTGAAATAAGCACCAACTGTGCATGTGTGCATCACCATATATTATGAAATAAAAGCTTCCTTTTATTCTTTCATTTTTGCTTCTGGATTAAACATTTATGAAAAAATATACTGCTTGATCTGAGGTGTGATTTGTGTCTCGTTTCATGAAAGAGACTGCAGCTCAATTCATGCTCCATAAAGCTGCCAGATTTGTTAATAGAATCAGCAAATATAAAACCCTGGTACATGCCAGCAGATATTTTTTAGTAGCACAAGAACTTGAATGACAAATCCAAAAGAAATCCTCCTGTCCTGCAGATTGAGCAGATACTACGAACAAGCTCATTAAGTGTGAAGACCTGTTAGTCCTAGGAAAACCAGTGAAATCCTCAGTGCTCGAGTGGTGCCAGATGGAAACAGCAAAACACTGGGAAGGGTTGTAGGATAGGGAACAAGGGTGCACAGGCCATAGAATAGACTGGTGAACTAAGTAGTCTTTGACAACTTTTCTTTGATGAGATACCAACAAAAATCTACTGGAGATCACATGATGGATTTGGAATAAAAATATAATTTAAAAGAAATTTTAGTGAAGAAAAATGTTACAATAGCTTCCCTAAATACTGTCTTTTAGCCTATGGATGTAAATTGAATGTAAGAAATTAAAGTCTTCGTTTGGTCAAGAAGTGTCTTTGAGAAGAATTCTGTTTTATAAAAAAGAAAAAATAATTCAGATTTTATCTTTGATTTGAGGTATGCACCTTTGTTGCATTTAATGACAGTTGAAATCTCAAAGAAGAGTTTTGTCACTTAATGTTGAGTAATTCTGAACACTATGTGTTAAAGTTTCAATATTTTATACATATGTTTGCTTATCATATCACTTAAATTCTATGAAGGTGAGTCTTTTTTTTGTGTTTCACTCATTGCTTGGTGAAGGAATGAGAGGTGTGAGATTTACATACAAGTACTTGATGAAAATAGGATTATACACATGAAAAATAATTACTCAGATTGCAGAAATGCTCATGATGACTGCTGGTACTATAATTTTTTTTAATTGTGATTAATGTAACAGCCACCAAATGTGACAGGCAGAATCACAGCTGGAGGAACCATGTTTCCAATCGAAGATCTCAGGAATAGGGTAGGGTGTATGAACATAAGTATGATAGTGGAAGCAAGGGGAAGAGTGTCCTGCTGTGTTTCTGCCATGACAATCACTTAGGTGGGAGTAGGAATGCTACCTTTGCCCCAGGTCAGCCCCTGCTCCTACAAACTAGCCTACCTTCTGCTACTGCCTCAAAAGCCCTTAATCCTTTCCAAAGTGCTCTAGACCAGCACAATTTGCCCACCAGAAGCTGCTTAGGTGGCCTGAGCCGGTTTATACCCTCACACACGATGCTGTCCTCTTCCCAAAATCCCACATTCTGCAAGACTGTCACCATCTGGGAGCCCCCTCTATACCTGCTGGTCTGCATCAGCCTTTAGTGCAACACATAATGTCATGGGTGGATGGGTGTTCTTGGGTATTTTATAGCAACACACACAGACACAAACAGATAAAATCTGGGTATTACAGGATCTGTGTTAGCTCTTCTCTCACTGAGAGCTGTGAGGCTGTAGACCTGTCTCTGTTTTAGTATGCTCAGTGTCATGGCTTTTGATATTCTGTTATGCTTTTGAAAACTTTCAGTCATGGAGAATATTAATCTGCATTTTCAGACCACGAGTCCAGTGCAGCAAGACGGAGAGGAGGGGGAGGAGGGAGAGAAGGCGAAGTATGGAGAGTTAGAGACAGTCAATCATCCTGTAATGTGTGACACAGTCCACTGGAGAGGGAACGATAAGTTACAGCTCTCTGAGCACCTCCAAACCTCCCAGTAAGATTATGCCTGCTTCCTGATGAACTGGCACAACTACTGTATACCAAACTTCAAAACCCTCTGTGACCCACTCAGAAGATTTTTTTTTTCACAATATAAAAGAATTTTTATATGAATTCTACTGTAAGGGTAGGACTTATATCCTCTCACAGCTGGATCCTTTAGCTTTGGAATTCCTCTGAATAACTGAAAGTGTGTTAAATATTTTCTGGTAATACTTTTCAAAATAAAAGTAGAATGGTCTTAAAAGAAGTATTTGGGCAGCGCTCTCAGCGCTCTCACATCCATGATGTGATTTTCTGGGTGTCCTGTGCAGAGTCAGGAGTTGGACTCCATGATCCTAATGCGTCCCTTCCAAATCAGCATACTCTATGGTTCTATGAGGTCTGTATGATGAGACATTTTGGATCAAAACACTTAGCCAAAAATGCCTACTTTTTTCTCTGTTATGAATCTTCGTACTTCAATTCTTTCAATTCTTCAAACTTTGAAATGAAGGGAAAATAAGAAAATTAGTAAAAAACTGCAAATCAGATAATAATGAATTGGAAAAAATGGAATTAAACAGTGTGGAAGCATTATTTTTAACTTGCTTCATTTCTCAGGAAAGCATCATAAAATCCTCCTGACTTAAAGTGAAAATCACTACAAATAGTAAAATTGTGAACATGTTTAGAAAGTTACTTTCCAGCAAATTAACCATTGATGGAAAAATTATAAACCGTTCTTATTCCACTGAAGTCTGTACCACTTGGCTTGAACTACAACATGAATTTTACAGATTATGTGTCAATTGTCTAAACCAAACATTTCCTTCCATCAGTTGAAAATCTGACACTTTGCACTTGTGGAAGCTGCAATAAAGAATAGTTCCAAAATTATTTATTTTATTTACCAACTACACATGTTTTTATCTTGTTCAGTTCATTTCCAAAAAAATCCCAGTGGTGCTAGTCTTCTTAATTAAACTCTTTTTTTTATTTTTTTTTTTTTAATTCTTATTGCTTGCCACTGAACAGTCTCAATTTCTAAAACATTAGATTTAGTTTGGATAACCAGAGCCAGAATACTGGAATTAATGTGTGGCTGTACAATTTTACCTGAAGACTTTGTAGTTTCAGGATTATTTCTATACTGCTGTTTACACTTGCAGATTTCCACGTGCCTCTGTTTTTGCTGCCTCGGCCACACTGGACTGAGTTGCATTTTGAGCAGGAAACGGTCCTTTATATTTAGCTAAGAAGTTAGTCAACTTAGATCCCACCAAATGTCCTGGGGTATGTCCAATCGTTGTCTTGCATGTATTGATATTGAACTAGAGCTGCCTCCATGCTCTGTATGGGATCCAGCCAAGCAGGCAGCTGAGGAGTGTACCTACCATTGAGTGAGTGCTTCACCTGAAACAGGTGCTGCCTTGATCTCCAGTGCCTTTTCTAACCCAAGAGCAGTGCTGCACATCTGTGGTCACACCCCAATATTATCCTTTCGCCCTGCTGAAAACCAGCAGTTTTTTTCCTACTTGTTTTCTGTCTTTAGCTTTTCCTAATCAATCCCTGACAGCACTTTATCTTTCATATCATGACAACTTATGTTCCTTAATAGCTTCTCGTAATGCATTTTTTCAGAAGTTTATGAATAAAATCTGATGAATCGCAGATTCATACTGCTCTCTGAATGTGCAGGGTCCAGGAAACAAAAAGGGAATCAGTAGATGAAAGCAATTTTGAGTTATGCAATAAAAAACTGACTAGACTGCTTGCTTAAATCCCCTGCCCACTGCAGGAAAGTCATGGGCTCCAAAACATGAGTCTGAGGATTTTATTTTGACATGGCATTAATGTACCAAACTGTTGATCTCTTTAAAAATCAACTGAAAAATATCCCACCTAAATGTCTAAGTTAGTTATCTGGTTTTAAGGTTACAGAGCTAGCTCTGTGCCTGAGGGATGGTGATGGTAAGAGCTTTAAAACAGTGTGGAAACTAAGGAAGGCAGGTGAAGCACAGTCCTCATACTGTCTAAGGCTTAGCTCCATGGATATTAGTGGCTGAAATTCTTTGACAGGAGGAGATTTGTAGAACCAATGGGAAATATGATTACTGCTATGGACAGGGTGTACCTGACTGTCATGTGATAAACCGTTAGTATGTATGTTATTGTAGTGTTTGGGGGGGTCCAGTTACAAGCCAAGTTGTATTTCACTGTGTACCAAGAATGTTTCTTGGGGAATGTTTCAGCCACCATAGATTTGGAGCCAAACCCATCATTTCCTTCTTCCCTGGCATAAAATTGAGAGCTGTTTACTCTGCTGTGTTCAGATGGAAGCTGAGTGTCACCAGAAACCAGAGTGACAAATTGGGCTGGTTAGGAAACAGTTATCTTCTTTCTTCATCCCCTTCTCTCACATTTCAGAGAAACTGTGGCATTTTGCTAAAAATTTCAAACATTTAACAAATCCATGATGAAGTAAAGTGCATTTTACCATTAGATGCTATCACCATGCTGAAAGTCATAATTCATGGACTTGAAAGTTTAGGTGCCTCTAAAGGAGGCAGCTCGATATTAAACTATCTTTTCTAAACTATTGTTGTTTCCTTATCATGATGGTCTCTGAGACATTGTCAACCCTGGGGTCCTACAACCAGAAATGTATGAAGGAGAGGGAAACCCAACACAGAACAATTTGTTCTGGGAATACGCTTGTCTTGCTTCTATTTATCCTTCAGGGCAATTTAAAATTTCTCTTTAAGCCTTAAAAATTATATTGATCTTCCATTCACTGTTCCTTTTCTTTTTAAAGTTGATTCTGTAATGAGATCTTTTAATGCTCCAACTCTCCTCCTAATTCTATTTCCCTCTCTTCGCTAAGTATTTATCAACTACTAAATGAGAAAAATACAGAGATGGCTCCGAAAATAACGTCTGCAGAGGAGAACCTATAGTAGCTGCAGCTTAGATATGCACACTCAAAGTAGCTTTAAAATTTGCACATTTGGATGGTAATAACAGCTGCTTCAGCAGCTGAGACTTATTGAGCAGCTTTTATAACACCTGCAGAGCCCTTTGCTGCTGCTGCAGACTCACCCTTGTCCAGCACTAAAACCACAATGAATATTCAGTTGGACACTGTGGCTGCATTTCTAGGAGGGGCAATCGTACCTTTGGCTACAGCGAAGACGTAACCAAGAGAGATGATAAATCACTGCAAGCAGCAAAATTGTCTGTAAGTTAAGAATACAGAATGAAGCTGTTCTCACCTGCAAATTTCCATTACAAGGATGAGAGCTTTTCTAAAACATAATATTCTTGAAGGATAAAAAGACAGTGGTTCCCATGGTGATGAGAAAAAGGATACTGGAATGAAAATGTGGAGGTCTCTTGAAATAACTAGCAAACAAATGATCAGTAAAGTTGATGAAATGGGGAATAAACACAGAACCATGGAAATCAGAAGGAAACTATTGAATCAAAAGAAAGGCACAATATATGGGCTGCTCTGAGGGTCAGGAAACCTCGTTTTGTGGCTTTGTGGTGGTTAGACATATGACTTTTGTGTGTGGGAAAGCGATGCTAAATTCTAAATAAAAGATATAAACATTAGTTTTATTGCTAGATATGGATGTTTATTTACCCTGAAATGTTTTGTTTTTAAAGAAAAAGAGTCTAGTTTTACATTATGTTATGACATTAAAGGCCTCTTTTAACAACTGTTCAGAAATTGCCAGAATTATATTGCCTTTCTGAAAGTTGTCAAATATATATTGTCTGAATTTACATATCTAGGGTTACTAGAGATTCTAGAGATAGTGGTAGTATAAAGTTTAAGATCAATCTTGTGTTCTTGAATGTACTAAAATTTTCAACAGAGCACATCCAAGCTAAGTGTCTGTAAGCAGATATGTTGTTAACAGAATATTTCTGTAACATATTTCCCACTTCCCCCAAAAAACTTAGGGCACATTAGAGACTTTATGTACATGGACTTTCAATACAGTGCTGCAGCATGGTAAATCACCAGGTAATTTTCAAATTTTCAGACATCTTCAATCACCAGATTTGATGTTTAGTCACCATATTTGATCATCAAAAAACAAATTTGAGGCATAATGAATTAGAGGCATAATTAAAAATCATTTGTAGCAGTGGGCCTGCAGTATTTAGGATGGAAAAAGTCCTGTTAGAAATGGACTTGTGAAGAAAGCGAAGAAACCAGCCTCAATGTCTTATATGCTTCAAGATGGCTTTTTGTAGTTTTTTGCCAACTCATTGTCTTCTTCCCAAAACCCCTCTCGAACAACTGTTATCTCTATTCAGGAATGTCCTGGGAAGATATCGGGAAGTTTTCTTATTGGCTTTGTAAACTCTTTTCTATTGGAAGTTAACCCTTGCCTGCAATTGGTGGGTTCTGTAGACCCCCAGAGACTTCTAATTGGTCATCTTTGTAATCCCCCCAAAAACCTATATAAGCCTCAACCACCAACAATAAACTCTCTCTCGCTCGTCTCTCTCCCGCGGTCTCTGTGTCCATGGGGACTGCGTGGCAGTGAGGCAGGGTGGGAGCATTCCCCCTCCAGGTAATGGGCCAAAAACCCAGGACCTGGAGTTCCCCCATCCCAATCAGCCGTTGTAATCATTCTGTGATTTTGCCAAAAAAATTAGGCAAATGAAATTAGATACAAAAATATTTGGCAGAAGAAAAATATGCCTTCTAAATGAAATGCAAAAATACTTTCCATTCTCTGGATGAGAATGTGACCTGAGGAAGAAAATAATAAGAAACTGGAAGAGAAGAGCAACCTGAGATCATATACCCATATCCCAAACTGGTAAAAAAATTTGTGGGATTATCTGAGGTTTGACAGCATGAAAGAGATTTGGTAACAAAGCACATCCCTTCTTTGAATTTCCAACAACCTGGGGAGAGCACTGCAGGGGTGTGGGTTAGCATGGGTGCTGTATTCTGCCTTTTAACTGAAGATGGATCAAACTGTATCCTCTCTGAGATATTATCAGTTTCCTTGCTTGCCTTATTATTCTTCCTCTATGAAAAATCCACTCAGCTTTGTCTCAGGCTCTGTCAGCTCCTAATGAATTTAACCAGGCAGCCTTATTCACATCTTCCCACTTGTGTGTTCTCCAGCTTTTAGGATCTCATGCAATTCCAGAGAGAGAGCATTTAGAACTAAATCTGTCAAATGACCTCACACGGGAAATAATCCATTTTATTCAATTACCTTTGCCATGGATTTAGCTTGCAGACTTGATATACAAAATCCTCGTTCTGGTGTACTAAACAAGACCAAAGGTGATTCTGACTATTCCAAATTCCTTTGAAAAGTTAATCTGAATCATTATGCTTTAGACAACTTCTCTCCTAGGAAGCTTTTCTTTAATGAACCATTATTCACCATAGCACAAGATCTGCTCAACTGAAATAAACTCAAGCCTCTTAGAATTTTACAGCTGTGGCAATTAAACAAACATTGACAAACCAAACTTTTCTTTTTATACATGCATACAGACAGAAATATATATATATATATGTATTAAATTTAGTAGATCAGTTAAGAGCTTTCTAAGAAATATTTTAAATCCAGATATAAGTATCTGTTGCCAATATGAAAAAACTGAAAAGGGTACTTAATTCAGTGTTCATTACGGCTAAAAGCACTTTTGAGTTCATTGCTTTGTTCAAGCAGAAAGAAAGAAATAGTCTTATGAAATTATAGGGCTTGATCCAGTGGAACTGAATTAAATAGAATTGAAAATTAAAATGAATCGAAATCTTTAAACTCTTTGTCTTTCAGCAGGTAATGCTGCAGTTAGAGGTAGCTTTAAGAGCATCAGATTTCTCTGAAAATATAGCTGGGCAAGAATATCTCTTCAGTACTCCAAACATGGTAGCTGCAGGTACTAAAACATTCAAAGTATTGTCATGAAAATATTCATAAGACTAGTGCTTGAAAAGACAAGAATCCATCTTGCGTAAGAGACTCTGGTTCCATTATCTGATTTCCTTTAAGAAAATATGTGAGTAAGTTTTCATGCTTATTTATAGCTGCTGCTTTCATTATATCTTGCTTTCTTGTGTGCCATTTCATGCATTATGCAAGAGCAAAAATGAAACAAGACCCAGTGAAAATTAGGCTACAGAACATCCCTGAATTTCACCAACTTAAATCTCCTGTAGTATTTGAAAAAGGGTATGTTTTCTGCTGCCTGTGAGAGAAGCAGGGGCTAAGATGGGGATACCCAGGAACAGGCTGGGCTTCCCATCTGCTTGGGAGGGGGAGGAGGGCATCAGTGTCCTTCTCTGGAGAGTGCACTGAAGAGGCAACATCCAGGGGTTTCGCACACAGGCAGTGTTTGTATGGCAATAAATGGAGAGCCATGTCTGAAATATAATCATTTTTGCACAACAAGGGAACAAAGCACAGTGGTTTTCCAGACAGATTTAAAATATTACTGAATCTAGTCTGCTGGACAGAATTTCCATTTCCAGGTAGCTGATGTTCCTTTCACGTGCCATAGATTCTCCATAGATTGACAGCATTGGGTATGATTGACCAATTCTTACATCCCCTTTAGAAGTCTAGGAATACTTTCTTTTTAACATCATTTTAACTTTTTTTTTTTTTGCCTAACTTCTAGGAATTACACCCCCCCTGAAAAAAAAACAAACCACACCAAACAACACATAATACACATGACTCTTTCTATTCCTTTTTAATCCAGTCAGAACTCCAAGATAATTTTATTCTTTTAATATTTGGTTTCACCACTCTTCTATACTTTTTCTTTAGGCTAAGAAAGCTCCATAAGGCATTTTATTACAGATATTAATATGACATCTGATTAATACAGCCACCATTATAATTAAAAAACTCTTGTTCCAAAGAGATAATTGCATTTCCTTTTCTTTTGATTCAATTATATTAGCACATTACCCTTCCATTTTAATTTTCCATTTTTAAGGTATTACATTCTGATAAGAAAGTTTTATTTCTTTGCAATTTTCAGTGTTTTTAAAGATTATTATTGGTTACAATAATGAGATAATCAACAAAAAACATACAGATCTATATAGAAGAACCTGCTCTTACTGATACTACTAATTTTTTTTTGTCTAATTGCAGACTTTGGCTAAAATCCATGAGGGGAAATGAAGTGCCGAATAAAATGTTAAAAATGAGTCACTTTCTGCTACATGGCAACTGATACTGAGCTGTCCAAGAGGGATTGTCTGAGGAATGGCAACCTTTAGATTCTATGAACAGAAGGAGTCTAAATAATCATTTGGGTCACTTTCTGTTAAATACAGAAACATAACCGTTAACATTTTAACTAAGCAAAGTGAAAAAGTTTCTGAGAATTAAGTCTCATCTTCAGTTGATGTCTTCCAGCCATAGCAAGCAGGAATGATGCTTCAAAAGGCATATGCCCACACAAGACATTTGGGGAGAATCCTGAACATTAATAATCTCTCATGGAGTCACAGAATAATTTGGGTTAGAAAATAACTTTAAGACCATTGAGTCCAACCCTAGCACTGCTAAATTTACCAATAAATCAGGTCTCCAAGTGCCACAACTGCACTTCTTTTAAGTACTGAGTACAGGGGGACAGTCAACGCCCCTAGATCACACTACTTTTGAAGCAGGCCAGGATGCCATTGACCTTCTTGTGCACCTGGGCACATTGACAGCTCAGGTTTAGCCACTCTCAACCAGCAACCCCAGGTCCTTTTCCACTAGGCAATTTTGTAGCCACTCTTCCCCAGACTTGGAGCTTTGACTGGGGTTGTTGTGACCCAAGGACAAGATCTGTCACTTGGCCTTGCTGCACCTCACACAATTGTCCTTGGCCCATCATTCCAGCTGTTCGGATCCTTCTTCAAAGCCTTCCTACCCTCCAAAGATCAACACTCCTGCCCAACTTCCTGTAATTTTCAAGATATCTGTGGGTGCTCTTGATCCCCTTGACCAGATTGTTAAAAGAGACATTAAACAGAGCTGACCCCATCACTGAGCTCTGGGGAACACCACTGGTGACTGGACACAGTTGGACGTAACTCCATTCTCCACCTCTCTCTAGGCACAGCCATCCAGCCAGCTTTTTACCCAGGGAACGCAGCACCCATCCACACCATGAGCAGCCAATTTCTCAAGGAGAATGTTATGGGAAACAGTGTCAAAACTTTACTGAAGTCCAGGTAGAGAACATCCACAGCTTTTCTCTCCGCCAGGGAGATCACCTTGTCATTGAAGGAGATCAGTTTGGTCAAGCAGGACCAGCCTTTCCTGAACCCACGTTAGCTTGGCCTGATCCCCTGATTCTCCTGCGTATGCCACATGAGGTCATCCAAGATGATCTGCTCCATGACCTTCCACAGCACTGAGGTCAGACTGACAGGCCGGTAATTCTCTGGATCCTCCTTAAAGCCCTCCTTGTAGACAGACATCACATTTGCTGAGCTCCAGTCAACTGGAACCTTCCTTGTTACCTGGGACTGCTGGTAAAGGACAAAAAGTGGCTCAGTAAGCATTTCCTTCAGCTCCTGAAATACCCTTAGTAAGGAAAAGAGGGTTAATGAGGATCTTAGCCTTCCCAAGGAGAATCTTAGAAATATTTTTATTGTCTTTTACAGCACTAGACAGATTAATTTCTAGTTGGGTTTTGGCTCTTCTGATTTTCTCCCAGCATAACATCAGAACATCCTTGTAGTCCTCCTGAGCTGCCTTGCCTTTATTCCCATGTGATCATGCTCAGGTGCATCCATAATTTCTAACACATCAATAACCCTTGTGTCTTTTCAGTTTCATGGGTCTTTGTTCCCTACCTCCACTGAGACGGCAGCCAGAGACCTCAAGAGATTTAGTCTGGGCAGAATCAGCAATGTCAAGATTTATTTAAATTAGCACAGTAAGTAAGTGATTGATAAAACTGAGTTTGTAAGCGTCATACACAAGTTAGATATTTTTTCTTTTTCCAACTTGAAGGTTTTTCCTTTCCCTTCCTGCCCACACAGTCATTTTTGTTAAAATCCTTCCACAGGACTTTCTGGAAAAACATCAGATTGACATTTTGGAGGCATTATGGTCTCTGCATGTGCACAGAACAAGGATCGGCACAGAAACAAAAGTGCAAATATCTATGTACTGCCCCAGAAATGAAGTGTCAGTCTGACTCTGAACATTTATAAATCAAAGAAGTATAAGATTACTATCCACTTGGCGCTTTCCCCTCCAGGGTACCCAAAAGCATGCCAATTAGTGCCAGTTGTGCTGACAGCTATTCATTAAGTCTATCAGGAAACTGCTCTGAGATTTAGGGGTTTCATTAATTCCTCTAAAAGCATCAGAGCAGGTGCTTTACTCATAGTGGGAAATCCAAATGCTTCCTTTCAAGACAGCTCCTATGTGCTTCATTGTGGTCAATAATAATGAGGGTTATAAATGGCAGAATGCACTGCTTTCTGTGCTCTTGCCTGCTGAAGCAAAGCAACCTGCACTTACTGGCAGTTCTGGCCTTGGCAGTGAGTCCTCTCTGTCTACACATCACAAGAGAATCTCACTGTGCACTTCTTGCTCCTGAGCATACAATGCAACCTGTAGTTGTCAGGGGTAAGTTCAGAACATACAGGCAAGCAACAAAAATGACAGCAAGAAAATTTCCACTCTCTAGGATTTTCCTACACTTCAGGAAAAAACGGATGGGATTCTCCTCCCTTCCTTCTCTCCAGATAGGTGCCCTCAGCACCAGCCAGCTGACCCCGTAGAGCCTCTTCTCTCAGAGACAGCATTTATCAGAGCAGACCTCAATTATTTTGTGTTCTGGGTTCACTTGGATACATTCTCCCTAGCAACAGAAATTACTATGGATTATTTTCTTCTTTAGTTTATGACATGAAGGATGAAAGTTTAACGCTTGATATTCTTTCCTGATTGACACAGTATGGATGTCATTATTATCCACATAAAGCTCAAAGTTTCTTTCATGTCAATTTTTTTTGGCTTCGAGTCCCAGTGATTGCATTTTCCTCCAGAAAGAAGGAAACTCTGAACATTGTATCCAATTTTTACTTAATATCTTTCCACTTACTCTGTTTTATGAAATGTGTATATTTTCAATGGCATCTGCTATTTTATGTATCTCTGTCATTATATATGCCCTGTATGTATTGCCTTTGTCTCATAAGCACATTAAAAAGGCTTGGCCATTGAAGTCTGTCACAAATAATTAAATTTTATAAATAACTTTTATCTCTTTTCTCTTAATAACTTATTTTTATGTGCTATAGCTTAAGACAGAATGGAAGAACAGAAAATAATACTACTGGTACTAGGAAATCAACAATAATCAATATAATTGAAGCATCTCCATCTAAGCTCTAGTTTTCTTTTTTTTTTTTCTTCATGTTTGCAGAATATTGGAGTAAAGATTTGAGACATAGAAAATAGTGTATACATGGGTGACATTTTTTCTTTTTTTTTCTTCCCTTCAACAAAGGCATTTCAATTTGTTTTTATTCATTCAAATCCCAAAAAGTGTACAATAAAGAAAATGATTCCCATATTGTGGTTTTCAATTATAATTTTTTCAAACCTTTCCAAATGGGACTGGCATATTTATTATTAATAACTCTAATTTCACAGTCTCGCCATTTGCATATCACCATGATCTTACATAGATTTACTGAAATTTGTGTATGTATACACATATACTCATATGGGTTACATGAAATCAAGAACTACCTAAGAAAGGTGATTTTTTTTTTCCCTGAAAACATTAAATATAAATATCTACCATGATATGTTAGTTTCAAAAGTAATTGTATATCTCTTCAGGATTCACTGTAAAATTCCCATTGACACTAATGGGAGCAGAGTCAGTTCCATAAAACAAACACTTCTGAAAACTTTGTGAAGGCTCCAGGTTGTACAAATGCTTGCAGGAACTCTAGAAGGAGCCCAGGGCTTTTATTTTCTCAATCTGTAATTGGTTAATGCATTAGGTTGTATTAACTCTGGTATTTGATCTCTTTTTTGATGTTTATGACAGATTTTTCTGTCACTTTTCCTCAGCACTTGAAAAATAGACAAACTCAGAAAACATTTTACCGTTCAGGCAAGTGTAATTGATATCTCTTTTTGTCTAGAATTCAATAAAGCTTTGAGTTGAGCTACTTCACTCTTTTCTTTGCTATTTTGTAATTGTTTATGCCCTTACTTCTTTTAAGTGATTCAGAAGGGGACCTTGAAAACTAAGAAAATAAGAGTTTTGAAAGAAACAGAAGTACTATATAAGCATTAAAACCTTGTATTATTATTATTAAGCTGTGTGACAATTTTGCTGTCACAGGTCTAAAGCAACTTCGAGGGGACTGGATGCCAGGGAGGGCTCAGACAATCCTGGGTGTGTTCCTCCTCCAGGGACCTCTGCTTTAACCCTTTATTACCTCTGAATTAGGTTGTCTCCACAGGCTGCAAATAACCTTGCTCACGAGGTAGTCCCACGGCAGTGTCTTTGCCTTTATGTCTATGGCCAACTAGGGTCTGTTACTCTCTTTTTAATCCTTCTGGTCTCCCTCCGCAAGAGTGTTACAGAAGTGTGAAGTTAGGAACAATTACTTGCAAAATTCATCCATTGCTTCCTTGTTTTTCAGCTCATATTGGGTTTATCTGACCAGTAGGACCTGAGCAGGTGTAGTCCAGGGCCCACTTCCCTGAGAGGTGCTCTTGGGTGGGCTTTTCCACATGGCAAATGCTTGTGATGGTTTGGAAAGAGACTGTGTCCATTTTTATCCAGCTAAGAGTAACTGCTATCCATTTCTTGACAGCATTTATTCAATTGTGTCTGTGTACTCAGGTGACATCATGTATACACAAAAGAATTTTTAATCTTAGAGGAAAACGGTGTTCCTACTGAGAAATGTAAAAGCAGAAACTAGCCCTGAGACTTACAATATTTTCTTATAATCCCGGTCTTTTCCGCTGTCAAACAGTGAGTTTCAGTGGATCAATTTATCTGTGAAATGGTTCCTTAGGCCATGAAGTCCTACAGGGGAGAATGGACGCTTTTCAAAAAAACAGATGGGTACTGCTGCCAAAATGTCTCTTACTTAAATAGGATTAGAGTCCACATTTAATGATGAAAGTGCTTATATGTGATGAAAGGGCTTCTATAGTAGCACTGCCTTTCTGATTAACACTTCCCAACAAATGAACCAAAAGTGATGAATTTTATTTAACAGCTCCAAAATTATGACAGAAAATAAGATTTACAGTGCTTTAAATCTTTCTTCTTCTCCCAAAAGCATGAAATGCTTTGCCTAAAATACTAAAAGCAATAATTTCTTAAGTTCAGTTGATAATGGGCATGAGAGATGAGGTTTCCAATCTTTTAGGAACCAGAGCCCTGGGTCAGGTATCTTGCCCTAAGGCTCCCCTGCCACAAAGGGCAAAGAGATGAGCAAAGCTGTCCAAGGCAACTAATAAAAGTAGGCATCTCATTCTGCCTGTGGTTCTTCCTCTTGAGTCTGATTGGAGGTTATTACGTTGGTCATGTCTTATAATAGACAGAGATATGAGTAGTTTTTGAAGTAGAGAAAGAAGAAGTGGAGATGGGCAGAGGAATGAGGATTTTAGAAGCCAACACCACCATCGCCCAACTTACTCAAACAGGGATCCTCTGCTTTCCTGTGTGCATGTGCCTGTCTTAGTCATAGAAGAATAGCTAAAGTCTTGGCCCCTTCATGGCCTATGGGAGTTTATGCACAGATTTTAATGGAAATGGGTTCTCAATCAGAACTAGGGTACTTTTTTCACAAACACTTTTATAAGAAATTATATATTAGGAATATAGTTTACCATAGAAAGTGTCAAATGCAATAATACAAATTCACTTCAAAAGCTTTTTTTCCATTCAGTTTCCATCATCCTATGAATACTTTGGTTTCATTAAGAGACTAAGAAATTACATGTGTTACGTGCCCTATTTGGAGAAAGTCTGCCTTACTAAATAACACAAATTAAATGAAACAATATTTTGTTTCACAGTCATGAAAATAAGAAAATAGGTGGTGTATATGTTTAAATATATAGCCACAATGCTAGACCCAGCTTATATGAGAACATAATAAAATGGCATTTATATTCTCAAATTTATTGGGAAGCAACATCACATTTCTAAATAAATGTAACTAAATGAAGCTTTTCAATTTATATTTAAAAAAAAAATCAAAATTTTCTCTAGAGGAAGTAATAGGTCCAATTTTCCAACTAGCACTACTTCAGAAAACATCATTTATGAAGACCATTAGTCTGACCTCATTTACCAGCACAGAATTCAGTTCAAACTGATTATAGTAGCAACTTATCTGTCATGCTCTTTTGAAATACAAAGAACAAGAAAAATTGAATCAGTGTAGTAATTATAATAAAATATCTTCATTTTTAATGATTGGTTTTATATGTTAACAAGAGAGAACATGTAACCAATGAAGTAATTACTTGTTTTTATCTGATCACTATTTTTGTAAGAAACAAAGTGAAACTTGTGAACTAATTATTTTAAAACTCTCTTTTTTCCCAGCCTTTTTATATTCTGGAGACCAAAATTGGTGTTTTCAGTGAAATAATTAACATAAATGCTCCTCTTTTCTGCATGTATTCATGTAACGTGTTGAAGAGAGGAAATGACAAACAAGTCAATGAATGAATTACTGCAGAAATTGAAATCTTTCTATTCTTTCTTGCTTGGATGACCTTGGATGCTGTTCAAGAAATGTGTCCCCCTGAGCTGGAGTGGCTAGAGTTTTATAGGTTGTCACTGGTTTTAAGCTGAGGTTAAAGACATGTAGGTTGTGGGAAGAAAAATGTTTCATGAGGACTGTGCAGGGAGGGATGGAAGTTGGTGCCTACGTTCAGTGTTTTGCTGAATTGTGTGGTTCTCTTCTGCAGTGCACACGAGTCTTTAGCTGTGGCTAAAGGTGGTGCTGGGTTTTATTGCATTTACAGCTGCACACACATTTTTGTAGCTGAATGCTGTACATGTCAATATCAGAGGCAGGTGAACCCCCTTTGGCTTCTGAAGATTGTGTAAACTGTTTGTGTCCCAGAGACAGGGAGGACTCTCAGAATTCAGCAACAAGTCTGTGTTCTGGAATGCTGCTGACTTGAGTTCTACTTACACGCTTAATAACACAAACTGCCCCAAAAGCACTTCTTTCTTCAAGAATGTAAGGAATAACAGATACAATAGTAAATTGTTCATCTCCTGTAGTTAGGAACTGTTCCTGAAAACTAACTTAGATTCAGTCTTAAGTCAAGATTTAACTCTATGAATACAAACGTATATGTATACATACATATATTCTACACATATAAATATCTTTGCATAAACACACACCAAAACACACCCCCTCACACACCACAGTGACTGGTATTACCCTGGCATGACAATCAAGTATTCAACTTACTGACAGTTGCCCTCTCCCAGGTATGAAATGAATCTAACTCACTCTTTAGTCCCTGCTCCCCTAAAATAAATGCCTAATGCTGAATTTACTGCCATAGCCTTGTGACTCCCATGTTCCTGCCTTAAACATTGTTACTGATCCTCATTTTAGTATTAGAATTTAGAATATTACCCATGTAGGCACTTTTGATTACAAGCCTGACCGCAATTTACACTAAAACCAAATTGCCATCACAGCAGAGTACCTCATTATCCCCTTAGCTGATGGCAATACATCTTCACAAACTCTTACTTTTGTCCTGTGGTACCTGAGCAAGAAATTTAACGTTTCAGAGTCTGCTGAGTCCTAACTCCAAATCTAACACCAACATCAACATGAAACCTGATTTATTCCAGAGGTGCAGTAAATCCTACCTCCTGTCAGAACTGTGCCACAACCTTTTGTGCTTTCCAACAACAGGTTTCATGTGAGCCCTCATTCCTTGCACTTTCTAATAGGAGATTATGGTCTCTTGCCTTTGACCTCAGCCAAATCCATAATACAACATTAAACAAAATTAGTCTACAAATATCAATGGGTTATTATCATATCCCTGAAAATTAGAACTGATTTTAAATTGTTTGCTCCTATTGATGCCCCTGATCCCAGTATTAGCTGCTTGAGAATACCTAGAAATTAATGCACCTGATCAACTGCTGCTTTCAGCTTGAGAACTGATCCATGTTAGCCAATATCATAGCCTTGTTGCACCAGTACTAGCTAGAACCACGAAAAATATTCTCAGTCCTTGCTGACACGTAGGCTCTTAACTCCATAGATTTAGAATGCTACAAATACAAATCTAACTCCATAACTGTAATCTATTTCTGAATGCTAGGTACCACCCTTTGCTTTTCCAAACTCTAGCAGCCTTCCCTTTTTCAGGACCACCCTTTGAGTAGTAACTACACCATTGCAGTTCAGCCCAACCCTATAGGCCTTGTACCTTGCTTCTATCAAAAAGCAAAAAACTTTTTCCTCTGCCCTTAGACCAGAGATTATCATATTCATTGTTATTAAATGTAAACCTTTGTCTGAGCATAGCAATAATCTTAGCAATTCAGTCTTTCCTGTCCTGAATCCTGAACTGAAGCTTAGCAACATCTTCCTCATCCAGAAATTATTAGAGATGTATTAAGATTTTCTGTAAGTTTTTATCACCTTAGCCACAAGGATATAAGATGATTTAAGCAGTAAAACCATTTATTTAGACATTACTTACTCAACCTCTAACTCTAATGTGCTTTGCTGACAAGTGAACCCATCCTGATCCAGACAACAATATGATACTTATTTCTCTCCACCAGAACATTCTCATCAACTTTGCATGACCCAGTTTATTCATTATTCTTCTTTTGCCTGGATTGTATTCAAGACACAAACCTAACTGCAATATTTAAAGCAGCCCCATGACCTAAAGCCTCCTAAAATATAACCCAGCCTAGTCCTCACTCAGAAACAATTGCACATCTTAAACCAGTAGTTATTTTTCACGTATGTGAATGCTCTTCCTTCCTGCTTTGGCAAGCAGATGAGCATGGGGTGAGAACAAACAAGGTCTTATAGTTGGGACTGGCAAGATTTTAGTTAGACATTGATTTTACTTTACAATTTATGACAGTAGGGATTGGGAGGGAATTAAGTTTAATACATGAAGGTCCTAAACTTCAAGCTAACCAGCATCAGAGGCTATCTTAACCACTTAAGGCTCAGAAGATGAACAGATATAAACATACAATTATGTGTATATTGGAAAGCCGTGTAGATGTTTGGTTTTGACCGTATGAAAAAGAAAATCTCAAAGTTTGTTTGTGGGTGGTTTTTTTGGTTTTTTGTTTGTTTTTTTTTGGTTTTTTTTTTTTGTGTGTGTGTGTGTGTTTGTTTTTTGTTTGGTTGTGGTTTTGTTTTGGGTTTTTTTCTGGGCATTATGGTTAGGTTGTTGTTCTTATATTCTTAGAGTTATTTATATAAATTACCAGACAAAGCAATTTAAGTGGAAAACTAATGGGGAAGATTTTATCTAAGCAGCAGTACCTGTATCTTGCTAAAGAGTAAGAATATATATATATATATTCTATATATAAAACATCAACAGAATCTGACATTTTTTTGACTTTTGCAGGAAGTTGGAGCTAGCTATTTGACTGGAGGCATGGTTCATTAAGGTCTGGGATTATTTGTGAGGCTGTAATTTGACAACCCAAACACTACTGTTGATTCATTAAATAAACCTGACTACTATTAAATGTGCTTGGCTCCTGCCTTTGTGAATGCTACCTGGGTCTCTTTTGAAACCAAAAGACTGGAAACACATATTTCTGATCTGGTAACCTGCTTAATTTTATAAATGTCAGTACGACTGCCTCCAGGCTATCTGTGGCTTGTGGCCAACATGAAGTCTGAGTACTGATAGAGAACTGGAGATACTGATGACAGGATATTGACACTAGCATTTCATCAAGCAGAATTTGTGTTAGAATTTGTGCTTAAGACTGATGGTCTTGACTGCTGCCCCTCATGAGGGCAGAAGCTGATTTTGTCCCCAGCGTCTGTAAGAGCAATGGGAAGGCACTGGTGTTATAAGCATATAAATGTTACTCTGTGGATCTGTCATGATATAGAAACACTCGGCTTTTTAAATTACTTCTACTCATAGCCTTAATGAAATTACAGTGCCACCACTCATCAATTCCTAACAGTGCCTTAAAACATCCACTTGTGAAAAACTCCTACCCCAGCCTCACAGGAGTGAGAAATAAATCTACCAGTGCCTTCTTCCTCTCCTGTCCTCTAACTCTAGTCTTAATCTATCCTTGACAGTATACACCAGAATCTGTCACTAGCTGAAGAATTAACATTAAGCTGCACATGTTAGTACTGTGACTGACGTCCCTGAAAATCCCCAACTACTTTTTGTCAGACCAGGAGCTGGCAGGAGATCCCTGCTACTCCTGGTAGAGCAGCAGTAAAATTTAGAACAGTGGAGCCAGCTGTATATTTTGGTCCTCGTAAGATCAATAAAGGTTGCTGCTGACATGGGCAAATGCCTGATGTGGAATTTAGGAGGGGAATGAATTAGAGTGGTTTCATTATGGCTGGGGTTAGGTGTGGAACAATCCCATGCTTCTGCCTGCAAGTGCTGCGTGTCTAACTGTGATGAGCAATCCCGGAGCAGGGAAGGTTAATCATGGGGTGTTTGAGGACTTCCAGATCATCCCTGGAAGGGGAAGGAAGTCTGGTCTGGATCCTGCAAGATGCAGGAGAGGGATTATTTTAACCCAGAGTTAGAACTGAGGACAGCAGAGGCTGAATAACTGACTCCTGAATTAATTCTGCCAGGTTCAGTGTATAATTGATTCTGAGAGTGTAAGGAGTGAGTGCTTTATTGTGTTAAGGCTATGTTTAGGCTTGTAGAGGGGCTCGTGGCAGCTGAAGTAGGAGAATTAATGTCGAGTATGAATTCTGCACAACACACAGAGTTGGACTTTTGGATATATTTTGTTCTGGTGCTGGTTAGATGAAGCTAATAAACTATTACATTAGATGTAGGTTTGGCATGAAGCTTAAGGAAGAAAAATTATTGTATTTTATTGGGCTGAGTAGGAGTGAATGCTGACAGAGTGTTGCTGGCTGACTTTGTTAAAGGCAGTATTATATTTGAGTTAGACTTCACGTCAGTCTTTAGGAAAACAGGCTGAATTTAAGTAGGGGTTAACTTTATTGCTTGACTATAGGAGAATAAGCTAGCATCAGATAAAAACCATGATTTCATCTATTGATCCAAATAACTGCAACTAGAAGAAGGGTGTAACTGGAAAGTAAAAAATAAAATGAGATATCTGTTTGTGATTATTGATTGGCTTAATCAAGGTCATTACAGTACAATGTTTTTATACTAATGTCAGAATTTGGTTTAGGATTAGCATCAAGTCTGACCACGCTGGTTCACTGACAGATCCTACAAAGCCTACAGAGCTAAAATGAAGGTCAGTGACAGCAGTGGCATTTGGCTTTTGATTGATATCAGGACTCAGGAAGGTCACTGCACTTGTGTGTTAATGGTTCTGTTAGGGCAGTCACCTGAAAGAGCAGAGCTGGGTTTATTGATTGAATTTGTAAGATTACCAGGGTTAGGGTGATATCTTAAATAGGTCATACTTAGTGCAGGGACTAACAAGTATTGCTGCTCTTCTGTGTTAAGTCTGTGATAAGAACTTGCTGTGTCAAGGACTAAAGAGCTGAGGCCAGCAGGCTGGAGAGGAATCAATCTGAGAAGGAAGGCTTGCTGTTTGTTCTGAATGTAATTATCCCTGAACTGTGACATACCTGATAGAAAAACTACGCAGATGAATCTCCACAAAAAAAGAAAAGGGGTGGGATAGTCCAGGTGACGAAAAACTCTCATAATACCCATACCTTGAAACTCGTTACGTAACTTTACTTTTAGTTTATTACAATTTATAAAGCTTAGACTACCATGAGTGAATGACAAAGTGACTACCCTTCACTTAGAAGATGGAAATATTGCATATCCCAAATAAATGTAGCAAGAACAGATTTATCCTTCTCAGGTAAAGCACTGGATTTTAGCTAATAAGCCTTCTGAAATGTAGAGCATTGGACAGCTCTGGCTGACACAGACTCATTCTGCACCTGAGGCTCAGCAGGACTTGTTATTTCAGATATAGCTGAGATTGCCCTGAAACATCTTGCTGTTGTAAACCTAAAACTTACGGAACAGATCTTTGGGAAAACCAAAACAACACAAACCAACACAACTCCCCTAAAAAATTAAAGAAACCTAACCAAACCACAGAAAATCCCATGATACAAAGAGCAAGAACATATTTGCAAGTTAAGAATATGCTACTTTGCAACAATAGTGTGACTATTCTAACTATAGTATTACAAGTGTGGTATTCAGAGTTACCCTCTACATGTATGGATTTGGAAGAGGAATTCTTTCCTTTTTTTTTTTTATTTTTTTCAGGTAAACAACAACAGGAATAAAATATTTTCATAATTCCATTACTGGAAATATTAAGGAAATATAAATTTCTACCTTTGTTTCAAGAGGAACTTTCAGTTTAAAAAATGGAAGAAATATTGTTAAAATCTTAGAAATTTTAAGTTTTCCTTTGACCTAAATATTTAATATGTAGTCATATAGCAGTTGAAAGAATCTGAATTAATCTGTGAACTCATGTAAAAGGAAAAAAAATGAAAACTGGTTCTGTACACTTGTTTTAAAGAGATGTAAATGGAACTAAAATGAACTACTTGCTAATTTTCTCCATGAAAAAAAGAAATTACTGCATATTCAGAAATAATGTGATGTCATTTTGGGAAGGGTGTACTGCCTTTTACATAGACTGACTAGCTGAAGCCCTATTTCAAAACCAGAAAAATTCAACTGTCTGGATTCTTTGCCTTTGATTCTGTGATGAGTGAGAACGTACATTTGTATAGAAGTACCACAGAAAACCTTCATTCCTACCCATAGAAACACTGGGTAATCACATGTTTAACAATCCAAGCAATCCAGGTGGGAAAATAAAATTTAGTATGGTGCCCCAGGCAGCAGTAGTCACACTGATCTTACCTTTTCACTTTCTCACTGGTACCTACAGCGTTGCAAAACAGTTAGTAGAGCAATGAAGGCCAAGAAATGCCCTGAGGTTTATAATATTGTACAAGACACTGCTACCTGATGGCCCACAGGCGTACAAGAAGACCCTGTTCTTCCCTGACTCTGGTCCCATCTGAGCATCAGAGAGCAGCTGATGTGAGCATTCCAAGCAGCTCAGTCAGACTATGAAACAGCATTGATAATGATGTTTACTTAATGGGGACAAGACTGATGAAAACTGATGGTTAATGTTGAACAGCATCGACCTAAGCTCAGAAATCAAATCGAATACCCATTGATATCAAATATGTGCAACCTGAGTAAGGGAATAAGAAGAAATAATTAGGACTTGAAAACAGAAGCTAGCACTGCTAGAAAGATTTTAAGGGAATTTTCTCATCTGCCACAAAAACTTTAAGTAGACACTGAGAATGGGAATTTTCGTACTGAACTATGGTTACCTGACTAGCCAGCATGTACTACAAGTTATGCTCCCTTTTCAACTAGAGGGATAGGCATCCTCAGAATGCAATTAATTCTTCCTGGTTTAGCTATTGAATTACTTTGGATGGATTACTCTCTGGAGACACCTTAGCCTACTGAGTTTGTTTAAGGTAATAATGGAATACAGAAACAGTGTGTATATTTTTATCTGGATTCACCTGTTTGATTGTTGGAATTGAACTATAATGTTTCAGCTGCAAGCACTGCAACATTAACATGGCAACAAGTTCAAAGAGGTCATACTCCTGTCTCAGACATTTTGATTTTTTAAAATTTAAAAAAAAATACATCTGAGAAACAGGATATATTTTTTTGATCTTTAATGTGGAGACCCAGCTAGATTTTCTGCAGCAGACTTCATTCCTCTCTCACATTATTAGTGCATTCATCATCTTACTAGTGCATGCAAGTACTTTTGAAATTATCATGTGAGGGTTCATGGGTCTGTTGTCTGTAAAATCATTTTGTCTGACATTTTTATAAAACCTGCATCAAAAGTGCTCCCATGAGCCTGTAACACATTTAGATGAGGTCAGTATGCTCCTGTTCCTGTCTGGTCAACCTACTTGCCTTTCTGAATATGAAAAGATTTTCTAAAAAGTGTCAATCATAAAAGAATCTTAGCTGGGGTAATGCAGCCCCTGGTAAGGATGGCTGTTCTAACAAATTTGTGTAATCTTTTTCACTTAAGTGTAAAGTAACCTGTGCATATATCTGCTTTAATCCTGATCTTTCAAAAATATCAGTCCACCAGACAGTAAGCAATGACCTCAGAAACTAATTTTATAAACAGACATTTGCATTTCATTACATGTATATTAGCATAGAATGACTGACACCAATGTTTTCCAGGGTTCACGTTTTCAAGCATTTTAAATTTCATAACAACTTTATTTTGTAAGAACAAAGAAGGAAAAGAAGGGATTATATCTCTGTTCCCTAGTTAGGTGTAGCAATGTGAGCAGACCTGGAGAGTAAACCAGGCAGTGCTGATTACCCTGTGTCCATGGCACACTCATTCCAAGCAGGGAGAGGAGGAGGTGGAGATTTCAGCCAAGTCTTGCCTAGTTCCACTACCTGACTTCCCACTTGCATGGGGGGCACAACCAGTGAATACCAAGAGAGTTCACTGAAGTTCGGTATTACCCAAATGGAATTCAGATCCAGTGTTCTGAGCCAACTCTGTGGTGAGCACCACAGCATGATAAGCAGGGAGCATTGGAGGAATATTTTGAAAGGTATAGTCCTGGCCCAAGTAAAACAGTAATGCAATGCCCAGTGAGAATAGACCTCAGGAAAATACTACTGAGAATAAAACAAATGTTGTTTTCACCTGCTTTGAGTTTTGAAGATGCAAGAGTCAATTTACCTCTCACCACTACCAGCTGGCAACTGAGATGAAGTAAATAGATTCCTTCTCTCTTTGCTTATAAGCACTGAATTACCTTAATCTTAAATTCTGGTCACTGGGATTATCATAGGCAATTTTGAGACTTAGGCTAGCACTGTTAATTGAAGGCATAATACGAAAACATACCCAGATGTGGAAATAAAGTCCTTATTAGGTGAACAGCTGTAAAAATAGTCCCTTTCCTATTAAACAAATTGCTGATGCAGAGAGTCAGGTTATCATCTTCTTTCATTATCTGCAGAAGTGCTAGGGGTAGCAAGGCACTCTGGGACAATATTACCGGGCATCCAAGGAAAGGTTTTTCCTTTGTGAACTGTTGAAAAGTTAATGCTACCTGTTCTATCTGTTCTTACAAATTTTGATGAAATCACAGAACTGGTAGCAACTGAAGAAATGTGTGATATAAGGAGCAGAATGTCTTTCAATTGGACATATAGTATCTGGTCTGAGAAAAAGAAAAAAAGAGAAACTGAATTAAAAATAACTTAAACAGAATAAATAGAAACCATGGAAATGTCAATGTGAAAAGGCCTTTTACTGATGACAAATTTAATTGAATATCAAAATGCTGCTCTTCAGCCAAATGCTGAGAAAGCTATGTTATGTATTCACCATTTCCTGGATGTCCTAGAACTGATTGATGACAGGCATGTTATCATTTTGTCACAAAAGATGGTTATATATGAAAAGAAAAAATAAATATTTACTGAGCATGAAAACTGTGAGTATATTTAGCAGGAAACCTGTTTTTAATATAGTGCTGTTGCACTTTCTTAATAGGTAAGACATCTGTGATCTATCACTTGGGCCTGAACACTCAAATAGGTTTTGAAATGCTAGTATTCAGCAGACTAGTTCATAATTACACTGGGGGTATGAATTTAAATGCTTTCATTATAGTTCATAGCAACATGATGTAATCAGTACACAGAAGCAATGGTTTACTGTTTGTGCTAGTTAATGTTGTTTAATTCTGAGAACTAATGACTTGGATAAAATGAAGATTAAAAAGCAGAAATTAATTTATGAGTAGAGCAGGTTTCAGTTTTATAAAACTGCAAACCGTTAAGGGAGTGAAAGATAAGAAAATACAACTTCAATCTCTACAGGTATATAATTTCAACTTGGTGGGCATTTTTACAATATTGTAATAAACAAAAAAAAAAAAGAAAAAAAGAGGAAAATTTCTGTTAGTCAAAGCACACACCAGGTTTTTAATGAGGTTTAACAAAATCTCATAGAAGCTGCAGGGAGATTGTTTGAAATGTTCAGTTTGGGTTAACAAAATTTACATCTCTCAAGGATATTTACTTTAAACAATTGTGGGGTTTATCATCAAAACCCTGATTTTTTATGGGTGGTTTCTTCTCCTCTCTTTGGAAAGACAAGATGAACAAACCATAACCTCAAATGGAAGAAACAAATAATAGTATTGTTTTTCAACCACTGAATCATACCTGTTATTCCTTCTGTGTAAACTTCCATTTTCTCTTCCACAACCTACTGCATTCAGCTGTGATTTGTTTTGAGCTTGGTTAGCTGCCAAAATGAGTTGAATGTGATAACTTACCAGCGCTGGATTGTAAATACTGGAAATATAAGGTAGAAGTATTATTTTTGTTTTTAAAAATGTAAGTCAATACACCCCAACTTCATATGCTACAGAGTGTCCAGAAAAACAGGTAAACCAACAGGTTTTTGTCTCTAATGCAGAAGAAAACTGTAAGGTGCCACAGTGATTAGTGATCTTCTGATAGATACTGCACCTATGCTTTTCAGGAACTAAAGTGAGCATTTCTATTATTTTAGATTTAAAGTATGGAGGAATAAAATCAGCGTGAACAAAAGCATTGGAATTAACAGGATTCTGATTTAATTTCTTTTGAACAGATACAGTGACATCTCTTTATAACAATTGCACCATTGGAACATTTCAAGTCAGGTTCCTGCTAAGAAAAAATGGATCAATGCCATAGTACTGGGGTATGTTCTCAGTATCATGTGTTTCATCAAGCTGCTGTGCATATCCTTGGTAATGTGAATAAATAACAAATTCCACTGGAAGGTGCTTCCCAGGTGGGGTAGGCTCCAGAGGAGGACATGTGGCACAGCCCAGGCTGTGGCTGCCAATCTTGCTGAGATGCACAGGAGGATTTTAGAGACTAGTTATACCTACAGTGAATGCAAATCCAAGCTGAAGAGACTGTGGAAAAGAGGAGGGGAGATGAGGGGAAAGCCACACTGTCACTGCTCTACTTCTCAGCAACTGCCTCTATCAGAGAGGGGTAGGGAGTCTTTTGCCTCTCCAAAATCCTTAGGCAGATATGCACTGCCTTGGCATACAGGGAGAGGCCTTCTTAGGGGCCACAAGGCAACCTGTGCAGACTTCTGTGTTTTCATACTTGGATGCTTCCATTCTAATTCAGAAGGATGAGGGCAATGGGTTAAGCACATCCTTCCTGTAACTTCTCTTAAGTGAAAGCAAATCCTTAGCCAAGGATTTGAAATTAAGAAGATTTATCCTTTTTTTTTCGGTTTAAATTCCTCCAAAAATTTGGAAAGGTGTTTTTTTCTCAAATATTAAAGAAAAACTAGTCCTGGAGAGAAAAATCCAGAGGATGGGTAATGAAGGGGCAGAAAAAAAAAGGAGGTTGGTGTGGAGCTGGGGTTTGCTGTATTTGTGCCTGAGCTTATTTTTAGCCACTTTTTCTGTTCCTAATGTTCCTGCTATTCCTGGTAAACCCAGAAATGTTACCTTTGTGTCAGCTTTGTCGCTATCATTATGAGTTCTTGAGGGCTAATTCTCTCTCTGAGTTCCCCATAGCATATTAATGGAAAGCTACTGTCATTGAAGCTGAATTATATCTTATTTTTTAAAAAGTTACCTATATTTAATCAAATTATGTCCACGATATATTAAGATACATTTATTAATCACCTATATGTACAGGCTGGCTTACAAAGTGGTTAAAGAAAGTACTGGTATATGCCCAATGTTGTTGGGGATGTTCCCAAAAAGACCAGTCACATTAGATCATTCATTCATGGCATGCAGCCTGAGCTCAGCTGAGTTCCAGCTGCTGACAGGCCCGATGTTGCTGCAGCCAGTTCTTGGGGTTTCTAGGAAAGGCTGTGACAGCCTTCTGTGTCAGGTGCCATCACTGCAAGGGCATTTGGAATTTTCACAGAGTGCCAAGAAAATCCATTTGATAAGCATATGCTGGAAAATATCCCAAGGCACACAATATGCTGGAGGTTTTCTTAAGGAGCTACTAGGAGCTACTAGCATGGATTATTATAAAATGTGGCCCAGGAGCATGTTTAAAGATATAGAAATACAGTAAAGCCAGCAGGTATCCTCTGCAAGATAATTCACAGCTTTTCCAAAATAGGACCATGAAAACAGTAATAACAATGAACTCCCCCCAGACTAGAGAGTGTTCTGCTTTAAAACCTGTGGTACTCCATTTCACCTAATCCACTAGCGGTGACACATATGGAAACCACAGGCAAGACACAATAAAAATTTAGACCCTGATATGTGCATATTTCACTTGAACCATATTCCCTGTTAACCCACATGTTAGTTCAGGCTTTGAATGGCTGCATAAGCAGTAAGGTGGTTAAGGATCAGACCCACTGCATTTTATACTTAGAATAATTTTTGTTGTTATATATAGCACAACAGGTGCATCTGATTCTTGACAGAGCAAGAGCTACTCTGTTAAAACTGCCTCTCTCTGGTTGCAAACTAAATGACAACTGCAATGATTTTAGTTTGTTGCTGTTTTTTAAAGAAATGCATGCAAATAAATAGGTCATATCTAATATCCCATGTCACTTAAGGAATTAATTTTTAGAGATATGTTATATTAGTAATATTTAAGTTCACTCTGGCTTTAGTTCCATTTTCTGCATTGCTCAACTGAAGTTTGGATTTGCTATTGAAAACATATATAGACACTGATAGAAAATGATTAAATTATTTGTTTAGGGTAATGGTGTTTTGGAATTTTAGAAGGTTTGGGTTTTAAATAGCTAAAAGAACCTCAATTACTCTTAAAATCTTATCTATTTAAAATTACCAATATTTAAGTTTCAAATTATAAAGCAGTTACCTTTTCTTAAATTAATAAAAATTATTAATGTATTATATTTTAAAATATAATCTTCTAAGATCATGAAGTTTGTTATTCAGATAAGTGGGGCTACTGAAACTCTTAGGTCACATATGTGTTATAATTGCAATTTCTGGGAAATTAGTTTCAGGCATTCTATTAAAGATGCTCCAGAAACACCGTGTACTGCTCATTCATGTGATCACAAGAATGATCACAGAGAGAACTTATGACATTTTTTATACTGCTTATGAAGGTGATGATTTAGGTTATGCTTTATGGTAGCCAGAATCATTGTCCCTTTGTTACCAAAATGGATTTTTTTCTTATTGGCAAGCAGATGATATTGGGAGGTATGGAACAAGGAGGGGGAAACAAGAGACAGATTAGTGTTAAATGAAAAATCATCCATCTGAAAAATTAACTAACAGTTCTCAACAATAGTGTCCCACAAGTTACCTTCAAAGTACTCAGTCTGTTGTGAAATTTTGCTCTGACCATCATAACTGGCAGACTCGAATGCCAATCCTGCTCCCAGGAGGTGTGTTGATATTCCTTACAGCTGGAGTAAAAAATATCGGACAGAAGAGGAAATGTGGATGTTGAGGATGAATGTGCACCATGAAGACTAGTGAAAAGAAATCATTTAAACATATGCATGCCTAGATTTTTTGATTTAGTTTTGCTGCTGACTTAATCTAACAAGAAATACATCTCCATACATAATGTTACTTAAAGCTGCTTTAGAGAAATTTATAATATTGAGACACTTACAAAACTACCATTTCATGCTTAAAATGCTTTAGGTTGATGGTGCATTTCCTCAAATTGGGAAATTGGGGCTTGTGGTGGTTTTGACTGGGATACAGTTAATTTTGCCCATGGTAGCTAGTATGGAGCTAGGTTTTGGATTTGTGCTGGACACATTATTGATAACATAGGGCTGTTTAATTATTGCTTTGCAGTGTTTGCACACCATCAAGACCTCCTCTGTTTCTTACCTCACCAGCAAGGGGGCTGGGAGGGCACCAGGAGTTGTAAGGGGACACAGACAGGACAGCTGACCTCAACTGCCCCAAAGGGATGTCCCAAACCATGTGGTATATATGATTCAGCATATAGAGCTGGGGGAGGAAAGGAAGGGAAGGATGTGCAGACTGATGACATTTGTCTTCCTAAGTCAGTGTTATGCATGATGGAGCCCAACTTTACTGCCTGCCTACAGGAAGTACTGAATTAATTCCTTGCTTTGCTTTGTCTGTGTGTGGCTTTGCTTTAGCCATTAAACTGTCTCTATCTCAATCAGTTTTCTTGTGTTTAATCTTTTGGTCCTCTCCCCCATTACCCCAGGGGCAAGTAAATGAGTGACCGTGTGGGGCTTACTTGCCACTGGGGTTAAACCATGACAGTGCTGCACTAAGCTACTTGTTTGCAAGGTATGTCATGTATTCTGCACCCAGTAGGTGCCAGAGAGCTCCAGCTGAAGGATAACTGCCTGGTGTAAACATTGCTGGAACCACTGTGCCTTACTCAAGCTGGGTAGTTGTCAGACCTGAGCTTGCTTGATAGCACAGGTCTTTGTCCAAGTGTGTTGACAAGACTGTGTACAAAAGATATGCAAAACCGAACATGAGAAACGAGACTAAACACGGACTTTACTCAATTTCAAGTTCTCTATTTGTGGGACTAGTACAATACAGTACTAGTACAATATAGGCTAGTATCAATACAGTCCAAGAAAATAAGATAAAGGTAGTAAAAATAAGGGTTTTTCTGAAGACATTATGTCAGCAGCAAGAATTTTTGTCTTGTTTTCACAGTCCACACCACTGTCCTTTTTTAGTGCTTCTACCGTCTGTATCATGGTAGGCTTTATTAAGTTATAAGTACTATGTTTTCTCCATATATCTGAACCCAATAACAGTAAAATATAAAAAATATAATTGGGCACAGTCCTGTTTAACATCTTTATCAATGATTTAGATGAGGGGATTGAGTCCATCATTAGCAAATTCACAGACGACACCAAGTTGGGAGGGAGTGTCGACCTGCTGGAAGG
>JAWWES010000001.1:105080227-105112917 GCA_035583135.1 Lophotriccus pileatus | reverse complement strand
GAGAGTGATCAGGCATTGGAATGGGCTGCCCAGAGAGGTGGTGGATTCACCATCCCTGGAGGTGTTTAAGATGAGGCACTGAGTGCCATGATCTAGTAATCACAGTAGGGTTCGATCAAGGGTTGGACTTGATGATCTCGGAGGTCTCTTCCAACCCCATTAATTCTATGATTCTATGAAAAGCCCTCTAAAATATGTATCTGATTCACAGTAAATTACAAATTATTATGTAGTCATCTTTACACACTTTAATATATCAGTTCTTTTGTTTGTTTGCATTATTATTTCTGTCATATAGTTATAAATTATCTGTTCCTGTTGGGTATCTTTTTTGTCCTTTGATCTTTCAGGAAATTCAAAAAGGAAAGAAAACAGCAACATTAAAACTAACCCATTTAATTCTATCCAAAGAAAAAGACTAGAAAGAGATTCTGAGGCATTAAAGGCAAAAGGTAGGTATGTCAGACAAGAAGAAAACAGAAGAAAGTTTTTTTATTTTATGTGAATCATTCTGAAATGTAGGTAGTCTCAATACAGCTTTCCTTTTAATGACTGAACAACTACAGAATTTTTGTCAATTTATGGCCAGTAAATTAATGAGAAAGTACAATTGTCAGGTTTTTATGAAACCTTCTAACTTTTCACAACAATAAATAAATTAAATTAAAGAAAGGACAGTAAGGTAGTATAAGGAAAAGAGAAGGACTCTGAGGACTTCTGTTTAAAACAGGTTCTCAGACATGCTTCTTGATAAAACAAAAATCCTACCTACGGGATTTTCTGGATACTCATCTACCACTGAAATCTTTGCATGGTTAAGTATCTTTTCTCCCATATTAATCTCCTTTTATGCCCATTCAGGCATATGTTGTATGGATTTACAAGGAAGTCACGAGGGAATTCTGAAAACTCTGCAGTAATCTGGCATTTAATCATTAAGAAAATTGTGTTAGGTTTCTTTCTTCATCTCCAAATAGAAAGAAGCTGGGGAAAAAAAATCAGTAGTGTTTATTATTTTGTCATACAGAAATAAATTTTGATGTTACTACTTAATTGCTTTGGAAAAGTGAATGTTTTCCTATGAAACAATATGTGACTGAAACAAAGAACATTGCAAAAAAAATCCATCTACAAAACAAAGGAAGGCCATTTTCACTGAAAAAACCCAGTATATTCTGAGATCCAATGCCTTTGGCTGCCTCATGTTGCTTGGGAAAAAACTAATAGTTAATTTGCTGTAGAGTACGAAGCTGCAAACTTTAAGTAAAGTGGGAATGGAATGAAGGGAGGAGGTATATGAATTTGGACATCCTCTTCATAAACAAGCTCCTTACCCACAGGCTACAAAGTCATTTCTCCTATGCTTTCTTTGGATTACTGAATATTTAATTACTGTATATGAAGTAAACCAGTTTTAATGGAAGGAATTTATCCTGCCTCAAAAATCCTTACCTGATAATGCTAAAGTCAGTCCCATTACCCTAGGCAGGAACAGAGGAGGAAGAGAGAGAAGCCATCACATTCCTTGCACCAGTCTGAGTTTGAGAAGTTTTCACTGGCACTCAGCTCAGGGGCTGAATTTCTGCTGGGGAACAGACAACCCGTGTTGACCTGAGGGAAATGTCTAACTCCGAGAGAAAGGTACACTTTATTGTATATGTTTGTGCCCATCGTTTTGTATCCTCTGGCACAAATGCTCATTACTTGGTGTGCTATTTTCTGTGATTCACCTTCTTAAACATGAGGTTTTATTCCTGTAAGCACAAAGAATATAAACCCTTAGGAAGGGCTGTGAATGTTGCCAGGTAACAGTGTACCATAAAGCTGGGTGTTGCCCTGTCAGTCTGCACTCTGAGATTAACTTCTCTTGAGCTGTCTCAAATTCCTCCATAAAGACACAATGTCCACATGTATTTTGACAGGTGCCAGTGATGTTGGCACTGAAATATCCAGCGGTGGGCAGAGCATGCTAACAAAATTATACTTTTGTTTTTCCTTCTCCATCCAACTTGAGGTACCAAAATCAGTCTTTTCCGACCTCCTTCTTCATTCTTTGTTCTCCAGTTTGAATCATACCCCTGTGTATATTTCTGCAATCCTGCTTATTTCCTCCTTCCCTTGGTGACAGCTGTATAGTCACATTACCTTCATTTAATGTCAGTTGTGGCACCTAGGTTACCTGAGGGCAAGAGTAAATTGGATCATTGCCTCAGATTGCACTCAGTGTTATTTTGGTTATTTCTGGGGAAAAACCTCTACTTGAACACAGCTGTAGCTGGCTCTGCAGGACTGGTAACAGCAGAAACAATAAAATCTTATAATTTTTGCCACAATTAACAGATATAAATCTGAATAAGTAACAGAAATTATCCTGCTTCACAGGAAAAAAAACATTTTAAAATTAGGTACTTCGCAGAGCCACTTCCCTGTTCTCTGCCCCAGGACATTTCAAGAATTAGATTTCAGTTGACAGAAGATAAGAAGATATAAAATAATGCCTGACATTTCATGCATAATCCTCACTGTGGTGCCATCCTCTTGCCCTCTTTTCATTTAGCTCAATACAGTGGCAGGTGGCAAGGACATGTTAGATGCCTTCACCTTAGATTTCCGGATTCTGTTGGAGAACTGTGGTCATTTACATATCATTGGTACACTTAATAACTAGAAAAGTACTTCCTCCTGTTTGGAAATACAGTAAACACAGACATAATGAACAAAAAAACCCAAACCAAAACAAAAAAGGATTCTAAACTGTGGTGTGGGGTTAAGCTAAGAAGGAAATTAGATAACTGAAAGATGATTCACCCAGGTGAAGCAAACCAAGATAAAGTTGAATGATCTATGCACAGATTTTACAAGGAAAGTATTGAAGAGTTAAAATTCAGTTAAAAGTCCCCTAGTTGGTATTTCTTTGGCTATGATTATTTGCTTGGTATAAAACCTAGATAACCAGAGGAGGCACATATTGTGCTTTCTAGAGAACAGCAATCATCTTTCAACATAATGATGACTGTATAACCACTGAACCACTGTAAATTGACTCTATTTTCCTTGGCAAATACATGCAATGACAACTTAGAAGACAAAACAGGAAAGTTTCCCATGAACTCATTGCAGATCACACTAATTGAATGTAGTGGGTGTACCTGGCAAGGTTTTGGTAGCAGGGGAGCTGCAGGAGTGACTTATGTGAGAAGATGTAGAAGCTGCCCCCATGTCTGAGAGAGCCAACACCAGTCAGGTCCAAGATGGCCTTCACAGTGGGCCAAGGCTGAGCCCATCTTCAATGGGGTTAGTTCCTCTGGGATAACATATTTAAGAAAGGTAAAAACTTCTGTGCAATGACAGCTGGGAGAGGAGACTGAGAAAATGTGAGAGCAGCAGCCCTGCAGACACCAATGTCAGTGAAGCAGGAGTGGAAGGAGGTGCTCCAGGCACTGGATCTGAGATTCCCCTGCAGCCTGTGATGAAGACCAAGACAAGGCTGCTGTGCTCCAGCAGTCCATGGAGGTCCATGGTGGCACAGGTATCTACCTGCAGCCTGTGGAGGATCCCATGACAGAGAATGTGGATGTGCCCTGAAGGAAGTTGTGACCATGTGAGAGTCCAGGCTGGAGCAGGTCTGCTCACAGCACCTGTGGCCCCACAGGAGACCCGCACTGGAGCAGTTCCTGAAAAACTGCAGCCTGTAGGAAGGGGTTCATATTGGAGAAGTTTTTGGAGGACTGTCTCCTGTGGAAGAGACCCTGCAATGGAGCAGAGGAAAAGTATGGAGAGAAAGAAGCAGCAGAGATGAAGCAGTATAGACAGACCACAGTTCCCATTCTCCATCTCTCTGGGCTACTCACACACAGAGAGAAGGTAGAGAAGTAGGGAATGAAGTGGAGCCTGTGAAGAAGGGAAAGGTAGAGAAGGGTGTTTTTAGATTTGTTCTTATTTCTCATTATTCTACTCTGATTTGATCATTAATAAATTAAATTTGTTTACCCAACTTCAATCTGTTTTGCACATGACTAGTGATTATCTCCCCTTGTCCTTGTCTCGACACACAAGCCTTTCATTATATTTTCTCTCCTTGTCCTGTTCAGGAGAGAGAGTGAAAGATCAGTTTGGTGGGCACATGACAGTCAGACAAGGCCAATTCACCATATGACAGAGAGAAAATCCAAGATTCTACTGGAATAGTTCCACAATAAATAAACAAACAAGTAAATAAATAAAATCACCATAGCGGCATGGAGAAATAAGAAAATTATTCATCAATCCAGAAAATTCAGTTAAAATCAAAAGAAAATTTTTTGTTGGTCTGTCCTTAAAACTTATCTTGAAAGCAGCTAGTATGAGTAACAATTGCACAAGATAGCATTTCAACGGTTCCACTACAAAGAAATGCCTCAGGGGAAAACAAAGCAAAGTGATAGTTTCAATATTTTTTAAAAAATATTAGTGTGTTAATCCAGATCAGGAACTTTCTTAACAAAATTCTTTTCAACAGATTCAAATAGCATTATGGTGAATTTATGGAATGTGACACAGGAACCCCTAAATCATGTATTGGAAAAGCTCCTTCAATAGGACAAAAAAACCAGAAACCAAACCAATAAAACCCAACTGAAAAAGCCTCTGCTGACTGTTGTTTTAAATGCAAAGTGAAAGATTTACTAACATGCAACAGCTTTTTTTTTTTTTTCACAAAATTCCCTCCCCTTCCGTATTACAGTGCTAAGAATGTATTTTTGTTTCAACCTGTGAATTAACTGAGTCTCATTTTTAGATGGCACACAATAAATCTCATGCTTTGCTTTCTATTTTTTTGGTTTGCTTACAGTTGGGTGTTCTGTGAAATCTATGAAAGGCACTTTTCAAATATTACTTCTATTGTTTTTTGCTTTCAGTTAATCCATAACCTGCCACGGTCTGGTATTTCATTAGAAGATGCTGCAGCCTTTGAGAACCGTTTGTGCTGATTCACATTCCAGCTCTGTTTTCCACAGAAAAAGCCTTAAGTTTGTAGTTAAATTAGGTCAGTATTTGGACTGAAAATGCAGAAGAAACTTCTCAAAACACCTTTTTTATTTATTCAGTCCTGATTAATTCTACTGGTACAGAAATTATGAAAAAATAACAATCAGAATGCAGAATACCTTTTACTGAAAGTTCTGTGTGCTAGTAGTAAGTGATTTTTTTTCTTTCTCCATTGGTAAATTAAACAAAAGAAAACAAAAGAAAGCAACAACAACAAAATAATAAGTAAAAAAAAACAAACAAAAAAACCCCCACAAAAATAATCTTGGGCTTTTTTTTTTTTTTCCTAGAACAGATGGTAAAATTATGCCAAAATATTTCTTTTGAAGAGTTTAAACTTTAAGATATACTCCAAAATTTGTGAAACTTACGATAAGATTGTGAGAATTAACAACTTTCTGCCCTCGTTTGCAGTGAACGTGCAGGAAGAGCCGGGGAACACAGTGACTCATCTACATGAGTTAATTAAACATTGCCTGTGGTGCTCTATTATCTCACTTTCATGCTGTTAAAAGGGTCTCTGGCACGATTTTATTCTGGGCCACCAAGGGCTCTTCTAGTCAGTGCCTAGGCAAGTGTGCATGACCGTTCCTAATAGGCAATTTGGATAAAACACCTCTTTTGGATGCCAAAAGAGTTTAATTGTATCGATGCACCAGTTGGCCCCAGGGCCAAAGAATGGACCCAGTCACCATTTCATTTGCTACTTTCAAGGTGACCAAAGTGAGGGAGACTTGTGAAAACATATTTGGAAAATGTGTAGGGAAAAGCAGTACAATCCTTGGGAGAATCTCTTCCTCATAAAGGATAAACTAAAACCTCACTAAGAAAAGGAAAAAAAGATATATATATATACTCACAAAGTGAGATGTCTATGGTCAGACAATATCAGCAATGGCAAAAGTCAAGCTGATTAAAACTTGCAAGTTAACTTATACCACAAAAATAGTCATAAATAATCAAGAGCAAAAAAATATGTCCCATCTCCCTCCCCACCCATGCTACATAATAAGGATAGAGTAAAGATTAAAGGTAGAGTTGTCATGAATCCAAATGTAAATTAAAGCTTTGTCTTTTTTCTGAAATAGTTGATGAAAGTGACTAGCCAGCCAGCCCAAAAAATAATAGGAAAGAGAGTAGGCAAACAGAATTACTAAATCCAAGACTGAAGTAAAACTCAATTTAGATATATGTCAATTTGGAGAATTGTTAATAGTTTTATCCAGATTTCAGTAAAACATTCAATATGGTGTGCTGCATGGGAAATTATTAGTCAATACAGATAAACTGATAAAATAATAGATTAAGAAGATTTTGTTGGGTTATGTTGAAAAGCAAATCTTTTAGTCAGGAGAGGCTGGTAATGGAGCTCTTAGGTCAGTACTGAGGACAGCCTTAGCATCCTGTCTTTGCCCTTAGCTGTGCTAAGGAAGAGTTCTGATTCACAGCTTTGTGATGCACTGACATTAAGTGAGTCTAAGAATAACACACATAAATAACAGAGGACTTTAAGACTTAACCAAAGGCTGGAATTTGATGAGAGATTATAACAACTGCATCTAAAATCCCACACCAAAACTAACCCCAAACCCGTATGTATAGAGCGTGCAGTTTATCATTAGGCAATTCTGAGTCATTGCTCTAGACATTTGTAAAAAAAGATTATTTTAGCCAGGAAAATTGCATCTGAAATAGAGATAGATGTATCAGTGACGTTTCACAAGGCATTGGTGGAAAATTTCTTGTAGTCCATCAACAGGATACCACACCAGAACCATCATGGAGAAACCTTATAGATGCTGAGGGGGAAGAGTATTATGGGAAGTCAAGGTTAACTTGTCATGCTTATCTTAATAAGAAAACAGGCCGTCAAGAACATGAATGCTACATAATACCTGTTATTTTGTGAGTAATGAGAATTATTTTTTGCATAGAATCAAAATTGTCACTGAAACAAAATATTTATGGTAAACATTTAATGACTTCTGAACAGTAGAAAGTGATGGTCTGGAACAATATGCCTAAGAGAGGAATAATAAAAATGACATGGATTTAAGCTTAAGAAAAGTACCATATTGGGTACTTAGAGTACTTATCGTAAGGATTGGACTTGAAGCCAGTAATGTTTGTCCTAGTACAATATTTATAGGGCTGTCCTTTATTTCTACTCCATGTCACCTTCTAAGAGTTATCTGAAACAGGTACCAAGACTGTTTTGGACTTGTCTGGGCTTCTTTTATGGCATGTCTTTTTTTCTTAAAATTAAGAGAGGAGATTTACACTTCTACTCTGCAGCTTCACAACTTATTTTCTTCAGTGGCCACATCCTACAAAGTATTTTAAGACAAAAGAGTTCTCAAGAGAGAAAATATTTCCCTGGAAATAATTTCACAGCCGAAGAAAGGGTAGGGAAATTACTTCCCAACAACTTTAAATTCATTTATAGTTCTGGAAAGAGGGTAAAAGTCTCTCCCTCATATGGTTAAATCACCTAAAAATAGGAGTCAGGAGGAAAATTAAATTATTTCCTGTTGTTTCTGAGTGACTATTTTTTTGTCATGAATAATATAGGGGTGAATACTTACATGAATTCCTGATCTGTGAGCATAATCTCTTCAGGAACAGAGCTATCTCTTCCCACATTGAAATAAAAGATTTGTAACACTATCACTTGTGCTCCAGATTCTGCTGATGTACAAAGCATATTAGACATCAGATCTTAAAAAATGTCTGTTTAAAGTTAATCCAGCTTCAGACTATAATAGTTTTTGCAAAGTGGTCCATGTAAGTTTGAAGACCAGTACAAACTCAGAAGGGAAACTCCAGCAAGTGGCTGGAGAAAACAGGAATCAAGGATGGAATATCCCTCAGTTGTTTTATGTCTGATGTCACTTTTGAATTAAATCCTTGATGGTGTTTAAGTATTTGTTTAAAAGAATTTAAACTTCTCCCATTTTTAATTAAAAGTTATAAAATGTGTTATTTACCCTGGAGATTAGATCAGAGCCATTCCATCCTATTTACAACAAAGAGAGCCTCTAATAAGTCCTTGAAACCCCTTCTAATCTCTTATATTAATATTTATTTTAACAGTTTAAAAATGCTAAGTATTTACCAGAGAGACAGAGACAACTTCTACAAAGTTCCTATGGATGAAAACAGTTTTTTTGAAGTATCATGTGCTTAATAGCTTGAAACAGTTCCTTTAGAATATGCTGAAATCTTTTTGGCAAATACATATTTAGGTTGCTATCTTTTTATTGAATTTACCTATAATCTCAGGAGATTTTTTTCCAGGCATCTATTGGTTACATTGCTAATTAATTATTTGCTTAGAAGTGTATGTTCTGTTATTACCATCATTAGAATAAATGCTGCTCTTACATTTCTATTACTACAGTTTTAAACTCTCTCTCATATCACTTGTATTATATTTGCATGGCAAGGTTTTGGTAGTGGGGGAACTACAATAGTAAATTCTCTGATAAACTGCCAGAAGCTTCCCCCGTGTCTGACAGAGACAGTGCCAGCCAGAACTGCCACTGGCCAAGCCTGAGCCCATCAGTGATGGTGGATGTGCCACTGGGATACCGTAGTTTAGAAGTAAAAAATCCCAAATGTGCAACAAACAACAGCAGCCAAAAAGGAGGAGTGTGAATAATTGAACAACAGACCTGCAGGCACCAGGTCCATGAAGCAGAAGCAAGACAGGGTGCTCCAGGTGCCGGAGCAGAGATTCCCCTGCAGCCCATGATGAAGAACATGGTGAGGCAGCTGTGCCTCTGCAGTCCATGGTGCTCCGTGATGGAGCAGTAATCCACCTGCAGTCCGTGAAGGACCCCATGACAGACCAAAGGAGGCTGGGACCCCATGGGAAACCTGTACTGGAGCACGTTCCTGGAAGGACCTGCGGTCCCGCAAAGGACCCATGCTGGAGCAGTCTGTTCCTGAAGGACTGCACCCCATAGAAGGGATCCATGCTGAAGAAGTTTGTGAAGGGCTGTAGCCTGTGGGAAGGACTCATAGAGAAGTTCATGTAGGACTGTCTCCTGCGGGGGGACCTATGCAGGAGCGGGGGAAGAGTATGAGGAATACTCCCCCTGAGGAGTAATGAGCAGCATAGACAATGTGAGATGAAATGGCCACAGCTCCCATTCCCTGTTCCCCTGCACCACTTCAGGGGAAGAGAAGGAAGCAAAATCAGGAGTAAAGTTGAGGCCAGGAAGGAGAGAAGGGTGAGAGGAAGGTGTTTGAAGATTTGGATTTATTTCTCATTATCCTACTCTGAATTTGGTTGGTAATAAATTAATTTTCTCAGGTCAAGTCAATGTTTTGCCAATGACTGTAACTGGTAAGTGAGATCTCCCTGTCCTTATCTCATCCCATGAGCCTTTTTTTATATTTTCTGTCACCTGTCCAGTTGAGGAGGGGAGTGACAGAGTGGCTTTGGTGGGCATGTGTTGTCCAGTCAAGGTCAAACCTCCACACCACCAGATCCTCAGCTTGTATACCCAAACAAATTTATACTCTCTAACCATTTTCCGTAATAAAAATGCCTCTTAGATGTATTAAAACAAGCATGATATCAAAAGCAAAAACCATCTTTCCAGAAGACAGCAATGTAGTGTGTTCATAGAACACAAAATTCTATGGTCAAGAAGAATAATTTTTTACAGATAGGAGAGTTTTGCAAGTTAACTTGGAGAAGCCACTAGTTGCACTAGGAGATGTAAAGGTGACCGAGCTAGCACTGCCTGGAGGTGTTCAAATGTTGAGGCTCAGCATTGCCTATTGATCTCACCTGTCTGGGGCCAGAAACTGGTATTGAGCGAGGCCTGTAGAAGACAACAAGGAATTTACCATATGGGATGAAATGTCAACCAGCATAGGAGGAATAGGCCTTTTCCTTGCATTCTCTTTCATAGTATATTCCCCCTTTAACGCTTTTGTTTTCTTTCCATTCTCTCCAGTACATGTGGTGCTACTATGGAGTGCAAGATGATGACCACTGGAGAACAAAAATCTTGCGGCTGTTGTTGGCAGTGTACCCAGTGCTGCTGACAGAAAAGCCACAGTATATTCCCACTTCAGATATTTGGGCTGTGCTGCTTCTGACAGCTGTCTCCACCACAGCCAATACTAAATCTGATGACAGTCAACACCTAATTTCTCAAGACAGAAATGAAAGTGCTATATAAAGTAATCATAAGGGGCACAGGCTTTGTCCTAGATTTACCTTGCTCAGTGCATATTTCCCTGCAACATGAATATGGAGAACATACTAAATTGGGTAACATTCATCAGTGTTCATAGAAGAATAGCTATTTGATTTTGTGGCATACATATTGATTTAAAAGAATGAACCCATTCTAAATGCAACTGGAAAGTAAAACACATTAAAGATCTCTGACTAATTTTCTGGAGCCTGTTTTTCAACCTCTAGACAATGCATTTGGACATCACTTCTATGTTACTGTTTTATCTCTTCTGTTCAAATCACTCTCAATAGTTCCTGTTCTACAGAAAAATGTGCTTACTGTTCATTTCACTTTGACATTTGTTTTCACTGAGTTTTGGAACTAACCTGTGTGCAATCCATGAGTCTATTGCAGATGAGGATGTTTCCCAGACCTTTTGGAGAGATTTTGAAAACTTAACTGCAATTACAGATCTATTTTGCATTGTAATGTGTCTTTCTTATTGTCAGCATCATCTTTAGTAGGATATGACTATCGGGGTGTCTTTTATGTTTCTTTTCAGGTTGTTTAATGGAAGACCTTTTTAAAGTTCTTCAGCTGAAAAAAACCAGCTTTTTACTTACAGACAACACTTTTATTTGCACTTCAGTGGATACTGTAAATACCTGAGCGTTTAATTTTCAGTTATGTATGTATTACTTCAAATGACTTTCTAATCTCCCTGATGCAGCAGTTGACATGTAGGCTCACGGTGTGTAAATAGTTTCATTTCACTTGACTGTTCATGAACCTATGTTTCAGTTACAGATATCACACTGAATTCCTCACAAGGCAAACCTAGTACTTGAAGATGCTTATTTTTTCAATAATTAAAAAATTCAATTGTCTGTGCAAAATAAAGTAAATCTGAGGAAAAAACCCTCCCAAATAATAAAAAAAAAAAAACCCACAACAACTTGATGTAGGGAAAAACACAGAGGGGAAATAAGTACTCATAAAACAAAAGGAAAAATTAAATCTAATCAATCAAAGCAATTGCTTAAAAGAATAAGTCTACATGGTACAGGTCAGTAGAATCCAAGAAAGCTGTCCAGATGTACTTTAAATATTTTGATCAGCATTAGTGCTTGTTGGTGTTTTTTCTCTGTCCTTCTTTTTGTTTCTCTCTGTCTTTCACTCTCTTTATTTCTTTTTTTTTTTTTTTTGGAATCAAGACTCCAGTGCTCTTCAAGCAATCTTCTTGTTTACTTACTTTTTCCTGTAATTGTCTCTCTTCAAGCATGCAGCCTGGTGTTGCTTCCTAGTCTGCTCACACATACATGATTTTGGGAAGGAATACCAGCAATTAATAATATTTCTGCATTTGTACTTGTCTGAGTTGTGTCTCTAAGGATTGCAAGGGATGCAGAGCAATGCAGTAAAAAATAGAGCATTGTGTTCTTCAATTTTTTTTTATTAATGTCTGTTAAATAGCAATATTTAAAAAATGTAACTAAATATACATAAATATTTTTTGGAATTTACAGTGGATACCATATTTCTGTGCATGTCACATGCTGGTAGTTGAGTAATCATAAATCTTTTGATGCCTAACCAAATGCTAAATGCATTTCCTGCCACCATACCAGGCCAATGAACTGTGTTGATATTGGTGAAACCATAATCATTTATTCATATGATCTTACAGATATTTTGTATAGCAAAGATAAAAATCTCGTGAGAAGTAGATGAAGCAGACAGCTTCCAAGTTCAAAAAGGAGACTGTCTGTAGAAACAATATTTTGTAATATAGTTCACCTTGACTCCAGGCTGCAGACTGCAAGTGAAAAATACAGTGGTTATATTAAAAATACATTTAAATATGATTTGCTGCAGGTAAACCGATTCAGTTGTCATATCTTAAGAGTCTCGTGATACTCATGAGCTACAGAGACACATGGTGTCTGTGGCCTGGGCTTCTGGAGCTAGAAGATCACCAGCCTTTTTGACAACTTAAGCTCTAGCTATGGCACAAAATCGACCTTTGTAATGTGCATTGGTGCCTGTCTCTTATTGCAAGGCCCCAGATTTTTATGTCACAGAGGTTCAAATTTGGAGCAACTCCCATGGTATCTCAGGGGAGTTTAAACTCCCCTCTTTAAAAAATAATGGAAGAGTGTAAACAAGTGAAGTGTTTCTTGTGTCTTTAAAGTCTTGAGAAAGTGAGGGTCTTGACAGAGAAGCCGAAAAGAAGCTGATTTCAGTTCACATGACTGGTATAACATGAGTACAAACCCATTCTCTTGGATAATGACAGTCCTGATTTATATCACTGCAGTTTAGAAGACAACCACAGAGCTTATAGTCTGTTAGAAAACCAGGGAAAGAATTTGTCCTGACCCAAGCATGATGTCATATTCAACAAACTTAAAAAGGAAAAGCATTCATCCAGGTTTTCAGTAATGCCTTCTTTGACATTTTCTTGCTAGCTTTCACTTTTGCAATAGCAACATTGCTGTGATATGAGCTACTTCTGTTCCACTACAGTTCCTGTATCAGTCAGGGACTTCCATGCTGCTCACACACACCACATACACTCACTGCTAAAAATTATTCCCTACCATGTTACTCTATTCCCCTATCACCTTGTGGTTCCAGTGGAGCTAAACTGTCACAAAATCTGAGCAATGCTGTAATAAATCAAACATGTGTGCGGCACTCCCACACACACACAGAGAACTTTTCCCTCGGAGAGTTGTGAGGCTGCACTATTTGCTTCACTATGAGTATATCTATAATCCATTGTGTTTTTAAGAAAAAAGGAATAAACATTAAAAAAAATATGTCTCCTAAAGTAAATGTCCTTAAGAAACAAAACAGCAGAACAAGAGGAAACAACAAGAAAGAAAATATTAATGCAGGGATATTTACTGTTAATAGTATTCTTAAGCAAAAGGTCAGATTCTCAGCTGGTGTAAGCTGGAGCAGCTCCATTGCCTCCAGTGGAGCTGTGCCAGCATATTCGGCGTGTATGCTCTGGCCCAGTGTGTCCTTCTCCTCAATTCACTGAACTGGAATCTTCAAAGCCTTCCCTATCATGCTGTTAAATTTGTATTGCCACTAGCAACAATTTCTTCTAAAAAAAGTTTGCATACGCAAATTATTCACATTGCTTTATTTTTTCTTTGTCAGTTCACAAAAAAAAAAAAAAAGTATTTCAAGTTGTCATAACCTTGCATTTAGCCAGTGAAAGAGTAATCTGGAAAGGAGAACATTGTTTTACAAACTGGACACATACCCTGTTTATTTTCCTCTAAAATTTGCACACTATAAAGCAAGTAGGTTTTTTTTGTTTTGTTTTAAAACCTTCTTCATATATTATTATACAAAAATATTCATATGCAAGTAATAAAGTTTTTTTTAAACATCCAACCTTTTTTAAACCTAAAGCAAAGTCACACCAAAAGGTTTTTTTTTTTTGTTTGGTTTTGTGGTGTTTTGTTTTTTTTTTAAATCTAGACAAAGTACACCTTGTGCTTTAACAAACCTACAGCATCATGTGCTCTTTACAAGGATTCTACTGAATATGCTCATGTGTCATTATTCATTAAATAATCTAAAACTTGCCTACTTTTGTGGTTTTTATTTCCTTAATCCTCTTTTTTTTCCCCTCTGTGTGTTATTTGTGTTTGTTTATATGTGTGGAAAAGTTAAGGCAAGTGCAATCAAAGTTACAAAAATCAATATTTCTATTGCTAACATGTGCAGCATTCATATTTAATGAGTGATGTGTTTTTTCCTGTAAGAATAAAAATTGATGAAAATACAAAATTTTTTATTATGTTATTACAATAAGTTCATTTTTTTTTCTGTACCAGGCTTGGTGAATTTTCCAAAAGTTAGGATAACATAAAACATGTTCTTTTTAAAGTAACATACACTGAAACTAGGTAACATTTTGATCACAACTCTTTTGCTTCTCAGCATAAGCATAGTATTACTACAAAAATGCAGTTCCTTTTAGCTATGACCCATTTAATTTTTTTAAAAAATAAATATAAGTTAATCTCTTTAGGTAAAATATTTAATATACAGTAGGCATAAATATAGATTGATGTATTTCTACTTAATTTTAGTGCTTCTATTTTAACTTCAGTGATTTTGAACAAAGTGTACAAAGAAAGACATATTTTTCAGTTTATATCTGTAGTGTTAAAGAAAACCTTGACAAGAATGCATATGTTAATCTATGGTTTATATGGCAATAGTAATGGACACTTGGAAAAGGCAATGATGCTGAATCTTCAATTAAATTGTAGAACAGCCAAAAATTCATGTTCAGAAATTCTGGGCCTGATTCTGCTCCTTTTTTTTGCATCAGTTATACACAGCATTAATTCTTCTGATTTCAGTAGAAATAGTTTTTTACTTTTACCACCTATTAAGCAAATTAAGATGAAAGGTCCCAAAGCCTAGCATGGCACTTCCTTGTTTCATTCCATCAGTGCAAAATGTTTTAAAGATAGTAAGTATACATTTATATATTCAATTTGTGTGAGTGTATTCAATAGGAGCTACAGAGCATTTCTACTCTGGTGGTTCCCAGCATTATGGAAGGCCATAATTATTAAAGCTGAGAGCTTTAATAACGAAGTGCTTTACCAAGATGCTTATCCAGCTATTAACTTTAAACAGTGTGTTTCCAAGACGGGACTCTTACTGCTTGAGTTGTGTTGTGCACTCTGCTTATGGACAGTCAGCTGCTCCTGAGATGGTTAAAGTAACAGAATAAAATTAAAAATTAAAAAATTAATTAAATTAAGACAAATTGTGGCTGGTAAAAAAGATGCTGCAGCTGACATTAGAATCAAATAATTTTCCACAGACTTTTGTTTCTTTGTTTGTATTACTTTGGCAGCTTTCTTTGTGAAAGAGAAGGTGGTGACATTTCTCTTCTAGTACTGCAAATAGATACATGTTCTTTTTTTTAAAGGGCTTTTTGGTCTTTTTGTTTTCTTGTCATCTGAAGAAAGTGCAATATGATGATGAAAACATTTACTTATGAAATAGTACATATGCTTAAGCTTATATATTATGAATAGCAACATGACGTTGGTAACTGCACAGAATTAATAGTGCACTTTTCTTGCAAAATTAATGTGTGACTCAAAATTGCTGTGAGTCACAGCAGTGGATATCTAGATGCAATGTTGGGAAGATAATTTCACTCCATTTTACTGTACGAGCTAAGATTATATTTTGTCTTTTAGCATCCTTGATTCACTGTGTTGGCTGCTTTACCACTGCCCAGCACTGGGCAGCTGCCGACTTTAACTTCATTAGCTGTTGAACAGATATAAAATAAAAACCAGTAACAAATCTGCAAACATTTATGATGAAGACATTATATTAAACTATTTATGATTTTGCTGACTAACATAATGATCAAAACCCTTAGATCATATTTTTACAGGACATGTAAAATAAGTTACAGCCAATGACTGCAGAGCAGAACAGGAAGAGTTACAGGAAAAAGGGGCAGATATCTGTGTTCTAGTCAGCTATTTAAAACAACCAGTGATGATTTCCTACCTTTACATAGATTCACCTTATTTTGAAATATTTTGTTTTATTTTATTATTTGAGTCTTTGGAGAACCTTAGAAAGCCAACAGATAGCAATCAGAAGGCTGAAATGAGGAGAGAACCTCAGGTTTCTCAAAGAAGGCTTATTGCTTAGTGAGAACATGACATCAGACTCACTGTGCCTAGAGAGACTGCTTTTGTAATGGCACCTGAAAGCACCATCTTCTCTTACAAAACCTCTTTGCTGGATTGCCTATGAAGTGGAGAACTGACTGAAGCAGGAGCTAAGGAGATCCAGCAGCTCTTTGATGCACAGGTAGGAGACTTTCAGCCTAGTTTATGACTACTTTACTCCAGTTCTCTGGACTTCCACACGTTCTTTTTAACGTGGCTATGCAATCACTAAACTAATGTAGTGCAGTGGTATCTCAGTCCCGATGTCTTCTTATGAAATAAAGAAAATTAAAACAAAGCACAGCAAAGCACAACAAACAAAAACACAATTCAAGGAGCTACAAGTAATGAAAACATTCTTGAAAATTGTAAGCATGTGCATCTCAGTCTGTCTCCAACCCCTTATGCTCTAGATTGCTGTTTGAGGGGATCTTGAAAGAAAAGTAGCAGGTAAGGTGCCCAAGATGAGTAAACAGGGAATTTGCTTCAACATTCCCTGAAGTACGACTTGGCAAGCGTCATTTCAAGCAGATAGAGTCTTTGCTGATACCTCTCACTCTTCAAATACCTAACAATAATAATAATTAAAAAAAAGTGTAGGAATGGTATTTGCTATATGACACTGACAGTTGTTCATGATCTCTTTTGTTTAGAAGAGTGAGAAGGTAAGTGGACAAAATACAGGATGAACTGTACTGATACTAATTATTATTTACAGATAGGAACTCTGGCAGATATTCACATAGATTCAGGTAGTCCCTATGACCTAGAAAAACATGTTTCCTACCTCTAACAAATGGCTTCAGATAGCAAAGAGGTGGTGAAGGAAGTAGCTGGTAGATTTGGTTTAGTGACCTACAGGCAAAGGATATCTGTAATCTCCTGTGGCAGCAGGACTAGATGAGTGCTAGTCGAGTACACCCACCCGGTTATGACATGACCAGCAGACATCTTGCCTATACTTCTCCCTCCCTGTGTCATCCCTATCTATGTACCTGTGTCATAGTACCTCTAGCAATGGCCCGGTTACAAGTTTGTCATCGTCTTAAAGCACATGGGATAAACCCAGGTTTTTGGAACTTTCTGATTTTTTATGAGAGTGCTACTTATTTTATTTTGGTTTACAGTTCTATGATTAAATGATTACAAGTTAAAATACATATGTATAGGCATAAAATTGCATAAAGTGCTTTTTTGTGGTATAACTAAGATTTGAGAGTGCTTATTGCAAAAATTTTTTTGCCAGATATGTGCACATTTTGCAGATTCATGTATTTTGCTGAGGTAGGCATAGGTTAGTGATCTCAGAGAAGGAGCCTGATGTCATTGAACTATTTTGCTGAGATAGATGGAGAGACAGTTGTGTCGCTATTCTCCTCACTGCTTTGTATTTACATAATTGTTCCATTTGAAGTTGCCTGGGTCTTAAGAAGACAAATATACAACGTTCTAATGTGATGCTGAAGGTAAATGTATAACACTAATTGTTTACATTTTCTACTGAAATGTTCCTAAGAACTCAATTAGGGCCGCAGTGAGCTGTTCACCAGAGGGTATTAACTCTGGAAAACAACTTCTTCTGTGTCTGTAAATTCATTGCCACTTGAGTTTAAAACTTTCAATGAAGAATGGGATTTCCTGAACAAATCTCTCTGTGATTTACCTGTCATGTAAAGAGTGGAGAGAAAATTTTAAAAAGTCCCTTACATAATTTCCTACAAAATGGCAGGAGAAAACAATCTTCCCTGAAAAAAATAAATTTCTAAAACTAGGTTTAAATAGGTTTAGTAATTGCATTGCTAATTTATTTTTCTTTATTTATTTCTGGGTTTCAAGTGTGTGCAGACTCTGCAGCTTAATGGCATATTTTAAGCCCATAACTGACATTTTCAAGACTTTTTTTTTACCTCAGAGAAGGTCAGAATACTATCAGAGTGTTGCTCCATATGAGCACTCTAAGTGGATTTAAAAAATGGTGTGCTAACTGAGAAAAAAAAACAAACCCTAACTTTTTATAAATCAAAGCTTTGCTCTTGTAAGTCTCTTCTTAGGAGAGAAGACATCTATTCACCCCAAACATCTCTGCAAGGAGTTTGTTTCCATGTGTACCCCATCCTGAGGGTTCACAGCATGCATTGAGTGCTTTTATTTCTAATACAGTCTGCCAGGTAAATGATTAGGATAGGATAGGATAGGATAGGATAGGATAGGATAGGATAGGATAGGATAGGATAGGATAGGATGGAAAAATCTGTGAGGGTGCTCAGGTGTGGTGTTAGCTGATTGAGATGGGAATTTCCTGTTACTGGATGCACATTAACTCAGCAAGCTGACCTCTTTCTCTGCTCAGTGATGGCTTTTACTTTGCACAAGGAACAAACGGAAAATACTGTTTCAGAGCTGTTTCTGCTCTTCTGGCTGCTTTGCAATAGAGTATTTGTCCCTTGACATCTAATGGTTCCCAAGTTTACTGACATTAACATCAAGACTTACTGCCCACCTTCCCTGTGCGTTGCCTGTAGCACGTAGGGCAGTGGTGATATTTGAGTCTGCGGCTCCTTCTGCACCCACCTGACACAGGAGTAACTAAACATGAGGCCAAAGGGGCCTGTGCTCTCCTTCCCCATCCACAGGCACACATGTTCTCCCCACTGTGGAGCTTCTCAGTCACAGCAGTGCAGCCCCTCCCTCTGGCTTGCACTTCTTTATCAGTCCCAAAGTGTGTTTGAGAGTATGGGCTTGGTAAGAATTAGTTTTTTCCTGAATGATTTTTTATTTTTAAGAAGACCTAATATTTGACAAAGAGAGAAAGAGAAGGTTAAAAAGTTCATCAATTTTATTTTGAGTAATTTCTGTGTTCCTTTTGTCATATCTCGATGGTTAAGAGAGATGTCTATAAAAATATCAATAAAAGCCTCATCAAATTCTTAGCTCTCAAATTTTACTTCAAATTGTTTTCCTAATGCTAGTAATCCGGCAAAGAAATGTTTGTAGTTCCTCTAAGCTCAGTACTAGATAACCTATTTTATTTAACACTTAGATCGTAGAGAATCATGTTGCTTTTAAGCCCCCAAATAAAAATATTATAATTGACTATTAAATGTTTCTGAAATTATGTTATCTAAGGTATTGGATATTTATTGTAAGAATGCTAATAAGCTTTTGGAATGAGGCTGTTTGTAATTACATGCCAAATACTTCCCTTTAAGAGCCCTCAATCAAAATGTACTCATTTTTTAGTAATTTGAACAGCTCCAGAATTTCTATGTTTTCCAAAGAAGGTATCAGACCTGCCCTTGTAATTTCTTCTTTGACTACTTCATGACCCTGTAAATTCTAGGCCTTCTGCCTGCAGAGTTTATTAGTCCAGAACAGTTTAACTCTGTTTTAAGGAGAACTTAAACAAACAATAGGCATAGGAAAACTCTTAATAGCTGAAATATTTCTATCAGTTTCACTCTCCGGGGGAAGGAACTCTGAATTTTGAAACATCAAGTCAAGGATATGTGGAGAAGTGTAATGCTGCCAACACATCTTCTTGGAGGATATAGCCAGAGCCAATGGAAAATAGCCCAGCAAAATTACACCAAAAACAACAGCTCAGTGTCCATACTAAATTCAGTGAATCTGAAATTAAAAGACACAGTGGTGTTCTTTAGCCTCCACTCAGTGAGCTATTTAGGAGGCAGGGAGATGCGTTTATATGAAAAAAAACGCAAGGGATCTTGCAGCATTCATTATACAAGGAGACTCGTTGTTATGAGATTGCTTACATTTTTTTCTGTTGCCAGCCACATTAATCTATTTCTCAACTGAGAATTGGGTTAAAAAAAAAGGTTCTAATAACAGCAAATCAGATAAGGGGTGGGTGTGAAGGAATATAGTTACTGTAGATAATAACCTAAGTCTGTTACGGAGATTTTTTTAGCACTGACAGATTTCTGCCATCCTCTTTACCACAAAAGAAGACAAACAAAAATCTCTCTGTGCTAAACTATCAACAAGTTAAAAAGTAATTCGGAAGTGTACTAGATGTACAGGGACATATTTGTGTTGCTGGTCTATCTGGATGGCCTCCAAAAAAGCCAGTTGCTTGATGTAGGTTAGCCAGAGTACAGAGCTTTGCATGACAAAAGAAACCACAATACAGTCAAAAAGCAGGTGGGTATTTTGCTCTTTATTCTCCATTGGCCTTTATTTTAGTTTTGAACTTACTTTACTGCTGTGATTTTTTTTCTTCTTTGGATTTTAATTAAACTTTCCTTAGGTTTGCTAGCTTGACATTTTCTTCTTTTTTTTACTCTCTTTTTTTTTTTTTTCAATTTAAAAATGAAGAAATCCTGTTTAGCAGGCCAGTTTTCCCCAAATCCCACTGCTTTATCTATAATTTAAATGTGTCATTAATGCTCAATATCCAAATAAAACTTTGTGAATTTTTATCAGGCGGGTATAACAAGCTTTCCAATTATTTTGAAGCTGATTATCACCCATTATGCAACATACACATGGTTTTCACAGCTGTGCAGTAATAGAAAAATCTTAGTTTGTATCTAAGCCTAGCAGTATTTAGCTCTGAACCAGATCATATTGAAAGTGTTTGATGTTGGCTGCCAGGTGAGAACTGGGTCCCTACTAAAATTCAGAAGACATTTGCTACTGCTTTCCTTGCAGCCAAGATTTCAGCTTGTCACAGACTGCAAATACGAATTCCTTTTCTCTTTGCTTTTCCAATTTTCTTCTCCCACACAAATCAATCTTACACTTATTCAACTTTATTTGATTTACTCTCAAATCATACTGCTGCAACTGAGAACAGAATCAGACCCAGCAATGCAGTTTGCCTTCAAAATAATTAGCTGCATACTATACAGTCTCCCATTTCTGTCCAGCTATAAATGCTGTCTGGAGAGCCTATATACTGAATTTACACAAGCTGTGCAACAGAGTCCTTTAGTTTTATAACACAGACTACCCTGATTAGAGAGAGCCTTATAAAGACAGAGCACCACACTTGGATAATTCATGTGCATAGAATCCACATACAGACCCAAAGTTACTGACCAGGCAGAGTAAGTTTTTCTGACCATCACACTGTGCAGTTTTTAAAATAAAGTGCTATTTGCTTATGGCTAAACCTTATATGTGGCTATTGCATGCACAGTTTAGGCTGCATTGTCAAAAACTGGAACACCTTCACCAAAAATGATGGAGCCTAAGCACTAGGGCAATGACAATTTTTGTTGGTTTTCTTTTTTTTTTTCCCCATTTCATTTTGCATTCCAACAGAACTTTTGTCCAAGAAAGAGCACGTGAGCACACAACAGTTTCCTTCCCTGTTCCCCACACCGAGCTGTTCACAGAAGAGGAATACTAAGGAGGAATTTTTTCCAAAGCTATAGACAGCTTCTCCTTTTATTTCAGGTTTTGTTTTGTGGTTTATTTCTTTTTTTGTTGGTTTGTTTTTCTTATATTTGATATTATTACAAAGCATTATAAGAAAAACTTTTTTTTTAAGTAGTGTGAATATCAAATAGTATCTGTCAATCCCTGAATCATGCTTTTCAAAGTGCTTAAATCTACACTAAAAATAGAACAACATAAAAGTACTTCCCATGTGGCTAAGAAAACACCTACCAATTGTCTAAATGTAACTGTGGTCAGCTAATTAAATCCTACATTTATTCCACATCCCAGTCTTTACCACAGGGCATAGAAAGGAGAAGGAAAGGGGAAAACAATGCATTGCTTTCAGAAGATATTGGAGTATTTGGCATCCAAATGAATGAAGGAAAACGCCATCAGTGCCTGACAGGTGTCTGTAAGAGCAAATAAATAATAGCTTTCTTACGCTATGAAAATAACCAAATGTGCAAAAGTCTCTTAAAATTTTATCTGACTTGGCAGCTTCATTTCCATTTTGTGGATGTTTGGCACATGTCCAGAGAGAAACACCATAATAAAGAACAGACTGTAGAAAAGGGCTTGAGAAAAATCTCAGAGAAATAAACATTATTATTATTCTAGCAAATAAAAATCAGTGCACATCTCAAAGGTCTATTAGCTTCTTATGCAGATACTGAGATTTCTTGGCTTTCACAACAGAAGCATAGTCATTTCCCCCCACACTGTCGGTTCTGGATTACTCCCACAAACATCCTCCAAACTGCAGTTTCCCCTCTCACTTCTCATTAACAAGACCAAAATATTATAAGCTATACTTTTCTCGTTGTGGCAATCAGGATAAACAAACCCTACACATTCATTATATTGGCCAATATCATTCAGCTGCCATAAAAATACCTAAAGGTAATTAATTACATAAATAGACCGTAAGGCCTGTTTGCCAGGACACCAGTTACATTTCTGCCAGGGTAAATCAAACCCATGACTACATGACAGTGTTCTGCAGTCAGTAACTCTACTTCCACTTCTGCTAGCAGGGACTAGTAGAGAGCTTGGCCTGAATATGTTGGAGAGCTGCACCACTCCTCTCTCTTTCTAAAATCAGAAAGGACTTCTCCGTTATTTAAAACATAAATGTGAGCAAGGTGCTTATTTAATTGGTCCTAAAGATGTCCAGATGTAAACACAGTGGCGTCTTTTTTTTTCCTTCCCTGTCAGCCATGGTACATGCATTATTTGCAACTCCTCAAAGATAGAATCATACATAAAAATAAAACTAATTTATTTATTCATTAAAGTGAATAAATTGTTTTTAATACTTCCATGTCTGATTTAAATATTAATTTTGTATAAATAAAGTTTATTCTGAAAACAATTATATTTCTGGTATTCATGTCATTTTTTCTGCCTGAGTTCTTACTGAAATCATGTTGAAATTAATAAAGTTTTATTTATCGTTACAAGCTAAAACCAAATGAAAGAAGATTTCTTAATTCTTAATATAGCATTTTAAAGCAAATACAATTTTTGGAACATTAAAATACAAGGGGACTCTGTAATCCACAGCAAAATAATGCTTTGCTCTTACTTTTTTTTGAAAATAACACTTTCTATAATACAAAGTGACAAACCATCTACAATACTGTCTTTTTATTCCCCTTTGGTTTGGAAGTCATCACTGTACATATCAGCAGGACTCTGAACTTCAGTGCCTATTGCCTCACTTTTCTTACTCGCCTGACATTTGCAAATGACATCATTTGCAGGATTTTTTAAGGGGGAAAAGAAAAAATTAAATGCTTGAAAAATAAAATCGACAACCACATTCATACTTTTCCAGGACATGTTAAAAATAGGGTTTGCTTTTATATTTATAAAAGGAATACAATCAGCTTATTCTTAAAATAATAATTAAAAAAAACAAACCCAAGAAAACAAAAAAACAAACTGGCTCTAGTTTCTATACACTCTGTACTGACTACTGTGAAGCAACCGATACAGATTGGGTATATTCTGTGTTTTGACAGGTGTCTACCAAGTTACATGTTAGATGGTCAGACTGTAGTGTTACCCCAAATTGGGGTCTTCGTAAGGGCAGGAAAGGAGCAGTGCACATTATGGGAGTAGAAATGAAACTGGAGCGCTCAGTGAGGGATGGGGTCCTTCTAAAAACAAATACTCTCCAAAAGAGGTGAGCTGCAGCAGGCATGGCCTTCAGGAATCAGGCTAGGCAAGCCAACAAAATGGATGGTGCTTCTGATATCAACATAGCTTTGTCCAAGCATTCCCAAGAGAGGTTAAAAACAAACAAACAAAAACCCCTAAAACTATACTAATGAAGCAAAAAAGTTTCCTATCTATACAGCAGTCTCTTCATTTAAAAAAATGTAAATATACAAATTCCAATGACGTATAAAACAAAGTCGAAAATGTGAATGGGAAGAGACATGGGTAAAACAGGAAGACTGATGCTACAAAGAAATTGCAAAAACATATGTACAAGACCCTGTTTTTCCTCGTATGTTATCGATTGTAATGCATGTTTAACAGCAGCAGTCGAGGATGTAGTTCCAGGCACCAGACTGCAGACTCTGCTCCTACTCAAGGGGGTTGACAGCCCCTTGCATCTCGGTCACCAGATGACACTGGATATACTGGTCTCCCGTGGCAGGAGGGGCAGTATGGCACTGTTTGTGTGAGCCTCTTCTGGGTTCTGCTCCCTGTTAGTTTTTGTCTGTGGCCGCTGCCCATTTATAAGTGTCATAGGGATGTTGCAGTAGGTGTGCTGGTTACCTATTGAGGTAAGCGGCAGGGTGCCGGCAGGAGGTACATCGTATTCATAGCTTCGATAATAGTGTTTCTGGCGCATCTGTGAGTGATATGTGTTATGAAAGGTGGAGCGCAGGTCTGGATGGGCAGTGGCAAGAGCAGTAGAGGTGGCAGCAGCCATGGAAATTGCGGAGACTGTCTGCAGTTCCCCAAAGGGCCCCTGCTCACTGGCATCTAAAACCTGCTCATTTGTGATGGGTTCAATCCTCTTAAAAGGCATTTCATACTGTAAACGTTTCCAGAACTTGGAATTCAACTTGTTGCATTTTGGTCCATGCCATTTAATGACAGTGAGGAGCTTGATGGTATGTTTTAGGGCCTCGACCTCTTGGTAGTTCATAACTCCTCGTAGTTCACTGCATTCAATCAGTATCACTTTGATTTCTCCTGTGACTAACATATTTCGAAGTCTTGTTTCCAGTTCAAAGATGCTCCAACCTCTTCTTACCACATAACTTGGAGTCATGACGATGATCAGTCGCTTGCTTTGGTCTACACATCTTGCCACATCTTCAATGTAGGCTACAAAACAAAACAATTGCTCAAAAACCAATCTAAGAAAACAGTCTGCTCTCACAGACTGGCGAGAAACGACAGAGGCAAATCCCTCCTCCCAGAAGATCTCACTGAAAAAACATCACTTGGAAATGTGCCAGGCTGGCTTGGAAGAACATGGTCCTGAGCAACCTGCTCTATGAGGCCCTGTTTGAGCAGGGAGGTTGGACAAGGTGACCTCCAGAGGCCCCTTCCAACCTCAACCACTCCTTGATCCTGAGAAACATCTATTCCCACATGTGCTATGGACTGTGTTTGTTCATGAGTTGTAGTTTTGTATCATTATCTGTATTGAAACAGTTGTGTCCATCATGATGTTTTACTTTAAAAAGGTAAAGTCACCCAGGTAGACAACAGAGCCGCATCTACGTGCTTCAGTAGCTCAGTCTCAAACTCAAATGATCCTCTGTGGGGTATGGTAGGCTTAGATTCTGCTTTTCCTTCCATGACCGCACCACACACATTTACAAGAACACTGTTGTGTACTGCAAATTAGTGTCTAGTTTGATGCAGTTTTAAAAAATATCCATGAGACTGTTTGAGCTTTGCCTATACCAACCATCCTTTATTATCTTTACTAAAAGATATTGAACTTGGTAGCTGTCTATATGGCTACAGTGAGCTTATGAAGAATACTATAGTAACCTAAAAAACATTACAGTACTTCTGCTGGAATAGGTGAGAGAAACATGAAAAAGATCTAATTGTACCAATCAATTCTAATTTTCAGTGTCTGGAAACGATCAAGTACATCCACCACACAGTTATCTGCAGTGTCCACTGACAGAATGCACAATTTTTCTCTGATGTAAATTTTATTACTCAACCACTGCCTTAGTCCAAACACAACTTTTTTCTTTGTGTATTAATTTCTGTGATACTTAGAATCATAGATAACTTTCCAAACAACCTCTAAGGAATTGAAAACTACAAACTCTGTATTCATTCCTAGATATGCAAGCTCTCAAAAAAACTGTGAAAAAGCTAGTCTTTCATTACCTTTATTTACGCATGCCCTATCTGCACTATCTCACCTTCAATCAGAATAATGTAATTACTAAATAATAATTCTCTTATCTTGGAAATATACATTAAGTATATTTGGTGGCTTATCTTTGCCATTCTCTAAGACAAGGGAGAAAAGACAGACATTCTGAAGGAGTAAGTATAGAAAAGAGACTAAAACAATCACTGCAATCACTGCATTGACTGTTTAGAAAACACACAAGAATAAGAACATGACTTACTTCCTGTGGGAATCAAATCTCTGTCTGGGATGAACAGCTTGTATCCATAATGCTTTTCAAGCATATCTGGTAGGATCTCAAGAGCGAACCTTTCTTCTTCTCCAGTTTCTTGATTCCACTGGTCAGGATCCACTTTGGTATAAGATAGATATGCATCATAGTCTTTGTTGTCTAAGGAAAGAGACAAATTAAGTTAGTTTATTTATTATTTTTGCAGTTTTCACTGATTTTTCCCTAGGTATTATTTCTGGGAAAGTTTTCCCAGAATAGGAAATTATTTACATAAATTGGCAAGCTTTCACCCCATCTCCAGACATGAATCCATTCAGCTTTCTTGTTTCACCTAGTCAAGGTAATCCTTATTTACACCGATGCAAGGAAGGAGGGGTCCAGACCCATACACAGGAGTCAGTTTGTGCATAAACATTTGTGTAAGAATCTGGATGAAGGAAATCCACTCGGCTGCAGAGTGACAGCTCATGAGCACAAAAGTCACTGAAGAGAATTTGCATTCTTCTCTAGCTTTAAAAGGGGAAAGAAAATCATGGAGATACCTAATATAATGTGCAATTGTCTCTGCTGCATAGTAAAAACATTTCTATCTTGCCAGATATTTACTATAAATGTAGAACCTGAGGCTGAATGTTCTAAGTGTATGTGTAGCTTTCCTTGTAAAACTCTTTGGCTCTCCAGGTCTGAAATTATTGCCAAGCTTAAATCTTTGCATCATCAGCTCCCGATAATGCACTTTAAGTCTCCTGAATTCTGCGCATTTACATTTGCAAATTTAATGTTGCATTAAGATACATTTTGTTACTTAACAGTGTGTTACTTCATTTCAATATGAGAAATAACCATGCCTGTTTTTCAGATGTGCTTGGTGTGCCTACTTGAAATCCTGAATCAAAAGAGTTGTCATTAATTTTCATTACGAGGTCAATAATGCCAAGTGCTCTGGAACTAATTCAGTGGAATAAGAGGTCACGTTTTGACTTTTGTTGTGAAGAAAGCAGAGAAAAATCAATGACAAGAGTAATGAAATGCTAACATCCTTCTAACTCTCTTGACAACATTATGCACAGACTACCAAGAATATCAATTGCTTTTAAAAGAGACCTGATTAAATACTCTAAACACTGTGTGTCATAAGTAATGTTATGTTCAGTCAGTGATGACTTCAGTTATTTATTGAACCTCTTCTTTCTTCATTTTATACCTTTTTGTAGCCTGGTAGCATTATTTAGAAAAGCCTGCCAACTGTAGGTGAGGGCAAAGAGTATAAATGGAATTAATGAAACAGTGCTAATCTTGAACAGTCCCCTCTCCCTTCTGAGCAACCATGTGTACTATGCCCATTAACCTTTGCAGATGACAGAACAAACTTGGTTGTACAGTTATTACATTCAAACTTCCTGCACATCTTTTTTGTGATGCCTATTGGATTTTTATATCCCAAAAAAATCCCAAAAAACCCAAACCAAATAAAAACAACAATCACAACAACAGCAAAAAAAGACAAGAAAAAGAGAAGTATTGCCTTCTATGGTTCACACTTTCAATTGTTTTTCTTTGGGATATTTGTGAAAACATGTTCTTTAATGGCAGACAAACATCTTGTGCCTTTGACAACGCCTTAAAATAGCACTAATTGGAACAAGCATGAGATAGGGGGAAATTACATAGCAGGTTTTTATTTCTACAGTAGGATAGTGTTAAACCAGAAGCAGATTTAACACACAGTGAGGTCAACAAATATATGGGGAAATTGCAAAAAAACCCACAAAATTATGATGCTGCAATGCCATTTTCTGTTATCACCTCAGCAATGGTCATGACCACAGTACATGCTGGAGAGAAGTTGCTCTGTTGAAAGTCTTTGAGTAAAGATGAGAATGTGTCATTTCTCAAAGAGATAAATTATAAGAAATAATGCAGAATTCAAACTGTTTTAAAGGCTCTGAGTATTTTCTGTTTTAATGGTTTCCACATTACAACTTGGAGGGAAAAGTATTCCTTCTATGCACTAATGCACTTATTTGAAGTACACATTTTTCATATCATGGAGGTTCTAGCATTTCCACTAACTACAACTGCATTACCCTGTATTGCAGGGATATCTTTCCTCCCTAGCTTTATAGGTATTTGAAGGGCAAAGAATGGAAAGGATATAGGGTATGTCTACTCAGATGGGTTCAGACAATCACCAATTTATTCAAATTCCAGTTCAGCAGGATATGTAGTCTGGTTCAGGAAACTGTTAGATGTATTATCACAGTGGTTTCTTGAGCTCTTATACTCCCATCTGTCAGGTCTTTTTTTTTGACTTGCTTTGATGAAAAGTAAAACATTCAGTTTACAGCAGAACTACCCTATGTGTTAATTTTCTTATCTGATAGGTCGACATACTGGCAGAAGCAGACAATTTGCAAAATGTAAAATGTCTGGGATACACAAAGGATGTTCACCTATAGTAGCCTAGTTTTGGCTAATTAAAATTATTCATCACACATTGCTAACTCTGTGAAACATTTTAAGGACTACAGCAGGGTCTTCTTAGCTCAATGGTCCCAGCTACTCTTTGTAATGGGAGGGACTGATGTTTACATTCTTAAAAACATTTCTGATCTTAATTTGTGTTTTTCAATGTGCTGTCCCAATGGACTGAGAAGTAGGAATGGGAGCCTGCAGACATCCAGGTCTTACTGCTGGTCATAACCTGGGAGCTGGGACTTGCATCTTGCCAGTCTTCCTGGACATGTCACATGAAAGCAGGAGGCTCTTGACTTTGCTCTCAAACACTTTGCTCTTCAGCTGTTTTCCATGTAAGCTTTCCTTCTCAATCAATGCATCCAAGTGTCCCCAGACTCCCAGCAAGCAAGCAGCCCTTCACAACTTCATGTTTTCTTGAGCATTCTCTCGAACAAGTACTTTACCCATGAAAATATGTCAGCATATCTGCCTTTTCCAAGAGAAAAACATGTCACCAGAAAACTTCTAATCTGGTCCAAATCACATATCAAGGCATAAAGGACTTGATATTAATACTCATACTATTACATAGTATGATAATTACATATTTGGCTGTGCAATATGTTCAGATACTGGCTGGATCTAATATTCAGTGTCAGAATAACAGTCCAAAAAGCCAAATTCAAAACAAGGCTGGTGGCAAACAAAGATTTTCTTTGAAATGACAATCCCTTTATTTCTGTTCATCAGCAAACAATTAAGATTTCTATCCAAGAATCCTTGGAATGAAAATGTGTTTGACTGTTGCTTGCACTTATGCTTTAGATATAGATTATGTTATTTCAAAGATGGTTTTGTTAGGCTTATGTGCATCTGCAATAAACTGAAATATATTTATTCACTTTTTCTTCCCACACTTATTAAGAAAAATACCTTTTAATAGCCAAAGGCAGGGAAATTGATCATTTAATCTGAAACTTGCTCTCTTTCCCATGAAGATTAAAAGAAATTACCTGTTATCTAAATATATTTTTTATCTGAAATGGCTTAACCATTTCAGATTTGGTTTTTTTTTTTTAGAAACATATCAGAATAAGTTAATCTTTCACTGCTTCTAGGTATGTTGCAAAGCTGATTTATGTAATGGTTATTCTTTAATGAACACAGCTCAGTATGACATACAATATCATGCAACAGTAATACTCTGAAGCATTTTGATGTAATAAGTTTTCTCTTTCCATTCTTTGTGACTTCAGTTAGATGGTTTATAGCTACCATCTTAGGCCTACAGGCAGTAACTAGGACAGAGCTATTCAACTCAACAGCTACCATTTCTGTGAGGTTTTTTTACCCATTAATCAAAAATATTGAAAGAAACCCTAAAGTACACCTTGCATGGCCAAATTCAACCAGACTCGATGTAAAAAAGTCCTGTGTTATTGTACTGTAGACAACCATGAGAACCCAGGGAAGGTCTGGATTAGTTCATCACAATAGGGTAAAATACAACCTGTGCTCAAGGTGTGATGCATTCCATCCACAAATGTTTCAGTCAGCCCAAAACTACTGGTACTGCAAGAGGTGGGGCAAAACAGTCCGTGAGGTACAAACTTTGTCCTATCATTTTAACCATTCTATGGAATTGAAAGCAAGGACTCAGTAACGATCATGGAGCTGCCCTCAGCCACAGGTCTGAAAAAATTGTTTGGATAGATCTTAGGGGTAAACACTGAGGGTCAAATCTCACCTTCACTAATAACACATAGAATCACTACTTCATTTTGTGGACCAGGATTTTAGCCAAAGCACCTGTTTCATCATTGCAACATGCATTCTTCAATGCTGCCCATTTCTTTTGGTACTCATCCAAATGCAGAATACATTATCATACTCCCTGTAACTTTCTACAGAGTTAATCCAGCAGAAGTGATATAAATTTTTAGGGGAAGAAGTTGCAAGTGCTGGTCGTCATTCCAAGGGTGTGCTCAGCAGCAACCACTTAAAGGCTCAGTGTAAGCATAAAACGAAACACAGACTCTATATGCATCTACTTTGTCACATGTAAATGGGATCTTTGGGTGAGTAAATTGCTATCAGACATCTAAGAACTCATCTGTATGCATGCCCTCCTAACAGCTACACATGAAGAAATGATATACTGGTGCCTATAGAAAGATGGATAAAACTTCCTCTTCTACAGGGACCACCAAACAGATTCAACGTCGAATTTGCATTATAGATGTACGTGTTTTCTAATGATTTCCATGTTGCACTGCAAGAAGGCAGCAGTTTGGGCCTTTGAGGGTTTATTAAACCTTAAACATTGCAGATATTTCTGCTAATGGGGCACAGAAAAAAATATATATACATGAAAAATTAAAAATAAAAATAAAAATTCCTAGAGTCAGTTTTTTTTTCTTACCAGCCATGTTCAAGCTGATGACAAATTCTGACTTCTGGCTGGCATGATACACTTTAGAACAATACAAATTAATAGAGCAAAACAAAGAGAAATCACACATCGTATTTCATAGTGAATAATATTTCAGTGAAGCTCTAAGACCTAGATGGCAAGGTCAGCCCATGTGCATCCTGAAATTCTCCAGAGCACTTAGCAGTGCCTTCAGAAACATTCAGTGCACTGAACACAGCTGACCCTGTATGGGCTGCTCCTCAGCTTAATGTACCCAACAACGTGTTTGGCAGATCTTCCATTTCCAGATGAAGAGGGATCTGAACAGCTGATTCCTCTCTTGCAACAGAGAACATGCCAGCCTCGTAAATACTTGGATACTCAGCACAGGAGTTTAGGGCAATGGGCTGATTTAACTCAGAGTTTCGAGATTTCAAGGGGAGTTCCTGGAAATGACAGACTGGATCCTTCCAAGTGTTGCAGGGAGCTGGAGCCAAACTGACGCAAGAAGCTTTGGCTTTAAAAAAGTGCTGTGTTCAGGAAAGGTTACAAAGTACCTTTCAAAACTTCCCAGACTGTATTTGCTTCAAAATTATGGCATTTCTTAATCGGTATTTGTTTTGTTATTTGTGGGGCCACATTTAATATACATGTTGTGATAGTGTTCATCCTTAATATAATGAAAAATGTACTTTAAATGCTTGGTTGAGTAAAATGCCCAAATCTTAGGTCTTTAAAAATACTTATACTTTCCCTCACATTATTTACTGTTGCTTATGAAGCTCACTGTAATACTTTCTATTAATTTTAAATGTCAAGCCCTTTAATGCTAATAAAATTTAAAAAGTACCCACACAACTTTTCTTCATGGCAAAGTATTTGTTAATCGTAGCATTCTTCATGATAGTTCATATCATTGTGCAGAGTCAGCAAGGCTGAATTAGAGAGAAATTTTGTGAATGCAATACTAGGGAAGAGATTAAAGAAATCTAATCAGTTCTAAAGAGAATCTGAAGTCTTCTCAGCACATCATAGACCAGGGAAAAAAAAAATTCATTGTTCTAATTGGCAGGTGTATAAAACTATTGAATCAATTGTTTCTCTTTTTTTTTTTTTTTTTTTTTTTTTTAAATTTTTTTTTTTTATTATTTTTTTAAGTCCATTAAGCCATATTGAATTTTGGAAGTCTAAAAAACTTGAAAAAATAAAATAAACATCAATTTAAAAGTTGATTGTGTATGAACATTTATGAAAACCCTAAAATATTAATGCTGAACTGGATGTTTCTTGAAAATTAAGAGTGATTCCTGGCAGAGAAAAATTCAACCAAAAAATAATAAAGTGACATCATTTCAAGTGCAAAATAAATTCTCTCTTTTATATATTTTTCCCAGTTTTCTATCATTACAGCTAAAAATATCATTGATAGATATATAAGATAGAATATTATATATTTAAACTGAATAACTTACTATTAAAGGGTATTTTATCTTATATTTAGTCTGATTTTGTGTTCCTAACTAAATGAGGAATGCATTTCAAATGTTTCTCAGTATTCTCATTAACATGGAAGCTTATCACTGCAATTGAAGACACTGTAGATTCAATATAAAAAACTGATGAAACATTAATATTAGAAGTTGCTCCGGACAGATATGGAAACTCAGAAGTCCTTATAAAAGTTTCAGAATATTAAAAAATAATGAACTTAAAGTATTCTCTTGGTTACTATGAACTAAGAAAAAAAGTATTATTAGTAGATATTGAAAGACTGAATGACAACTACACAGCTGGAAATTTAGCATACCAT
>JAWWES010000001.1:105001492-105080127 GCA_035583135.1 Lophotriccus pileatus | reverse complement strand
AACTAAGAAAAAAAGTATTATTAGTAGATATTGAAAGACTGAATGACAACTACACAGCTGGAAATTTAGCATACCATACTAGTTATCTCTGAAAGAACTGAAGAAATTAGCTACTATATTAAAAAGCAGAAAGAAACACTAAAAAAGAGTGTCATGTAAGCTCTGAAAATGAAAAAAAATAGTTTTTTCTATATTAAAGAAATTTCTTAATAAAAGCTGTCAGGAGATGATGCTCTTATTATGGTCCTAATTCAACAAAACAAAGTATATAAAGCAGCAACCTGTATAAATTACATGCTTAATTTTAGATATATTTCTTAGATCTGTTATCTTAGCAACAGTGCTTGTTTCTTAGGCTTGTGCAAAGTATTTTGAAAACTGGAGCTCAGACAGCCTTGATCAACAGCAAAAGGAAAGCACTACAAATATAAACAAAACCAAGGAAGAAATAGCTTGGAAATAAACTTTCAATCCATGATGCTTGAAATCAGATGCCAATATGCCGTGTTCATCTCACCTACCTCAGGAATCTGCAATGTGATTTGTCCTTTGTTAAAAAAAAAAAAAAAATCTTCAAAGCTTAGAAAGCTGACTGAGCAACAGGAGATACCTCAGTTCTCATCAATTCATATATGGTAATCCTTTTTTCTTTTTTCCTACTTTAAATCCGAACTTTCTAACCTATAACAATCTCTTAGTTTGGAATCTAAAGGTGTTCCTGGTGAGATTTTATTTTTTCAGTTATATGTGTCTTACAGGTATAGTTCAGATACTATGAAATAGGAAGAAAGAAAAAAGCAGGAATTTTCCTTTGAATTAGCATGTCTCATGCACAGAATCTAGAAAACACCATATTCAGTGGAGACATAAATTGAGTTTTCATTGTTTGAATTGTATTTCAGATATAAATAAATGGCATAAACAAGAAGAGAGGCAGTTTTCCCGCAATAAAATTGTAATTAAATAATAGGAAAGTCCCTTTTTTTAACCAGCAATATTTAGAAAGAAGAAAGCTCCACTTTTCTCAGGTGATTTTAATAGAATTTTAAATTGATATTCATAGAGCAGGATTTCTTATCGCCACAATTTGCCAATAGCCAACAAGAACACATAAGCGAGCGGTGAGGTTGCTATTGCAAACTTATTTTGTGGGTCCCCAGGGAAGATTCTGTAATTGCAAAGCCACTAACTTCAGCAGTAATTTCACTCTTGCTATACCTGCATGGCATAATTATTAACACAAGTGCTTGGGTGACGTTTAAACCAATTGTAAAAGTTATATTTGCAAGTTAACAACTCAGTCATACAGAAACCTTAAGAATCTCCAAGCATTACCATTCCTTGCTGCTTAAGAGCCTCACTGGGATGAAACCCAGGAAACCACTAAGTATATCTTACCTGCTCTTGTCCTGGACAGTTAATAAGATATTATGTGGGCAATCCCACAGGTTTTATCCATGAACCCTGATAGTCTTTTGCAGCTAAATGATAGCAAGGACAAAAATCGTGATTACTCAAGGACTCCCAGGTGTAACACAGACTTCAAGGAAGAAACAATCTCATCAGTCTCCTAATTTGAGCATTGATTTGCTTCCCCTTAGCAAGTAGAAACTCATCTCTCAAGAAAGGGCAGCCATCCCAGCCATGAAACAGTCAGCATAGATGTCATATATCAAATCCAAAGAATTGAGAGAGCTCAGCAGTAGCACATTTTAATCTCATGAGGAGCACTTCATTTAATTTCAACAATGTAATGGAAATAAATAAATAAATAAATACATAAAAGCAGCCACTTTCAGAATTGAAACTCAGAGAAACTCCTGGGCCCAGTTGCCTTCCCTGCCAGCACCTCAGGTGCACAGAGGCTGTGTCTTCCTTAAATTCACTGAGATTTCCATGGCAAAGGAAGCTGAGAATAAGACTGAGAACATCATGGTGAGCTCCTGACCAACAGAAAAAACAGCTGATGGGGCTTAAAGGCACCAAGGGTCTTTGTGAAGGTCATCATGTAAGCTGTTAAGCAAAGCTCTCACTTTCAAATTATCAGCTGCTTACAGCTTTTACTTTTTCTTGAGCCTAAAGCTTGACTTCTAGACAGCATAGCTGTGAGAAAGGATATTTATGTGAATTCCATTACAAAACTATTTACAGCACATTTGGTCAGATTGGGTCTTTGATTGCTATTTTTTTTTTTTGCCAGCCTCCTAATCTATTTTTTTTCTTGTATGATAGTGTTCACCCTTTCTTATTAATTCCTTCATACAAAAACTTCTACCAATTTAAATGGTTACTAATGAATCCAGGTAATGGTAGCGGAAGATGCCTATAAACTCTTTCTACTGATAACCGTACCATATCCTTTTTCCTCTGAAACTGGAATTTAGAATGTAAACACATGTAGAAGTTGATGATTTTGAGTAATTTTGCCCATCTAATCATGTCCAGTGGTTTTCAGCCTGTCATCTGTAGACCTCTGGATTTATCCTTATAACATACCTTACAACTGGCATCTGCATATACCCCGGAACCTGTCAGGTCTTGGAATGGCAAGAATAAGTTGAAGATAGCTGTTTTGGTCACTTTGAGCCTCCTGTCCACTTTAAGGCAGCATCAAAACTGACTCTACTTAAGAAGTGCTCTGAATTCCCCCTCCACGCTCATTGTGGCTGCTGTGATGGACTGATCCTTGCATGACTTGGTGAGCAGGAACAGTATAACAAAGGAGAAAGTTGTCCCAGGTGAAATCATGGGAAAGTTTCCATTGATTTTAGAGTGCCAAGAAGTCAGTTCATATGTAGACAAAGAGCAGATTCCTATATAGTGGTAATACCCCCTCTGATACAAATAGCTTTTTAAGGTCACAGAGTGCAAGGTGGAAAGAGGTCAGGGCATGTATTGATAGCAGTTACTATTTACAATAGTTATTTGCATTTTCACTCTTAGTTAAAGTACTATACTTTTGCATTTTCACTCTTAGTTAAAGTACTATACTTTTTTTCATAAAGTCATTTAAAAACTTGGAACGACAACAAGAGAAGGTCCTTGGAAGATAATACATAAAAAGCAACTGCTAAAATGCTCCACAGAGAATGAACATGGTATAAAAATCCCTTTTGTTGGATCTCAATGTACAGCAAAATAGAAGAAATCATCATTTCTAAAAGTGGCTTTCACTAATAATGTGCTAGTCCCTAAAGTGTACTTTATGGACAAGGCTTTTTAAAATAAGCTTTTAAGTTTAAAGCTGCAAAAATAAAAAAAGTTGCCTGACATTTGACAATGATTAGCCCTCTGAAGTTTCCAGTGAAGTATCTATTTATGAACATTTTGTTGTTTTCAGAATAGCACTAGACATTTCTTTGTTTGCACAGCACTTCAAGATACCATCTTTGCGGGGAGATACTGAACTGAATTTTTCCTTTTAAACAGATTTTAGAGTTTCTGACCACAAAACAGGTAGTGGTGAGTTATAGCCCTGAGAAGCAAGGTCATGCTAAACACCTGCTGTTTTGCTAGGGGTCAGAATGTTTCTCTTGACCCTGTGCTCCAGCTACTGGGGGGACTGTCAGACGCTCGCAGTGAGGTGCCCTGACCAAACCAGCACATCGTGCTGCTCTGCACATGTCCATCACGTAACCCCTGGTGTGGAGCCAGTTCCCATGTTGTTGGAAGCACAGGCATGGAGTGCGAGGAGAAGTGATAAAATTATTATATTCCAAATTAGTAGGAAATGCAGGGAATTACCCAGGAAAACAAAAAAGGGGGCTTCAATTCCCATTCGCAGGACAGAGCTGCAGTGTTTGCAGGAGAGAAAAAAAAAAAAGCAGGAGAGTCTAGTACTTAGCAAGAGGAAAAAAAAAAAGGGAAAATACAAAGCTACAAATTAGAAAAATGAGGAATCAACAGCTGTGACCAATTTCTTAATCTGCAGTACCCCTACAGAAAGTAATAATTTCAGTTGAATCAGCTGTAAGGGTTAAACACATTGTTTTCAAACACTTCTCACAATTTACCCATGCCTCCCAGAGAAATGGGTGTTAGTTAGCCTGAGAAAAACTGATGTGTCTAATCTTTGGAAAGGAAGGAGAAATTGTGATGAGATGTGACATCCTGAAGGGCTTGTTCTCTGATCAGGAAAGAAATGAAGCACTGAATTTTAAAAGAGATTTTCAATTGAAAATTTTAATTGGACCTCACCCTTAAAGTGTTTAAAATCCTCTCTGGGTACAATACAGCGCACATAAAAAATGACTGTGATATTTTGATGTTTCCTTATCTACAGGCTGTCCTGAAGTATGACAGAACATGGTGTAAATTATGAATAGCATGTGGGCGCTCTGCTGCTGCACTGCAGGAAATGCGGTTAGAATAAGATTTTAGATTTCAGCATTTTGTGTCTGTCAATAACAAACTAAGCCAAAGGAAAAGATCTCAGTGTACAACTGCAATTTATTTCTACACAAGCCATGGCTTGGTTTTTTTTGGGACATTTTCTCTCCATCTTCTTTCTTTTGCATGACTGTAAGTGGAAGAGACAGAGTAAAATGTGCAGCTGCAGTCACTTCATTGGCACAATGGGTTTTATCTCTGTTGCTAGTATATTGAACACAGTAGAAGCTGCATGTTTTCATTAGCAATCTGTAAATAGTACCTTTCTTCTTATATTGCTGTGCTTTAGCATCCAATCTATTAGTGTTTGCATTGATCTTCTAAGGAGAATCCATGCTTGACCTTCTATAATAGTGACCTTTGCTCAGAAGGATAAACTGAATGGATATTGGTTTTCCTTCTTTTGAATCACAAAACAGTACCCCTTGGGGGTCACCTTTTTTTTTTTTTTATGTTTAAAATGTGTGATTCAAGTATTGTTGTTCCCAGGTGGTCAATGTTTGGGATGGGACAAGACAGAGGCAAGAGTATAACATCTGGCAGAGTAAGTCTGCAAACGAATTGGAATGAGTTAACAATTAATGACAGCTATAAAAGTAAGAATTAGTGATACTGAGAGAGAAAACATTAAATTACATCTGTTTAAACTATTATTTTTTTAAGTGTCTATTTCTGCATATGACTATTATTAAATTCACACAATTTATGCAAGTAAGCATGTCCATTTAAACTGGTAGCTGGTTTGTAGTTTGTAGGGAAAAGTGGATCTCAGCTTAAAAAAAAACCCAAACAAAAAGAAAGTGTCTGTCAAAATCCTCCATGACTCACAGTACCTCTGAGCCTCAGTTTCCTTCTTTGTAAAATAAATAGAATAATCTGACTTTTTTTCCCCACTGAGCTGCTATATTAATGCATCTGGTAGAGGGTTACAAAATGTTCTAATGTTCTTGGGCTTGTTGTTCTGAGCATTTTCTATTTTGAATGCTTGTGCATTTTTAGGTGAAAGGCAGAAATGGGTCATTCCCTAGTGAGTTTATTATGGAATTCTTTGCCTTATATAAGGACTTGTAATTCTGATGCTGCTCTTCTCCCTTATCAGTGACAGATTTGGCCCTCACTTGTTTATCAGTATGTATTTATTTTTATATTTCTCAGTGGCTTTTGCCTACAAGCTGTTACCTGGAACTGTAAAATAACTTCGATTAGTACTTCTGTAGAAAAGAAGGTCCTGTCACCAAAGACATAGTGGTAGCACAAACCATAAGGAACTCTGACCTGAGAAACCAAATGTAGTTAATCAGAGCCTCCAGCTCAACCCAGTTAGCTGTTCACTGTTCAACAGCAATTTTGATTAGTAAGGCTAGAGCTAAACAAGACCTTTTTCTTCAGTGATCAAAGAGAGAAGAAAAGAAAAGAAAATGCATGTATATGTTTGACAGAGCTGGTGCATACACTGAGCATTACTTTTGTTTAGACTGGGTGTCCTTGAATCACAGAACAACTTTAATGATCATTAGCAGCTCTTTCAGTGATTAAGTAAATGAACTCAAGAACATGAACTGCTGGGTACATTCCCAAACACTCAGTACAGTTTATTGAAACTGATCAGTTTAAACAAGCAGTAAATTGAGATTCACTTCAACCTCTACCTATTTGTTGAATACAATTAGGGAGGACACTCCCTAGCTCATGCAGAAGTGAAGCTGGCTTTCAGTACTGACAGAAAGTGAAAATCTTTAATGCATCAGTGTTGGTAGTTGATATTCAGTGTTGGAAATAAGAACTGAAAAGACATGGATGTCTTCTGGATCTCCTGAGAGCAGCATGTACAGCTCAGCAGTTACTGAGCTTATGTGCTGTATGAGGAAAGTGTATTCAAGTCGGTGCCTAAAGTAGTGAGAAATAAAAATTGTACTTGTTACCACATCTTGAACTGAAATGAAATCTGTGCCTTGGCGGAGAGAAATAAAAGACAGGAATTCTTAGAAAGTAGAAAACATACTAAGAAGCTGCCTTACCTCCATCTAGTTCTTCAGCTCCAAAATGATTCCTGTAGAAGAGCATAATCTCTATCTTGTAACACTTGTAGATAGTCACTAAACAAACAAGCAGCAGCAGAATAGCACCAAGCCCACCAGCAAGCTCAACTGTGTACATCAGCTCTGCAAAGAATTACAAAACTCAGTAACAACCATATTCCAAAACACAGAAAGATTAACAGCAGACCTTGCACTTCTGTTAAACATTAAAATAAAATAAGGAATGATGGGTCATTTATGAATTTATTTCATTATAGGGCCCTTGAAGAAATACATAATAATGTGGGGGTTTTTTTTAGTTTTTCTTCAATAAACTGTTTTTTCTCTGATACACCATACAAATTGTTCAGTTAAAAAAGAAAAATTGCTGGGCATACGTGTGCGTGTGTATGAATATGTGCATATAGATGATACGTCTGATAACTCCTCCTTTTCTCTTTCTGTAGATAGATCACAGTTTGCTTTACAGAGATAAATGTTGATGTTTGACTTACAATGGAAGCAGAGGTGAATGTTCCTTTTTGGGGACTCTAATGCAAAAACAGCTTCTCCCTTATTCCACATAGAAATAGGATGAATTTTAGTTTACTGGATAAAGACCACAATAAGGCTTTGACTATTTTTTCCTGAATAAATATAAAAAAATTAAAACTCAAAAAACTTGAGAGATGTGAAGACAAATTATCCAAGGAAACCTACAGCTTCACATCTCAGTTATATGTTCATATCTTTAACACAGTTTCGTAGAGATCTGCAGCTCATCCTTATTCTCACCTTTCCCCCAGTGGACTTAGCTTACGTACAGTCACTGCAAACCATCCTGATTTGTCTGTTCTGACATTCCCATTCAGCCTAACCCACTGGTGTCTTTGCTGCAGTCTGCTCACATGATGGATTGAGGTCCCCACCATGTAGCTTCGTTCCTGAGGTCAGGGACTCTGGTCAAATGTGTTCAGAAATTGTCTATCACCAGTAACGGAGCCACTTGTCAAGGCAGAAGTAATATGCCATCATGGACTTTCATCTCCCCTAGTTTTAAGTGTTGCACACTCAAGGAAGCTCACAGAGCTATGTGGTTTCCATCTTGTTGATACTTTGCATTTGCTCATTGGCTGAAAAATGGCAATGTTAAAAAAAGGAGGGTGGGACAAGAAAGAGTGTTATGAACAATTTTTTAATTTGAAATGAGCAATAGGTGGAAAATGTTAAGACTTTCAATACTTTTCCAAATCACTCAGTTTTGAGAAACTAAAAAAAAAATCAAATCTTGGAAATCTAAGATACAGAGTTTGCTTCATAAAAAAAAACAAAACTCCACTCTGAGCAAAATCAGTTTTGTGTTATCCTCACAGTGGGCAGTTTCTGTCTGAGTGAAGTAGGGTAGGCCTGAACTAACTTTTTTTTTTTTTTTTTTCAATGCGTGTGTGGTTGTGCAGGTATGATAAATAAAAGGTTAGGGGAAAAAGTGACAATTCCATTTATTTTGACAGCATCTACTGAGAAACACACACTTCCTTTTTTTCGTTATTTTGAGGCAACTGTTAGAAGATTTCATTACTGTCTAGAAGACACTAAAAATGTAATAAAATAAAACAAAAAGGCATTTATATTCCATGTCATTCTCTCCAAAACTGTGCTGGAAACTCCTTTGTGTTAGTTATTTTTAAGACTGACATGGTTATTTCAGACTTCCAATACTTTTCTGGTCCAGAGAGGGGAATGTTATTAAAAACACTCACAAAAAATTGTTTGCATAGACATGTAATACAATATTTTAGAATATAAATGGAAATGGAAATTACTCTGCACTGACTTACTATACTCTGTTTATCATTTTGTACTACAGGTGATGCAGCTGTTCAATGGTAACTAGAAGAAAGGCTTTAATATTTCAGGTTGCTAGGCACAAAATACTCTATTTATGTGCCTGCTGTTATGACTCATTAAAGGCAAAGAAAAACTTTACAACTGGAAAACGGAAGTTTTTCCTAAACTAATGATTTTGAGATTAAATGAAAAAAAAAAACCAAACTGCTAGTAGTCATCTGCTGTCTGTCACTGCGCATGAAATCAGACTAATGCACTGCATCACTTTTGCCACCAGTCCTCCTAGTTATCTCTTCCCCAATAAAAGAAGATTATGCCCCTATTTTTCTTTCAGTAAAATTTATGTGAAGCCACATGAAGCTGTCCTTAATTAGGCAATCAAAGCAAACAACAAAATTCTCTAACGCAGCCTGAAATGTACTAGCAATTACCTTTTCATGGATTGCTTCTGAGTACACGGATAAGGTGGTTCTTTCTTAAACAGATTTGTCTGCAAAGTAGGTCTATTTCATGGTCTATTGATCTAACATAGCAAGCTATTTTTTTCTTTTATGCTGGACAACATCTTTCATCCTTACACCCAGGCCTGCAGACACCTGAGCCAACCCCCAAAGTGCTGGAAGTAGAACAGCTACATCTCTGCAGCACCGTGGAGGGCAGGATGGATTGGCCTGAGCACAGTGTCACGCGAAGTTGATTGTTTTCAGGCCTTGAGTTTGCATTTCTGCAGGATGCTAAACCGTGCCCTAAAGGACCACTTGCTGGCTCTAAGCTGCCGCAGGGATTTTGGGAACAGTGTCACCCTGTGACGAGCTGAACTCAAGGTGTGAGAAGCAGAAGGCTCAGTCCTGCCTCTTCTGTCAGCCCCTCAGGTGACTGAAGCCATTTCACATTTCTTTGCCTCGGTTTTACCAATGTGAATTGGGGAAGATGCTTTGGTTCCTTCCTAGGAGAGGATATTCCTGACAGGTCCTGAATGTTGGTGTTGTGTATGTCAACAGTTTCAGCAGTGATGCAGTGACTGTTAAAGCCGAGTTAAGTGTAGCAGCAAGGTTAGAGTGTATGGTTACCTTCACAATAACATCTTTTTCTGCTTCTTTATTCTGCCTTTTTCATTGTGATTTTACCACACAGTTGATGCAACAGACATTATACTCCCTTTGAAGTGTGATCTGTTTTTCCTGCTGAAATTCAAGTTTGCTGTAGTGGCTACATACTAAAAAGATTCAACTTCAGCACAATTCCACATCAGAAGGGAGAGACAAAAAATGCAAACCTTTTAAAATCTATTTAGCCTCTGTGTTGTGTTGCTCAAATTACAGACCTGGCCCTCCTTAAGGAAGTAAGACTGAATGTAGAAAACAGTAGAGGAAAATTACTTGGGTAACCCTTAGGGGAACAGGCATTCTGTTAAACACAAAAACCGAGTTGCCAGAAAGTTACACCCAGAAGCACAGCAATCATTTAGTTACAGGCAATTAACAATAGTCCTCCAGTAACACAGGAGCAGTTCTACTCCAAGGGAAAACACATTGATTACTGCAGTAGTAGTAGATTGTTTACTGAATAAATAGCTTCAATTTAAAACAAGATTTGTTACAAGCATTTTGACCAATGGCTACATTATTTACCCTTATCAGGAGGCTTTGGCCAAGGAACCCAAGAAAAAGACAGCTAATTAAAACAAAGCATGTGTCCTTTCCAAATATCTAGCATGATATGGCTGGTAATAAACAAATGCACTCATTTTATATTTTCTTCTTCTAATTATTGGGCACATTTGTAATATATATCTTTGATCCTCACCTGGCTCTAATTTTTGATAAACTTCCTTTCACTGGGTCATGCAGGTAATTCACTTATCATAGCTGGAGTTGTAAAAAGAAAGTAAATAAAAGTGTTCTGTCAAAGATTCATATCTTTTGACTTAAATGACATGCTTCAGGGACTTTACATTAAATGATCTCTGATAATTTGAAATTAATTTTATTCATTAATTAGTCCTCATACAGCTGAGCTACTAAGAAACGTAATTATATTTCAAACATTCTTTTTTTTTTTTTTCTGATATATAACTCTTCAAGGATATATGATTTATAGCTGTGTATTCAGTTTCTGAGCCTTTTTCAAAATCCAATTACAGTCTACCTAAGGTTTCAATTTTGCAATCACTTATGCAGATTGCTCACTTCATGGACTATAAGTAATCCCTCTGAAGTCAACCGGACTATTAACAGAGTTTCAGGTTAGCACATAAACAAATCTTTGCAACTCTGTGGCCTAAACTGATTTCCATTCTCTGCCTGTGTTTGATGATTTAACCCACAAAGAGATATGGTTAGAAGCAGTTTTCAGTTTGTTCAGGTATACTTTCATAGACTTCAATTTTTAAAGGAAATGTAGAGATAATGAATATAATTTAGAAGGGGAGGAGGGACTGATGTGTCCTTATATACAACTTTGGTTATGAATGGGTGTGTTTCTTCTAAAGAAGGAAGGAGGCTAACACAGGAATACTTGACTGAGTGTCATTTCAGATATTGGCAGTAAAGAGTAGGCAGAGCTTAGGTTAGGGATAAAGAAGCAAATACAGCTTTAAAACAGAGACTATATGCATTTTTTCCTTTTCTTTTTTTTGCCTCCCCTCCCCTCCTGTTTAGTAGAGTATTTGTTATGGCATTGCTGTAAAACAAATTACCTTCCCAAAGTTGAGCATATGGAAACACAGCTTTACACAGCGTATGCATATCCAATATGCATACTGCATATATATAAAACCTAGTCACTACTTTTTAGGATTTTTGTTTGTTTCAAATTGCCAAACAAAATCTGTTTGTGTTTAAGGTACCTGGATGGCCTTATGGGTACTGTTATGAATAATTACTGATGGATATAGTAGGAGAATAATATTTCTGATAAGAGTAGAAACAGACTTGGGCTGTTCATTAGCTTGATTATGAAATAATTTCTCAGCACAAAGTATATGCCTTCTGCCAGCATAGGCTATGTGTGCCTGTAGATGTCTGCAGAGTTCACTGAGGCTAACTAAAGTTAGTTGAGGTTTTCAATATGGCTTTCAATGCAGTAGTTTCATTTTATTTATTAGAGCTACTGAGACCTAGTTATCTTACTTTATTTTTTTAAATATCAATAAATAATATATATTCCTGATTTGTGTATTAAAAAAGAGCTGATCAGGTTTGGGATTATATGTACATGTGCATATAACATGCATACATGTGTGCAAATGCAAGACAGGGGTCTTGTTAATCTCTTCATTAGTATGGCAGGCAGGATATCTGAGCTTTGCTGCTGTTGGATTTCCAGTGTTATTAGAAGAGAGAGAGTAAATTGTTATAATAGAAGTATGTTCTTACTGATGACATTTTTATTTCTTCTGAGAAGTGTGGCATACCTGTTCCCAGCAGGAGAATAATTATACTGACTATCTCCAACACTATGTTAGCTCAGAAGAGGATAAGGTTGGAAAAGATATAGTTGAAAGTAAAATGAAGTTTACTACATTTAAATACATATCACTGCATTTTAAAGGCAGTTTGCAACATAGGTTGAAGGAAAAAAGTGTCATGTTGTAGAACTGCAGTAATTTCTGGTTAGCTTCCCAAAATTAATGAATTGTGTATGACATAAAATCTTCCTGATTAGAAGAGCTTCTATTTGCTTATTGCTCTACAGAAATCAGACAGCCCACACAATTACTTTTTTTAGCTCTCCTGAAAGAAATTAATGTAAAAAGCACTTGGAGGTGCTAAAAATGTGGGGAAAAAAATGACTACCAAGTTCCAAGGATGTAGGATCATAAAACATACTGTTTACATTTTTTCTGAGGATAGCATTAATGCATAATTTAGCTCTGCATGGGTTATGGGAACAATTTGTGACATTTTATTTTAAAATATTTTTGTCCTTGCCAATCAAGGTTAGAATTGCACTTAGACGTTACATAAAGAGAAGAACTATGATAAAAGTGGTACAGAAGTTGTTTTAAAAAGGAATCTGTTAAACAAACCAACTTGTTTGACAGATTGTCAGAAGCAAGATTTGTCAGAGGAAAGTTAGATTTAGGAACATGCTGAGTAACCTTACTAACCTTTTTACTGGAGTTGTCTTAGTACAATTTTCTAAGGGATGAGAAAATCCTCACTGATTAAAAGAATGATCTTATGAAAAGTTTCTGTCAGGCAGAGGTCTCTAGTATTCTACTCCTTGCTGATTTTAGATGAGATTGAGTGTAAAAAGAGCAGTCACTTTTGGTTAGGCTTGGGACAGAAGGGAGCTGATTTTTGGCTTTTGGCCCTATGTCATGAACCTCTTGGGTGAACAAACCTTTGCACTGCTGAACACAGTGACAACCATTCTTCAATGGGCATAGGTGGATGAAAAATCAATTTCCATCAAATCCAATCCAATTTCAATTCCAGTTCTAAAAGCCGTTGAGGATCTCAGAAAAGCTTTTCCTTCAGTGCAGAATGAAAACTGAATGCTTTATACACTGAAAGATATACACGTGTAAGGTCTTAACTAACCAAGTGGATCAGAGCTCTACAACAGTTTTGCTTCCACTGAGATTTGCCACAATGGTCAAGTAATTAGGACCAAGTAACAGAAGCTGAAATATAAAACCCATTGCTCTCATATTTCGCATGTTGAGTTTTCATTCAAAAATTTCAGAAGCATAGTGAAGCTCTGTGGTAAAGGGAGAAATAACACCTGCGGTTTCTTTGGAGAGGCTAGAAAAGAACAAGTTTCTTTTCTCTTTTAAGTCTTAATTGTCACTCACCGCTGTGTGAAATCATGTCCTAGTGACTCAAAATGATTGTGAGATCAAAAATTTAACACATTCAAATCTCTAAGTAATACACCAGATTTATACTATTACGGGAAAGACACTGTAATTTAAGGTGCTCATCAGTAATTCTGTATCATTAATAACCACATGAAGAGAATTCAGGACTAATTTCTATTCAGAATTTGCCTTTATATTGTACAGGAAATATTGATATGATGTTTATGCACTAATAAATGATGAGTTTAAACCTACTTGTAGGTTTTCTCAATATGCATTCCATCTAGGAAATATTAACTTTTATATTTTTCAAATGTATATTCTCATGGGCAATTTCAAATAGATTAAATCTCTTTCTCTAAACAATATATATCAGTGAAAATATGGGGTTTTTTTGTCCTGATAGGAAAACCCCCTGATTTTAACTATTCCTCATTAACTCATAGTCAGCAAAATTCATATATGCCTATTGAGAACACCCATGACAGAGGAAAACAAATCAGAAACATAAAAGAAGCTCAGGATAGGAAATCAAATAATACTGTGAAAATGGAAAGAAATGGTAGTAGATTCTTTGAAAAAATACATAAAAGTATGTTACCTGCTCTTAGTTCTGGTGTCTGTCCCAGGAAAAATGCAGGTATACTATTAAGCTTTTAAAATAATATCAATATCATTTAAAGAATAATGCCAAAATAATATTTGAGATTATTTTTTCTTTAGAGTTCTACTTGCAGACATGCAGAGAGGAATTTCCACAAAAATAATCACATAATTAGAAAATATTTTTTGTTTATAACACACTCTATGATTAAATGGGACTATGAAGACATTGATCCAGCATGAAAGACATACATGTCAATACACAAAATTGTAGAAGAGCGTTCTTTTTCTTTATGCATTACATTTTTATCTACTATATTGATAGATTATGGACTTTTCTTCTTTAATTGAAAAAATATATGGAAAAATAGAATTATAGTGTGTTATCCACCTTGTCATCTTCCATGTGGTCTGTCATTAATAAATTTGTGCTTGGCTGCTGTCAGTATCATTCTAAAAATTAATTTCTAGAAGGTTCCCCTACCTGGATGAAGATTAGCCTGTAACTGCTACAGATGATCGATAGTAGCTATCACCAGTAAGTAACAAAATCAGTCTTAGATTATAACAAGTAATTTTTTTTTTTCTTGGACAAAAGAGAAAATAACTTGATTATTGTAAAGGTAACAAAGGTTTGGTCAAAAGCTGGAGGAAAGGAATTAGACTTAAATCTCCTGAGTTCTGATCCCTCTCTTTTTCTGATTATCTTTTGGACAAATTTTGTAGGAATGAATAAGAAAAGGAAGCAGGATTGTCATTGTCATGCTTGAAATGTTCTACTGCCTTTAGCTCCGAGTTAAATGCTCCCTATGCACAGCATCTGAGGAAATTTAGGAGTCTAAAAATGGTTAGCTGGCAGCAGAAAAACATAGATCATAGGTTTAACCTACTTGCATCAGAAAGCCAAAGAAGCTCAGGAGAAAATAAGGGCTCAGCTCCCCGAGATGCAGAGCACCGGTGTCCACGCTAGAGGGGGGTACCAGGTGTCCCAGCCTTCTCCCGGTGCCAGATGCTGAAACGAGATTCACTTTTCCTGCACAAGTGGTGTTGGAGTTGGGGGCACTATGTTAAATTAATTCATTTCAGGAAAGGAGAGGCTCTGGCTTTCCATTCCAGTGCCATGTCGGGGAAAGGGCAGAGGCCCCCTCTCCCCACCTGAATGCGCCAAGCACTGGTTTGTGATAAGGGACCACCATCTGATGGATCCTGCTTGTGGTTTCTGTGAGTGTGTGTTCCTGCTGGGTTGACCAGTGGGAAGATTAAGGAAGATGCATCCAGGTTTTTGCTAGTTAGATCTTCTTGCCCTTTCAAGGCCTGTTAATTGTAGGTACTTCTAAAATCTCCCCCTGGACTTTTAAGTTTACAGGGACAATACTGATCAGGTTGAAGCAGTGGTGTTTGAAAGGCTTAAACTTTGTACCTGAATCCCCACTGCAGCGTTTAGCCCTAAATACCTCTTTTCCCAGGAAAGTTCTTTGTTCAGTAGCAGAGCTTTCTGCTTTTCTGTCCCTTCTGATCCTGGTGATAATGTTCCACAGAGGAAGTTTAAGAAGGATTATAATTTCTTTTTCAGGTGTGCAGCGAACATTCCAGATTCAGCCCCTTTGTTGACTTATACTGCCGGAAAAAAAAGATCACTAACTAGAAAACCAGCCAAAACTAATACCTCTGCAAAAGTCTCAGTGTTCAGGAAGCAAATTTTCCTAATTGTTAGGTCCCAATTGTTCTAAATCAGCCAAATAATCAGAAATTAATAAACAGCTAACTTATTCCTAGCAAAGACTAAACGTGGATCTAAACAAGGAAACCTAAACTGAAGGGTTGTCATGGTGATATATAGAAGACTAAGCAAGCAGTGCAAAGCTCCTCTTCCTAGGAGACCTGAGAGACTAGCTCAAATTTTTATCTGTCATGCTTAATTTATCATTTCACTGAAACAGTTGTCAACATGCAAAGTGTGTAGAAGGCTTGTATCAGGTACCTTTTGTTTTTTGAGGGCACAACAGACTGTGTTTCCAAATCATTTCCAGAATCAGCTTTACTTAAAGGAGAAAAAAAATATTTTGGGGAGGTTTTTTGCTGTTTTTATCATTTTACTATTCATAAGAGCAATTAAATATTGAGATTATTTCCTCTTAAGTATGTCATCATGAGGCCACATACTGTGGTGTGTTTGACTTACTGAGTTCTCCAAGAAAGGAAGAAAGGAAGGCAGACTCTTTCAAAATTCATGCCTACACCGTTAGATTAAAAATCTGGTGGTCACAGAACGGAGAAGTATGTGCTGTCAGTGTTGGAGCTACTGCTTGTATGGAAGAGAAAACAAGGACTCATCATGTCGGTTAATTATTTGTTTAAAAGTAATTTAAGCCTTAAAAATTCTTTATTTTCAGTGTTTCATCGACTAATTTAATTATTAAGGACAAGCCATTGGATTGGTGTTTTGGGTTAAGATCTTGCTCTCGGTTCAAATGTCTCTGAACTAGGAGTATATGACTACTAACTGGTATATTGTTGAGATTCAATGACTTAACACGATAATTTCTTATCTCAGTGAATTCAAGAAAATGTGACAAATGCCAGGCTATTTGAATAGCTGGTTATTCACATCTGCATCTTTTAAGAAGCAATGATGAGTTCAGAAAAATGGCTACAAATTAGTTCAATTAATTGGAGGTACATAATATGTTTAAATAATTCGGTCACACTATCTTGATTTATGGTTTCCTTCTAAACTTAGACAGACTTTGCATGCTACGAAAGTAAATTTAGGGAAGACATCACTGTTCTGATATAAATTGAGATGCCAAAAGTACTTCAGCACCACAGTAAGAACCTGGTTTGCTCAGCTTTACAAACTATCTAAAAAAACCACAGTAATGACAGCAAAGTGCACACCCTGCTCCTGCTCATTCTTTGCTCTCTTAGGCCAGCGAGATGTGGCTTGAGAGTGGGAAGTGTCAATCCCAGGCATGTGGAGAACCCTCTGAGAGGTAAAGTGGACAAAATGGGTCTGGGAGCCTTGATTTGCAAGAGTTTCTCCATCTCTGTGATATCATCTGTGTGGGAGCTGGCTGTGGCTATTAGACAGGGTGGAATCATGGGATGTGAGTGGTGAGGAGAAACAGGAAGGTCCTTAGAAGCTGCTGTCATGACGTTTTACTTCAGAAATGTTGATATTAAACAAAAGGAAAATGTCCACAGTTAGGCAATGAAGGAACTCTCCTGGCAAGGTGTTTAGGTATCTTTTCTGATAGAAGTGGAATGTATTTTTGTTTGTTTTTCAAATATTTGATTTTATTTCTTACAGAAAATTGTTACAGTTGTATTAGCTGTTGTTTACTATTATTTTTCTCTATTGAGCCTTTATTAAGTTCAAAACTAAGGAGTTATTAAATTCATCTTTTATAGAGATATAATTAAAAGATGTTATTGTATTTTTTTCCAGTGGCAGCCATAATTAACAACATCCTTTCTGTTTTATTTTTCAAGCTGTGCAAATTCCTGGGGGAAAATCATCATTGACCATTAGTTCTTAGGAAGCCAAAATTCATGCTTGCATCAAAAAGAAGCTCTACAAACTCATCTGCCTTACATTTTACTCTTTCATGGAGAAAAGCTGCATATTTACCTCTTTTGTGTAGAAGAATGCTGGCATGCCGGCGCCCATTTCCATTCTCGACGTAGCATGAATAATTCCCCAGGTCTGCCTCTTCGACAGAGTCAAGAATCAACGAGATGGAAACCTCCTGCTCCCCGAGATGTTCCTTGAGAACCCTGAGGAAAAAAAACCAAACAAAATATCATTGCTGCTATTCTGCTTGTATCATAGTGGAGCACTGGATAATCATGACATAATAATGCTGCTTACAACTTCAAACTCTCTGTCTTCAAATTTGGCTATGGTTTGATCTAATCCTAATCAAATTATATAATGCCCTTTTCTTCCTCACTTCTAACAAGGAGGTTTGGTTCTGTAAATGTTAATGAGAGCTTCAGTTCACTGTCTTCTTTAAGCAGAATGATATGCACACTGATAATATATCATTGCACACTCTGATGGAGACCCTGATTCATGAAGTCTTGGAGTGTTAGAAGACAACAGGGAAAACTGTTGTTTTGAGGTTTAGAGTCACACTGGAAGTCTGGGCCAAACACAGTATTTGTGCTCTTTCTGAGACTTTTCAACATGCCACTCAGAAATAATATGTTCATGCCATGGTCTGAGACATTATTTCTAGAATGCATTACAAGATTTGATTATGTTTTATAAAACAGTAGAAAGAACTGGTATGCCAGATGCCTCATCTAGTTCATACAGATGATAAATAAAAGACTTCCTGTATAAGACTCCACTTGTCTTCGTATTACTTTCTTTCCTTCTTAGCAAAACTGTCAATGGTTTTAGGAACCCAGGAAATAAAATACCAAATTATTCCAGGCTGCTCCCTCATGTCCCACCTAACTTAAGAAGTGGAAACCAGCCTTTCTGCTCCTCCCTCCTCAAAACAATAAAGTTGCAACAGGGTTCTTTTCACCTTTTTGTTAGTCATCAGAAAGCCAAGTCACTGGCAGAAGAGCTTGGGAAAAGATTTAGATGCAAAATATAACTGATCTGAATGTCATGTGCCATTTAATGTATTGGTCCTGACCTTGAAATACACAGGGGTGAAATATGCTTCCATTTTGCCTATGTCTGGCAATGATGACCTTGAATATCTAGGTGGTCTTCTTGATTTGTTAAATGGAATGTCTCTTCTACTTTGGTTACACTGAAGAAGTCCAATGTTTGCCTAAAAATGAGCCTGACTTCATGTCTTTTGATGACACTGTAAATATCCATGTAAGAAGTGAAGTAAAACAGGCTGGTTTTTTTGTCTTATAGACAATCACCATAGATAACACATCCATGATTTCTGAGTTTCCTTTGTAATGCACTGTCCTGGTTTTCTGGGATAGAGTTAGTTTTTTTCTCAGTAGGTGGTACAGTGTAGTGTTTTGGATTCAGTGTGAGAATAATGTTGATCATACCCCAGTGTTTTAGTTCTTGCTGAGCAGTGTTTACCCTAAGTCAAGGACTTTTCAGTGTATCACGCTCTGCCAGTGAGCAGATGCACAAAAAGCTTTGAGGGAACATAGCCAGGACAAGTGACCTGAACTGGGAAAAGGGATATTCCATACCATAGGATGCCATGCCTAGTGTATGAACTGGGAGGAGTTAACCAGGAGCCGTGGATCACTGCTTGGGGACAGGCTGGGCATCGATCAGTGGGTGGTAAGCAGTTGTATTGTCTTTCTTGGGTTGTATTCCTCTATTTCTCATTTTCATTACAATTAATATTAATAATATATATTTATTATTGTAATTAATATTATTGATATTATTATAGCCCTTTATTTTGTCTTAATTTATAAACCTTTCTTATCTCAACCCACAAGTTTTACTTTTATTCTGATTCTTCTCCCCACCCGAGGATGGTAACAGGGGAGTGGATGAGCCACCGTGTGGTGCTTAGTTGCTGTCTAAGGCTAAGTCATGACATGCATATTTAGATTTGCCTTTATTTCTGGGTTTATTCATGATAAACTTAGCAATATACACACATACAGAATTATAAATGAAAAAAGAATCCCTTCAGATCCAAGCAGATGCTTCATATTAGATAGGAGTTGGTATGTCATGTCAAACAGGTAATTCTCAATAGAAACCCAGTTTTTTCCTTAATTTCCAAATGAGTCAGCACTTCTAGGAGCAGTAGAAGTATAAGACACAAATGCCAGTATTTCAGCAGATATGAGCAGCCCACATAACAGGATGCCTGGCTCTTACAGGCCAGACAACATCCTTGAAAAATCAGGGTTTTTTCATGAAGAAAATAAATCAAAACATTCTGAAAGGGAAGTCAGACTTCAGCATTTCTTTAAGGCTCCATATTTGAAAATACCTTTTTGAGCTATTTTTCTTGATGTATTTATTTTTCTTTATTTCATCTTACTAAGTGTCTTAACAGTTGTTATTGTAGACTGCCACAGTTTGAAAAAGTCACTATGTAAATTCCAGTTGGTCAACAATACAGCACTTTTTGGGCAGCTATTCTGCTTTTGCAGCTCTCTAACATCACATCTGGCTGAGCACTGCATTTTTCTGTTCTCTGCTTGTGGAGACAAAAAGGTAAAGAATGGATGTTGTGAAAAGGGGATCAGACCTAAAGTGCCCCTGAGTTAGTCTGTGATAAAAAGTATTACATTAAATATCAAAAAATATGGAGTAAAAAAAAAGCTTTTTCTTTTACCTAATGTCGCTTTCCCAGACTCGGCTATCATCTAAATCTTCAATAAACTTCTCTCCTTTCATCCAGTAGATCAAAGGACTGACATCTCCACTATATCCAAAGAAAGCTCGGCAGGTTAGATTAGCAGAACCACCTGTTACAAAGAATGTAAGAAAATACATTACTTCAAAATCTGGAAAAAAAAGGTTTCATTTTTGAATCAGTTGCTTTAATTGATTTTAAAAAAATATATATTAGTAGAAAATTTCCAAAAGTATGTACTTGTCATGACACTAGGTTCAATACATTTTCTGAAAATAAATACAATAAAAATAAAATTATACATAAGAACAGGATTAATATTTTTATTCTTTCACTAATTTTTTTTCTTGGTAAGGAAATCAAAGATTACGTTTTTCCAAAAGGAGCTAGCTTAAGCATGTCTTAGCTTAACAAAAGTTAAGTTTGTTGAGTCTTAACTTAACAAAACTTTTCCATGTTTCCTCTGAAAAAGAAAAAGGTTAGGTAAAATAGGCCTGCAATCATATTGTGTTAGTTCAGCTTTGCAATGGTTTCTGCAGAGAGGCTGGTATATTTCTGTAGAGCAACGTTCCCAAGGGACATTCAGTAGAAAGATATGTGCTCATTGCTAAAGTATCTTAGCAGGAAAGTATTAAACATTGACACTTGAAAAAATGCACATGTAAACTCATTCTGTACATTGTGGGACACGTCTCGCGTGAAGAATGGGGATAACCATTAGGTACAGGCAGCAAGGAGAAAAAATTCTATATATGTACAGTGTTACTGATTTAATCATTATAGAGAAAATTTAAAAATGTAATATGCCTTCACTTTGGTTTGTTTCCATTGTGTGTCACATTATGTTTGCACCACCTGGCTTTGGGGTTCATCCATAGCCCATACAGGGATCGAAACAGTACTTTGCAGACATTTTGTGTGTCAGTAAGATTGGATAAAATGAGAGGACGGACACACAGTTAAAGATTTCCCATTCAGTGCTGTAAAGATATTTGTCTCAACAGGCATCAGCTCCTCTAAACTGCTATATGCATTCCTTTAGTGGGTAATTACACACTGATTTAAGGAAGTGTGATTTAAGGAGTGTTTTCTGTCCACCCCCCACCTCTCTGAGGAGAGTAATTTCATGGAGTTTGTATTACTGTTGAGACCAAATTCATATTTTATTTACACTTTCAGTTTTTGATCTTGGGATTTTAAAGCTCACTGTCCACAGCTCCTAGACAAAAAATAAGAATAAAACATTGTTAGCACTACTTCATTATGTATCCAGATGCCATAAGTCCAACTGGGTTCAATGAATTTCCTTAAAAAATACACTGCTTTGTGTCAGGACCTGGTCCTTCTCAAACATATGACATTAATATTTGAACATCTTGTTTACTTTTTAGCATGGAAATAAATGCAGGATGCTACATAACAAGAATATGAGCAATTACTAAATACGTCTTATTTATCTGAAGCGATTTAAGGTTTTCTGTAAAAGCATCTGACTCCTCTGTCTTGAACCCTCACATCCACACCATAAAAGGTGCAGAATTAAATGTTTTTGTTCAAGATGGACAACATCAAGTAAGTACCACCTATGCTGCTTTCACAAGCTGTTTAGGAACTCAGTTGCTTTTAGTCATTTCACAAAGTTTTGGTTAGAGCCACATACTTTGTCAGCAGTGCCTGCTAAGGAAAAAGGAGTATCTCGTTACTTGAAACCAGGATGGAGAGAAGGATCTCATTTGTAATCAAAGAGTATGAAATAGGATCTCTGAAAAATGAGAAATTTTTATAATCTCATATAATTTAGAGCAAATTTACCAAATGTAAGATGAGTATCTTCAGTGAGAGGGCAAAAACTGCCTTTCTAAAGACAATCATAGCTCCTATTTCCACACCCCAGGGAGCAATGGTCAGGACACCTCCCTGGAAACTCAACTCCTTAATCTCTATACAGCTCAAGAAGTGCCATTTGGAAGCACTGGGGGAAAGATTCTTACAATCTTGAAGCCATTTGCAGGAAATGAGATGAGCATCGGGACACCACTTAATGTGGGTCAACTGCATGAAAAGCTGTAATGGAACATGATAAATTTCCTTGCCCAGGACACGCAAACCCAGTTTCTTGTGGCAGTTTCATTGCAGATACATACCAGCCTTTTTTTTTTTTTTTTTTTTTTTTTTGTCATCAAAATTATGATACTTGAACTAGTGAAAGCGAAAATACAAAACCTTAAAGGATTATGAATGTCTTGGCCACCATGGAATCTGTTCACTCTCGAAATGGGGAAAGGTACCTGCACATTTAAAGCCAAAGCAGGGTCTTGTGATAATTGGATAACTGCTATGACATTATCTACCAGTCTTAGAGGGCAGAGTGCTACCCAATGCATCGTTGTCACTTCCTGGGCTTTTTCCAGAGCTTTCCTACCAAGCCAGGGCCCGGCTGAAACTTGTAGCTTTTTAGAGCTGGCAAGGTCACAGCTAGAAGGACTGTAGCTTCTGGCCAATTTTTCCATGATTCAAAGAGATTAGACACCACAGGTGCAGAACCATCAAAGCTCTCCAGGCTCCTGCATCTAACAGGTACCACCTGAGAGCTAATTTTTGCTCTGAGAGGGCTTCCGAGCCTTTTACAGGTGAATATTCATGTACATAGAAGTGGGGTTTTTTTAAGAAGACATGCTCTGTGAAGGGAAAAAATATGTCAAAAATAAAGAGTTTGTAAGATTAAGGTTGTTTTCCTTATTAAATTCTTAAAGAAATTCCTCACTCCCCTAAATAAAATATGTAAACATATTTTTCAACATAGAATCCAAAGCTTCCTTTCAACATGAAATAGTTACAACTGAGAAATAGGAAGAAAGTGATGCCTTCGTAGTACTGTGTGGATTGCAGTTACTCAGTGGAGGCCGTTTGCCTGCCGGGGGTTCAGCCATAAATTACCTGTCCTGTCTACCTTGACCAATCTTTGCAACAAGCCAGTGGGGAGTTCATTAGCAGGTCATCAAGAAAGATTCAGTGACCAGCTAATGACCAACTGTGACCATTAATGAGGAGGTCTGTCACTGCAGAGCTCACAGCCTTTGCAGAGGGCATGGAGCTCACTTGGTGAAGCAAAGAGGTTCACAGCTGCAGGCATATGTAAATAAAGGCTGACTGAAGGGCAATGTTATGAATGGAGAGAGTATTTTGGGAGCACATCTTCATCCCTATTCCAGAGCTGCCGTCATGAGAGTGAGTGAATGAGCATATGCTGGAGGATGGGCTGCATTTTTTCCTAGAAGTGCACCTCTGTAGTGAGCAGAGAGAGGATGCATATTTTGACACAGAGCAGCTGCTGTGCACGGGAAATCTGCTTTTAAGAAGTCTGCAGATTTTTAGAAAACATGCAACACATAATAAACATAAGAGCTTCTTTGCATCATCTTTATGCTACTGTATAAAACAACTTGACAGTCAATTAATAGAAATCACTCACAGCTAACCCTATACAACTTTTCCCTCCATGTGTTTTCTGTACTGAGTAAAACTAGAGAAGTGATTTAAAAACCATAAAAGTTTCATAAATGGATATGTAATGCTTTCTATGCTACTAATTTCAATTTTCCTGTAAATGCTGAATTATTACAGTTTTATAGTCTATCCTTGAAGGATTTTAAATTCATGTTGTGCATTCACTAAATGTTCTCAATTAAATTACTAGGGAAATTCATCTCTCTCTGTCCCCTTTGCTATGAGATATTGTAAATGCAAGTTATATCCTGCATAAATGGCTTTGTTTTGGTTTTGTTTGTGAGGTTTTTGTTTGGTTGTTGTGGTTTTTTGTTTGGTTGTTGTAAGTTTTGTTTGGGTTCTTTTGTGGTTTGGGGGTTTTGTTTGGGTTTATTTCTGTTTGGTTTTGTTTGGGTTTTGTTGTTTGGTTGTTTTTGTTTGTTTGTTTTTTGTTGTTTGGGTTTTTTTTGGTTGGTTGTTATTGTTGTTTTTGTTTAATGAACCCTGGAAAAATCCAAAGGCATGAGATTAGAATTATTAAGTGAAACCGCTAGTGTTGCTATTTTTATTAGCAACGCCCTCTAAAAAAAAAAAAAAAAAAAAAAAAAATCCAAATACCTTAAAGAAGGGATAAAGAGAAAAATGATACTTTTGACTTCTCAGTATAACTTTTTAAACAGAAAAATAATGCAATAAAGACATGCAAGTCTTAAAGACACAAAAAGTAAGTTCAGCTGCCTATTTTTCCATCACCCTTATTGCTGAAGATGAATATGCTCTTATTGAGCTATTCTTATAAATATGCTCTGTATTGAGTTTATTTCTGCAAAAATTGGAATATAGAGCACTACATGTTCTGCTGCTCATTGTGATGAAGTCTCACTGTCAGCCCTAGCCAACAGGGTTCAAACTAAATAAGCCAAAAGCTCTTTGCCATCTAAAATGAGACCAATTTTTGTTGCACAGTATGCTTCCACGTAGAGCGGAACGCAAGAAGGGACTAAAACAAAGTGTACTTCCTCGAAAACAGCAAATCTCTTCTGCAGAGCAACACTGACTTTGTCTTCATTCTCACTAATTGACATCATTTGGGGCACTTCGCAAACTACTGCTATGGGAGCATAAGTCCAGCAGAGGGCACTGTCCAACTTCCAAACATTATTTAAAAAAAAAATCCCAAACTAAGTCACATCCTAGTGTATAAGTTCTAATTAAAAATATCAGCCTGTTAAGAACCTGCTAGTTGTAATTAGCAAATAGTGAATGTTTTGTGGTTAGTGAAATGTCATCTAAGTTACACTTGCACCATTAGTCATACAAGTTAACATACACCATGATAACACCCTTTCTAACCTCTGATCTGACAGATTCTTCAGTGAAGTACAACCATTTTTCTTGGAAGCAATGACAATAATCAGACATCTTCTGCAACCCCTTTCTAGAAGAATCCTCCAAAACAAATTAGAAACTGTTTTAGAGCCATGTTCAACATCTAGTAATATTGAGGGACAAAAGAGTGGAAGCGTAAAGTACACTGAAATGTGGGACTTTATTTTACTGTGCAATGTAAACTACTTATAAAACTTATGTATATGAAATACCTATAACATTTATTTGGAATGTTAACATCTCGAAATTATAAAAGGCCAAGACAGACACAATCAAAATCTCTCACACAGGAATTAAATACTATTCTTTCCGCTCACATTTGAGAAAAAAATACTGACAAAATATCAGTCTTTCAAGTGGAGGGTTGTGAAAGCTGTTAACTTCCCAGGTGTGACAGATCAGCACCAATTCCTCATGAGGTCAATGACCCACTTGCTTTGCCAATGTCACTGCCAAGCCCAGAGGGCAAGTTAAGCAGGAGTCACTCTGGTTTTCAGAGAAGTCTTGTGTCCTAAAACAGTTCAACAGTTGTTGAAAGCCTTCATGCAAGTATGATTAAGAAAAAAACTCCACCATATAGTTTTAAGCCACATGCCTTGATCATATGATCATATATTCAAGATCTGTAAGTATCCTCTCAGAGCTGGCTGAACTGCTGAGATTCCTCTTGATTCCTTCCTTGCCTACAAAAAGCATCACTTACTGCTATGCCACCCTCCAGTTTAAATGCATATTTTTGCATCTTGGTATCATGTACTGTCTTCCCATAATGTAACTGTCTCGCTGCATGTTTCATACAGCAGGTCAGGACAAATTAAAACAAAACAAAGTCAAACAAAATGCTATTTTCTGAAATATAACTGCAACCTGGGAGCTAATCTCTGGTAAAATTCAGTCTCATCATCAAGTGGTAGGTTTTGAAGTCTTTGGCAAGCAATCAGCTCTGGTATCCATACAACTGTGAAGACACAATCTGCAAATTCCCTCTGCTTTGAATTCAGTAGGTGTAGGTTTGAAAGGGCCGGGTATAATCATTCCACTAAGTATTATCATGCAAGTGTCATACAAAGCCCTGAATGTGATTACACAGCTATATTTCTTCATTAATAGGCCTGCCCATATTTTGGTGTGATGCAGAGCTGAATGTTGATTACATGGGAATCTGAATTACGTTTTGAATAACTCCTTCAGGCCATAATTGTGTAAATTCTGAGTATACACAACCATTCCTTCACAATTAAAAAATCAGTGGAAAGATCTCAACCAGATCAGAAAGAGACTGTAGCTTTATAACTTTTGCTGAATTTTTAAATATTACTATTTATTGAATTGTTTAAAAAAAAAAAATCCTGTCAATCTCTGATTATAATTTTTTTTAATTGGAAAGAAAAAAAAAAAAAAGCAAAGCCAAATTCTTGTTCATTAGGGGTTTTTTTTACTAAGAAAATAGTCCTCATTCACCATAGGGCTAAACTCACTTCCCTGCTCATAGTTACACACTGTCATATGAAAAGCCTTTTGCCTTCCACGGTTTTCCTCTCCTGAATTACAGTTCAACAGCAGGACACTTCATGGAGGTGTCTATAAGTTGCTGCTGACATGCTCCCTGCCATCAGCCCTGAGACACTGGAGTCTGCAACACTTTATAAAGTTCTATACTAACAAAAATACGTGGTAAAATCTAAGATTAACCTAAGAGTATTAAAAACATTTACTAGACTGCTTCATAGCTTGTGAAGGAAAAGAAACCCAAGTCCTTTATGCTTTGAACAGGTTCTTCAGCAGCAGGACTGTCAGAGAGAGAGTCAATGAAGACAGCAACCACCACAGCAGACTGCAGAAAAAGAAGTGATGTATGGGACTTGGGGATCGAAATGCCCAGAACATCTCTCAGGTGCATAGATTGTTAAACTTGCCCTCATTTCACAAGAGGTAACAAAACCTGTGAACCAATAATCTTGATTTTCCTAACAGCAGGCCTCTCTTCTTGATGGATGGTAATGTCAGGCTGATAAATTAGCTGTTCAGCAAGTATTTTTCTCTCCTTCCTCTACAGAAGTACAGGCTAGAGTGGGAAACAACTATCCCAAGCATAAAGCAAGCATTGTTAAAGAAAAGGAAAGCCACTGCAATTGTTTTAAAAGCTTGATTTAATGTTTATTCTAGAAGCTTGTATTTTTCTCTCTTTTAAAAAAAAATGCATTTACAAACTCTTTTTTACTGTGTCCTCTCTATGAGATCAAAAAGTAATTTCTGTTTTAAAGTTTAGATGTTTTTAGATATAAGTTTCAAGAAAAGATCCTAGGTAATAAAATATTTCCAATCAGGGAAAAAAATGAAGAAGGAAAAAAAAAGAGAGTGGCTCTAAATATCAAACTTCACATGTTTCCTAGCTCTTACAGGCTTATGACTTGAGAGCTTTAAATCTGTTCACTCTGTGCACAGCTTAGTATTGTTCAGTGGTTTCTTTCTGGATTATCTTTCAGCCATACTGCCTTTGATTGTGGTGCTTTTGCACCATGGTTTTTACATTTTAGTAACGCTATAGGGCAAGAAAATAACCTTCAGGCTAGCAACCCATTGCATAAAGGACTCCCATAAGGCTCCACAGGGGACTGTACAGTCTCTTCCTGTGCCTAGAAAGAGAATCAGTAGGTAACACCCCAGGGATGCCACTGACTCTCAGCAGTCATTGACCACCTGAAAGGCCTTGTGTGCCTTTAGCTTTGTGAAGTCCTACTCTGGGTCATATTTTGGGAAACTCTGAGAAAAGCAGAGAGGTTTCCTGTTTATCTTTTCACATTTCAGAGTTTACATTAGGAGGCAAAAGAAAAAAAAAAAAAAGACAAATTATTCTATATGTGTGCCTCTGGTAAAGAATATTTTTTTATAAGAAATACCGTAAGACCTGTAGGTGATTCTGGACCTCAAGAAACTACACAGCTGGAATAGTTTCTGTACTAGTTTCAAGCAAGTACAGCATTCACTACATATTCCCCCTTCCCGAACAGAATCCAGAGGCAAAGCAGCATCAGATTCAAAGCAGGACTTTGATGTCTCTCTTGGTTAGAACACAGCTGTTGCTAGACTTGTTTTGCTGAGGAGCTTCTTGAATAACATGCTTGCAATAGCTCCCTTTCCACTTTACTTTCTTTTACCTGTGAAAAACTGTAGATATAATTGACTTTTTTATTTTTAACCCGAAGAGTGTTGTTCCAGCAGACAAAAGCATTCAAATGTCTCACTGTAGAGGTTTTCCTGGTCTTTCTGGACAGAATACAGTGGGTTTACTTTGGTCTCTTGTGGGTGCTAGTTTGTGCCAAAAAACCCTGCTCATAAATCATGGCAACCAACTGCAGCCTCAGTACCTCCTCCCAGCCTCCCTCTCAGGTGCACTGCACAACCCTTTCTGTATGAAGAATAGCAGACATTGTTCTGGATTCTAGGCAAAGATAAATAACATACTTTTTCTTTTTTCCAAAAGAGGCTAACTCTTGGGAGCTCTAGCAAACAACTTACTGTGTCAGATCACACTTAAATGGAAATATCAATAATCTTAAGAAACAGACTTGGTAATTCAGTTTACATTCAAATTCAACTTCTTGTGGCTATTTCAGCCCCTAACTGTTCATCCAGTTGATTTCTTTGAACATAGAATTTAATGAACAGAATTCTAAAATGTGTTTTACTAAAATGTCTCATAATAGCTGTTCTTCAACTGCTTTGGAAAGAGGAATTGTAGTGTTTTACCATCACCAGGTATTTTGAGTGCATACAGCAAATTCTCAGCTTTGGAGTCACACATATATATTAAATAATAAACTCTGGTTTTACTTTCCATTGGTCAGCCTGATTACTCTTTTCTTCTCTTTGCTCTTTCTTCATAAGCAAGTCTACCATGGATTGAGTAGGCTGCAGGAAATTATTTGGGCAAGGAGTTATTCTGAAAAATTCTGAAGAGATGGGCTGCATATGGAAGATTTTTTTTTTTTTTTAAAGCAGAGCCTTTGGAAGTAGCATGCACAGTGTCACCTACACCTGCTAAGTGGGTATTAAGGAAACTGAGACTCCAAGTAACAAACGACAAATAATTAAACACTCTATCTTTCTCTAGTGATCTTTCTCTTCAGCACACACTAGAAACACTAGTAGTTCAAAGATTTTCATTAACTAATCTGTTTTGTCAGATCAGACCATATGATTGAAAATGTCATTTAGAAAAGACCCAGACTAGTTTGGCAAATATTTGAATGGGGAAAATTACTGTTCCCATGAAGCAATGTGGCACAACAGTATAAATAAAACTGAAATAAACCTCTTCTATTATGTGAATCTAAATACTTGAATTTGGTTCAAAAATATGTGACACAACTTGTCAGTTCAAATTTTCTCCAGTAAAGCCTGGAGAACCACTGAAAATTTGAGCCCCGATAAACTGAACCTGTTGATTATCAGTAAAACCGATATTTAAAAGCAGCACCAACTTTACATTTTACTGCAGTAAAGCCTCTGATGGTAAAAAGGTATTTCATGTTTATTCACACTGGATTTTTCCATGTAAACAAAAGAATGAAAAGGAGTAAATATATATATCGTTCAAATGTGCTTTGCTTTAAATATTAGTGTTCCCACCTTATATCACGAAGATATTGCAACAGACAGAGAAAATACTAATGTTCAGCATATCCTTAGAAATTGTTTGCAATTAAATTATGTACCACGTGGATTTATATCTGTTTATATAATTTAAAAATTCTAACACATCAAATATTTTTATTGCATAAAAATGGGAATGTGTGCTGTTTGTAACAGCACTAGGTTTTCTCCTTTTACACAGCAGTCATTACATATGTAGTCTTTCTATTTGTCTTGGATGTGTCAGTTAGTCCTGTTTCCTTAAGAAAACACTGAAACAGAATCCATTAGAACAAAACCCTCTAGTTCACAAGGATGCAAATAGAGAAACTCAGTTGCTTCTCCGTGACAAATATGTTGCACTCTTGGATCATACACATGCTGAAATCCACTGCCACTGATCAGCTTTCTTTCCATTGAAAGGCAGACAGGCATTTTTAGATTATACCTCAATATAACTGCATATTGATAGATAACACTTAGTGAAGGCAGCTGCCCAAGTGCCATCAATGGAATCAAAAGAATCCAGCTAGCACTGCATATGTGCTGCCTGACTTCAAAGGAAATTAGTCTGGAAAAGGGAATAAGCTTGAAATCTTGATGGCATACCCTGCTTTCTGTGCTGTGGGTATACAAGTGGGGCAAAGGATTTGTGTTATAACCAGAATTCCCACAGGGAAAAATGTGTCTGGCCAAAGGTCGAATTCCTGCCACATGCTCCTGGGCCACACAGCTCTTCCTTCCATGTCCTCATACTGTATGAAAGCTTCTCTTCTACAGCAGGGCCTTCCTACTGCTCCCAATCCCAGAAACTTGCCTTCTCTCACTCTGTTTTTGAGGTGGATGAAGACCTGTGATCTTCATTCCCCTCCACTGAGAGTAGCTGTTCTTGCACCACATAGAGTAGTTCCTGTACTCCTAAATAACATCTGCTCAAGGGCTGGTTTCATCTTGGTTGTCACTCTTAAGAGGAAGATGTCCTGGACAGACTGGCAGCACTGCAGGAAGCTGCAGACCTTGATGTTCCCATCTATGTTTGAAGTAGGTGCAGTCCTGGGCACTGTAAAATGTAATTCTCCCAAAATGACTTTTTTCTCAAGGACAATTAATCATCAAATTATTTTGTTTTCTTGCACATTTTTGTTAAAAGGAGATGCTCTTGAGTACTGGGAAGTCTAAACAGCAGAAAAGCTGACATGATTTATCTTCTTGGAAAAGACATGTGGCTCTCATTTCTCTAGTCCATCTTCATTCTCCTTTAGTTGTAATTTCCACTGTTGTACTGCACAGGATCATGCCAGCAAAACTTCTGAGAGATTTAGGGCTCCACTATCTGTGGCCAAATGCCTGAGGTCCACAACTGGGTAACAATCCTTGTTATTAACATAACTGTGAATTTCCTGAGCAATTTATACAACCCACCTGCTGCATGCCCACCAATGCTGTAATTTTTTGTTGTTGTTGTGATGTTTGATTTTGTTACGTTTGGTTGGTTTTTTGGTTTCTTTTTGTTTGTTTGTTTGTTTGTTTTTGTTTGTTTGTTTTGTTGTTTTTTTATTTATTTATTTTCTAAGCTTTTGGGGAGGCATGGGAGTTGTGGCATTTCTAAAAAGTAGAAGGAAAATTTCACCTTGTTCCATTCAAGCCCCGGGAATACAGAACATTGCCTACGATGTTGTTTGTGCTTTTAACAGTTTTTGCAGGTTTCAAAGCAAGGACTAAAAGCAGGGTTTGAGTGACAATAGAAATATAAGGTACGACAGCTGCTGGTTACAGGAACAGAGACAAATATTCATTATGCAATATTTATGATACAAACTGTGCAAGGAGAGAGGTGGCAGGCTGGTGTCTCTGACAGCACAGGTCTCTGCAGAGGTGCGGGTGCCACCACTCAACCAGTCCTCTCCCCCACCAGAGCTTAGGCTGCCAGTCATCCCAAGCTGCCTGATGGCTTTATAATGTGGACACTTGTCCACGAGGGACCAGGGGAAGTTTGCAAAACCCATTTGCACTTGTGACTTGGAGCTAGAATTTTAGTCCATGTCTGTGGAAGAAGAAGAGGGAGTGTTAACCCTTGCTCTACACAGCCCATCACCTGGTCTAAAGAATAACACTGCAGCTATAGGCTTTGATTTTCACCGGGGAAATAATTTATATGTGTTGTTACAAGCTACTGGAGAGTAAAACAAGGATGGATTTTTAGAAAGTACTTAGTACAGTGTTTGCTTTCAGTCCTTTGCCATCTAAATGACATCCACTCATTTAAAAATGTGTCATAATTGCAGACATATGAAAACGAGTATTATTTATAAAACAGTACAAAATTAATGGCCTTATAGGCATTAAGTACTGCATGACTACATATCCAGACAGTTTCCTATATGCATAATGTACACTCTCAAAGGAGTTTACATCCATATCTATCTTAAATTAAGTCATTTGGATTATCAGAGGTGAGAATAGTGATGAGAAAGGAACCACTTGAAAACACTTTAATGATAATTTAGGATCATGGATCTTCAAACACAAAAAATGGGAAAGAAAAAAGTCATCCATACTGAATCAGAGCAAAGATCTATTATTTCAGCATCCTGAACCTGTACAATTCAATAGCATGAGGGCAAAACATTGACATAGGAGAGTCATAGTCCCTGAATCACAGAATCACAGAATATGCTGAGTTGGAAGAGACCCACAGGGATCATTGAACCCAACCTTAATTTTATGATGAAAATTCTGACAGACTTTATACTACAGCAATGCCAATAATAAAAAGCAAGGTCGTATATCTGTCCTCTCTAAGCCATTTGTCTGTTCTAACAGGATGTGCATATAAAACAGAACGAGGAATCGGCTTCATTAGCACAAGGATACAAAAAGAAAAAAAAAAAAGCCTTCTGAGAGAAGTTCAGCAACGTGCTTTTTAAAGAAAACATGCATTTACATAGGAAGTTAAAAGATGTAAACTTACTGATATGATAAGAAACAGCTAAGTGATCTTATCCAATTGAGTGTTTCATCTCCAACTTTTTATTGTTTATTTTCTCCTGTTTTCAGGGTAAAGACAGCTATAGCTCAAGTTTGGAAAGAGATGCTGAGGGTTTTTTTAAAAATGCATTAGATTTTGGATAACAAGTATATTAAACCATACTTTACATAAGTTATTGTCCTAAAACACTTTGTAGTGTAAGATGATAAAGTTCAACTGTTAATTAATAGGGTTATTTAAGAAGTATGAAAAAACAGAGGAAAATATTAAAAGGCAGAGGGAAAAAGTCAAAATTGTTCCTATTCTAGGTGGTCACTTAAAGATGAAGTGAGGATTTTTTTCAAGACTGTGATGACAGGCAGCACTTCTTTGGTGTCAAAGGTAGGTAACAGGATGACAAGGGGTGGTTGGTCCTATATCTTTTCTATTTCCTCTGAGTCAGTCTGTAAAACTAATACCTGTCCTGATGAATGTGAGAGAAAAGGTAATTCAATGGCAACACTAGTAACTTTTCAATGTCCTGCTAATTTTTTTCTCCTTGTGCTGCAATAAGGAATTCTTGTAAAAGTTATTTCCATTCTGAATGTTTAGGTCAGTGTTGTATGGTAAGCAGAAAAAGAGTGCTGTTGAGGTTAGGACCTGAGCTCTTCAGGAGTGTGTACATGGAAAGCTGGATGATGTTAATGAGAAGACATCCTTTTAGACAGGGGCTACTGGCACCTACCTAGTGACACTGCCACAGACTAAAAGCATGTTCCAGAAAAAGGCTGACCTGAGAGAGGAGGATATTGCTATTTCTCCTCAAAAGCCCCCAACATTCCTGTTGCCCATGTTTCCACATCCTCCATGTCTTATCCCATCCCTCCTCTCTTCATTCTAAAGGCCTCTTGCAATTGCCAACACCTCCCCTGCACGGCCTAAATCTCCAGCACCCAGGTTAGAAGAAAGGCAGACTGAGCCTTGTTAACATGGAGATTCATTTTACACCTCTGTCTTCACATGTAAATTTAAGAAGGCTGAATTCTGCCAGCCCCCTAACATAAGAGATCATTAAATATTATGAAATTACTTTGTCTGGGGAGTGATCAGGAAAAATTAAAAAGTCAACAAAATGAAGCAAAGCACTGCAAGAGAAATGTGAGAGAACTGGCTGAGGACAGCCACTTCCCTTCACCCTTGAGAAACAGTGGCATTACGAATAAGAACTAGCTAAGAGCAGCAGTTTGCCATTCTGAATAAAACGAATCATTCCTAATATGATTAGCACATGTTGCATATTAGAATGGAACTGAAATTTAAGTTTGAAAAGAGCATTTGTTGAAAAGGCAGAAGAAAAAGGTTGACATGACATTTTCTGCATAAATGAAGACTTTGAAGGAAAAAAAAGTCTGCTTTTTATATTCATTTTGGAGGTATCTCTATTAAAACGCTATTAGTTACTCAAATGTCACTTTTATGAATAAAAACTTATCTTGGTGACATGGGAGATATTGCAGATGAGCTCTTGTTTGTGTAAAGAGCTGTAAATCCCCAGATTTTCACTAAGACAAAAAATGCAAAGCTACAAGCTACTTTCACTAAGAAGGAACAAGAGAAGCTCCAATAGATTATTTAAAATTGCAAAGGTAAATTGTTAGATTGCATAGAAAGGAATAAAAGTATATCTCAAATAAATTTTTACAGTTTTATTTATCAACTGATCGTAAATGAATAATTCATGGCCCGGACACACTGGGTTCAAGAGAATTAATTTTCTGTGGCTTAGGCAGTGGGATGAAAAGCAGAGATTTCCAGAAGACAGGATTTCTGATAAAAAAAGACTTGCTATTTTGTTTTATTGATTTTTTTTTCTGTCTGCTAGTTTATTTAATTTGAATAGACTAGCACCTCAGAGCTGTTAGCCCAGGATAGTCACAAAGGCAAGGCTAGCCTGTTAGATAAGATGCTGGTATCTCTCCCAGGACTTGCAGAATCTGAATTCAAGTGATGCAGGAAGAAGTTTGGCAGCCCTGTTTGATCTTGACCCACCTATGTTCTCACAGTTTTAAAACTAAGAGAGTAATCTAGTCGGGGCAGGGGATCCCAAGACTTTTCCACTAGCAAGTTTCATATCAATGAAACTCTTATATGTCTTTCTGCCTGGAAACATCAACCTTGAAAGTCCATCTTGAGCTTCTCAAAGCTGTATTTGTAGACTGCCTCCCTGTTGACCATTTCAAGACACAGGATGCAGGAAATGTGCACACCTGTCATGTTGGACAGTAAAGATACTTCCAGGATGACAACTTTAGACCACGGGAAATTGCGGCTTTACTGAGCAGGTATGAAACATCCCTTATGACTGTCAGTGTTCAAGACCAGGGCATTGTAAGCTTGGGGATCTCCACTGACTTGCTGTAAATCCAGAGATGTTTGATTTTCCAAAATGTTGTGAAGCCCATTTGTTCTGGGTGAGACTATCTTTTCCCAAAAATTACTGACCTCAACATGTCGGTCTAGTTCCATCTCTGCTACATGTGTTCTGTAGGACTCTGGGATACTTACTGACACTTTCTGTTCTAATGTACCTGCCACCAGGTCTCAGAGAAATTTGTCCTCTAATCCTCTGTTTTGTATAAGTAAACTACAAGGGCAGCAACTCAAAGAGATTCCACAATAGAGACGCTCCAGCATCAGCTGAATGAATGAGTAGGCCTAGGTATATCACACAGTAAACCAATATGCAGATATAATAGCTACAGTCCTAAAAGCAGTATAGCTGCAAAACATTGTATTGGATCATCTGTACTGCTTCTGTACCCAAGCTCATTTGTTCTGAAACCCATCAGTGTTATAACTGTAGGATGTATTGCTTACTGTAGCTCTACCAATACTGTTTCTTCTGTAAAAATAAAATTAAAATTGCAGTGGATCCTCCTTCTGGTGGAGACCAGTAAATGTCGCTGTGATAACAAGCACTGCTAGTTACATTTGTGATTGCTCATTTCTTTATTCACTATATCTTCATCTGTTCCTCAAAGAGGTTACTTGTTTTGGCAGGCTACTTGAAGAAGTGTGAAGAAGAGGGAATATTTATTAATGCATTCATATAAGGAGTGTCAAGTTGAATTCAGTATAATCTGTGGGGCAATATTACTTTCAGCTTATTAGGAAAAGATTAAATAAAATGGCTGGACATTGGAAAGGGCTCTAAACAAATTGATGGTGAAACCTTTGCAGAAAGCACCCTTGTTATCACTCCGGTCTAAGCTACACTTGCGCAATGAGGAAACTGCTTAAGACTCTGCAAGCTATAAGGTGACTCATATGCTTCAAATTAAGCATTTACATAACTGTTTATAGGGTGGGGGCGTTGCATCATAAGCTTCGTGGGGGAAGAGAATAATTTCTCTCATGCTCATTACACACCTAAAACTTCATTCTTTTTCTAGAAATCTTCCTGCTTCTAGTAGGAATTTTTTCTTTGCAATATCTGTTATAACATTCCAGATACCTTTTTACTTATTTTTCTTTTCACTACTGACTTGTAGTAAACACACTGCTTTTAGGATGCTTTTGTACCAGAAAGGCACCAGCAAAATGAAAAAAGGCTAAGTAGTGAAGATGCAAATCAGGGAAAACACTTTGCAATTTAATTCATGGTGTTAGAGAAAGAAATATATGTGGGAAAAAAATGGTTGCTGGTTACTAATCTGTCAGTCTTAAATTGATGCTCCATATCATTACCCTACAATCAAGATGAAAAATCTAACTGCATATGATATAGGTATACATGGATATACATATGATATAGGTTCTTACATGGATGTCAATGTTTAATAGCTCAGGTACTATTATTTCAAAAAGTCTTGTAAAATACGCCCTTTAAGCACAATTATTGCTGTGAGAACTATTGTACTAGGGATGAATTCAGACCCTAACAGCATAATCTGAAAGGGGTTTACTGGTTGGAGGCAATATTTGCTAGATGATAAAGATATGAAGAAACTGAAACATTTGTTGCAAAGTTGAACAAACATTTGCCCTGTCCACCTCTAATCATTCTCACTTCCATGCTATATAACCAGTGTGTTCCCCATATATTAATCCATAGAATAGTTTGTGTTGGAATAGGCCTGCCAAGAGCATCTAGTCTAACCTCCCTGCAATGAGGAGGGGGGGGGTCTCCTATTTTTTTCCTGGTTTCACTGTTTTTTCCTGTTTCTTCAATCCACTGGAAAAATCTCTGTCTCCAAATTACATAAACTTTGACCCATTTATTTTTACAAAATTATTAGTTTCACATCTTCTTTTATGGATAACATTTTGTGTTTCTGTATTGCATTCATATAGACCAGCTAAGGTATTCTACAGTGCTCTTAAATAGCACAATTTTTCTGATACAAATGGCACGCTTTATGTTTCCTGTCCAGTAGAACACAATTAATGCACTTTTTTTTATGATTGCTGGCATTATGAGAAACCAGTTGCTGAAGCATTATCCAGGCTGACATCAGAACTCCCATTCTAGTCTGGGATTTCACCCACTGTCTTCACAGCACCGCAGAGTTTTGCACAGTAATATGCCATCTGTTTATGGCTGGCAAAATAACCCTCAGCGTTACCACTGCCCAGCTCAACAGCCGTAGTAGTGTAATGAAATATAAAACCATTTAGGGCTCCTATTGCTGTGAGGTAAATTCATGAGGACAGTCCCTATTATGCATTCTATGTAAAGGTGCATCACTTTGGAATCTTTTCTTATGGATGAACAGTAGGGAAATGCAATCTGGGTGTTTATGTGGACTAAAAATAAGAGGCCTTAGTCAGTCGTTCCTCCATGGGTCACTGAACAATTTTCACTGCTCACAACAATTAGTGATGTGCTTCCTGTATTTCTGGCTCACATTACCAAGTAGAGCCCCATCCAATGCTGCCTCTCTTCCACCACCAAATGCTACTGTGATGACCACATGAAAAAACATGTGTGGTGAACTGGGAAAAGAAATATGAGAGTAGCTCCTTTGAGAGTCAAGATGAATGGCTAAATCATAGTCATCTGGAGAAAGTGGCTGTGAGGAGAGAAACACAAAATCAACCCATACCTTGAAAGAGAGGATTTTATTTCTGGTGTTAGGCGATGAACACTTACTGTTAATATGAAAGGTAGTCATGGAAACACGGTGGCTGCAGTAGAGACCTTTCAGACCACTGAGTCCACATCCTTCGTGCAGGATACACTTTTCATACTTCTAACATAATTAGTAGGTATTAAGCTGATATTTCCTGGAGCTTAGCCAAAAGACCAGCAAGAAAGTTGCAAAATTATGCAAGAGATTTGGACAGAAGCCAAGACAAATGCTTTTAGATTAAATACTATATAATCAGGTTTTTTCATTATAATGCTTTAAAATTCTCTAGAACGTATCCCTTTTATTGATGGTTTGAAATATATTCCTTTTGGGAAAGTATTAGAGGGAATATTTGTCCTCATGAAGCAAATACTTATTCTCATTCTCTTCCCAGCTGCCTGATAAAATAGTTGTGGTAATGGTTCCTTTGCCAGCTTTCCAGGAATCTCCCTGACTTACTTGGATTCAATCTAAGTCTTCTTGTGGGGGGTATGGGTAATCATTCACTTTAAATACTAATTCTTTCTTCCTCTTCTAAATTCACAGAGAACATAAGGTTTCTAACATTAAAGATACAGTAAGAAAATCCTTTCCTTTTTTATGCATAAAATGGAAGACTATCCGGAGACCATAACGTCACAGGAATTGACCTATTCAGTAATGCTTCCTAACTAATTCTTATCCTTCCAAGAAAGGCGTCTTAAGTCAATTAGAAGGTTCATGTATATAAATTGCTTGGAGCTATTCAAGGATGATGACAAAATTAAGGTGAAATTTGTAATCGTGTTGGTAGCGAGTGGAACTTTACAAATGGAAGAAACTGGAGTGGGTAGAAGACTGAAATACCTACTACAAGCTCATTTGCAAACAGAAACATTTAAGCAGGGTACATTACCTCTCATTCAGAATTACCCAGAAGATGGCAAAGAAGAGAATTCCCAGTGAAATACCATATAGATCATGACTACGCTTGCTTCCTCAGGTGTACACAAAGCTTTTATACAATTCACTTTGCCTTGACAAAGGCAATGTTTTTACAGTGAATGTCTAATTTTAGAAAACTGAGGAAGAAAGATGCAAAATCATTTGTAAATTCAGGTGGATTTTGGCTGACAGACTAAAGTAAGGTAGAAAATATCAAGAGAGGTTTTTTGACATTTTCAAATAAATGTTGTCAATATTTCTTATTCTAATTTATTTTGTTTTGAGAAATTACCTACCCTGACAAAGGGAAGACTTTTAATATGGGATTAAAAAACTGGAAAGGAAATGCAACTTATTACTTTGTGCTGAATGAAAGTGTTGGCTACTGCAAAGTGAGACACTGCATGATATCACTGCTGCACCAAATATGCCTAACAAAGTTATTTAACTTCAACCTTAAAATTTTCACTAATTTCTAAGCCAAGTATTGATCCTTGGCAGATTCAAATCTTGAGGGTTAAACTGTGCTCATTATTGTGATAACAGACTTTTTTAATGTATTGTGTTACTGTATCTAAATTGTTCTTTCACCATATCCTACCCTTTCAGGAAGATTGTATTTTTTAGAGCAAGCATATCTAGATATTTCAGTTCTGTCAGGGGGTGAGATGCACAACCTAACACTCTACATTTCTTCAAGCCCCTCAGACTTAGATTATACTATCTCCTGTGAGTTTAAATTTCCTTTAAAATATGCCATATGAGTGTCCTGTAGCAGATTGCATGGTTGTATGATCACTGTCATCATGCGGGGATGAAAAGCAGCATATGGACACTAAATTACAGAGAGCCTAGGAAATCATGGAGGAACTTCATGGATTTTACTTGCCTTCTCAGTATTCTAAAAACAACACAGTGAACCCAAGAACTCGGGAAGACCATATGCCAAGAAATTTTCCGTAGATCCTTCCTGATTTTTTTTTCTGGGCATACTATCTCCAGAAACAAAACAAATTTTACAGTATTTTAGTTAACAGAAGTTTATCTGTTACTATCTATAACACGAAATACTTGAGAAAAAAGTTTTTGGTGGTATATCAAAATTAAAGTGGACTAGGAATCCTTAGACCTGGAATAAAATATACCATCCCAGAATGTTTTCTATGCAGGTGATTGTGCTTTCAACATCTTAAGTTCAGGACATTTTGACCTTTGTTTTAGCACTTCTCCTCTATATATAGCCAGGAGAATTGCTTGTGAATGTCACAAGAATATACAAAAGGTGTTAAAATTTCCAGAACCACTGAGACAATGGTTTATATTTAGAGTTTGACTTGAATTTCAAATAAAAAAATCCTTTCTGCTCTATTCCATACACCTCTGTCATTCAGTTGTAATAATCTCAAAATAGGGTATTAACTCTCATGAATGACTAATGCCTGCCATGTGGATCACTCTCTCTGTTTATACCTTATATACCTGCACTCTACGAGGTAGATGAAGTGATGTTTTCCATAAAGTTTTGCCTAGGAGTTTTTATTTAATGTTCAGAGTACTCTGGGGTCATATTACAGAAGCTGGGTTGAAGAAATGTCCCAGGCATCTGGAGGGGAATGCTGGGATTTCTGCCCTGTGGTTCATCAGAAAAGTCTTAACCACAAAACATGTTTACAAAGAAGTTATCAGTGTAATTGTAGAACTAAAGTTGAAGAAAGTTTTGGTTTTTTGGACAACTATCTCACAGTATTGAATTTTCCTAGTAGAGATTCTCCATAATGTAAACTTAAGCAGATTTTTCAATTTCAATTGTTCTTAATTTTTGAAAATTCCTTTCATTTGTTTCTGAAACCTTTCAAGGGTAGTCTCAGTTTTACTCATGTCTAGCTAAAAATAAATTAACTTTATACATGAAGAAAAAATGTTAATCCAATAGAATATTATACTTGGCAAAAATAATTATAGGCTATTTCCAGCACTGTGAGAAAAAAAATACTATTTTTAAATCTAACTCAAAAGCTTTTATTCATGAGCATTTCAACATTTTTTATTGTAGCTTGAATTCATATAGTGGGAACATAACCATGAAAAAAAAATTTAAAGCATAATTTACCATGATGTTTGACATGTCATATCTCTGAGTATAGCAAAGTAGCACAATCTTTCCAAATGTGAATGATAAATAATTAGTAAAAGTTACATTTTTAATCATGCTTAGATTAACTAAAGCAATTTCAGATAATCAAAATATATAGAATTAAATATGTAGTTTAGAGTAGACTACACTGTTCTTTCATTAAGCATATTTAAGTAGTACATGTTAAAAAAATAGAAGTACAGCTTAGTTGTCTAAGCATTGGCTTACTTAATACAGGTTTTCATAATAACAGTAGACTGTCCTTGCTAATCACAAAGTCCCTCCAAATCTATAGACTATTAATATTCTTTTTTCTTGATTGAAGGATAATTATCAGCAACAGAATAAATCATGTATTACAGTAAGATTCCAAAGGCAGAAACCTAAAATATTAGGCTTAGCTGTGCCCACATGATACCTCTTGTTTTCAAATTGTAGGTGCAAAGACAAAGACACAGTCTACTCACATGCAGATTACTCAGAAATATTTAATTTGCACAGTTCTGGCTTTCAGTGACTAAAGGCTAAATCTTCAGCTTATTAGTATGTCTGCATTTAATGTGCCCTTTATTAAAGTGTGAAACATTTCAAATGAGTGACAAAAATGTTGTAAAAAGCTGTTTAATTCTTCTTTATCTTTCTATCACATCCTGAAAGGTAATAGTCCATTAAAATACTATTCACATAGGACACCATTCTTGAAAACAGGCAACACTACTCTTGAGACTTACTGTCATTAATAAAATTCAAAGCATAAAATTATATATATTCTGTAAAAAGTGGATTTCAGGAGAACAGATCCGAAAATTCTCCACTGTTTGGAAGTTATTTTTTTTGTTGGTGTCCCAGGCAACTATCAGTAAGGCAAGAGGGCATGGTCTCAAGCTCTGCCAGAGGAGGTTTAGGTTGGATATTAGGAAGAAATTCTTTACAGAGAGGGTAATCAGGCTTTGGAATGGGCTGCCCAGGGAAGTGGTGGATTCTCCATCCCTGGAGGTATTTAAGAAGAGAGTGGATGTGGCACTGAGTGCCATAGTCTAGTAACTGTGGTGGTAGTGGATCAAGGGTTGGATGTGATGATCTCAGAGGTCCTTTCCAACTCATCTGATTCTATGATTCTACGATTCTCCTAAAAAAAATTCTTTAAAATCACGTAGTGGATGATGTTGGGTTTACATTGTTATAACAGGAAATCTGAAATAGATTAACATGGTATGGCAAATGCTGCCACAATCTTCCTGTGTCTAAACACTTGCAGAACTGTTTCTGTTGCCAATGTATGCCATAATTTCCTCTGAATGCCAGGTACAGTTCAAGCAGGCACACACTCACTGGTCCCTGCTCTTTGCGTACTGCAGGTTTTGTCTCCTTGCCCGTTGTTTCTGAGCAACTTTCTAATAGTGTTCCAAGGAAGAAAGACTTCAGGCAGCAGCCCAGAGAAAGAAGCAAGAGAAATGTGACTGCTCTCCTTCAGCAGGCTCTAGAGTATGAAATGTCAGTAACTAACTACTGTAGCCATATAGCTCACGGAAAGAAACAAAAAATAAAATCTCGTAGTATTTTTTATTCAAAGTAAATTCTGTGCAGTCACAGTTTCAATATGCTACTTAAAAATACACATGCTACCCAAAACCCCAAACATATAGAGTCAAAACCCACAGACATAGAGCACAGTAATTATTTTCCATAGATGTTTGTGAAATCACAGTCAACTAAAGAGAGAATCCATAACAATCTGAAATCAATTTACATTACAAGAGTCATTGGACTTCACTGTCTCATCATTTTTCACTATATGAGGCAATCTAATATTCTGCCTAACAGGTGCTTCGCTCCAATTATTGAACATAAATTACAAATCCTTGCCTATTTCTAGATTTCCTTTGAAGTAGGACTGGGGAGGAACAGTGACCTCTAGTATCCAGGATCTGATATCTTTGAATTAAAATGTTGTAAACATACTGTTCATAAAAAAAATGAAAAAAAAGACTCCAGAGTGTAGATGAGGGGTAGAGTAAAAGGGGAAATTACATTAAAGAAGTCAAAAGGAAATTGCTTAACACCTTCAAAGATTTGCATGTTCAGACGTTTCTAATGATGGGGAAGTCAGAAGTGGAAGAATTGGGTGAAAATACCACTTGCTTTATGTACCTATCCATGGGAGAAGAAAGCATAATATATCCTTTGACTAATGGCAATTGCTCGTGTGTGACAGAAGCAAAGAAACTGAGAACATATCCAGATCTTGTTCTTTCTCTTATATTCTTGCCCTGAATGGATAATGTGCCTAAATCTTGTTATTTTCTTCTATGGCATTTGTGACAGCCACCCTTTCCGAACAGCCATAACCTCTGAAGGTCCACTACATCTCATCTAATTTCTATGCCAGCCTAGTCTCCAGCAGTACTGTAAAACTCACACACTCTTATAAAACCTGACTACTAAGATCAGCTTGTTTGAAAGTAGTTTGGCTATCAAAAATCCTTCATGCCCCTACCTGCAAGGTTATTCTCTCCTTATTCATTCTTCTGTGGATTTTTTTGGTTTGGTTTGGTTTTGTTTGGGGTTTTTTTTTGTTTGTTTTTTTGTTTGTGTTTGTTTTGTTTCGTTGTTGTTTTTGTTTTGTTTTGTTTGTTTGTTTTTGTTTTGTTTTTAAATTATCTAAACTGTTTGCCACTCCTAAATTACTCCAAACAATAAAGTCCAACACAACCTTTTAAAAGGTAAATCTTTTGCTGGAAAAATACATGGAAGTTTTGCTTAAAAATGGAAACAACATTTTAAAAATGATCCACTCCAAAATTATGGTGAAAGGTTTTGACTGATTTGATTTATCTTGAGGTTTTAGTTCTTAAAAGCTTTTGTGATTTTGATTTTTTTTTTCTTATTCCAATTGAATTATTTGAGGGGAAAGGTAACTGTAGAACATGAAAACTGCCTCTTAGTAGTTATGACTCCTTCTGTAGACATTTGATTTTAAGTGGATATTTAACTTCCTTCCTCCTGTCTCATGCTGCTAGTCTAAGGATTTTTGGTATCAAGTAACTTGTGTTTCTGGTTAAAAACTCTTAGAGTTTGGCTGTAATAAGTAAAGTTTTAAAAGCTACAAGTTTTCAGTAAGGGAAAGTCTTAACTAGCGACTTGAAGAAAAAATGATTTAGAAGCATTATTTCTTCATTGCCTGCTACTGAGCTTTAATGTTCGTTAGCAAATGGATGGATGGGTCCAATTTTCATCTATTCATTTATCTATCCAGCAGAAGCATTTCAGGACATTTTTACTACCTCTGGAACTTGGGATGTTTACAGCAGCTATTTTATAACAAAAATAATCCTTTCTGCAAAGGTGCACACAATGACATGTCCAGTGGGCAGAGCGGGCACCATAGAGGCACAGGAGAAGGCAGAAGGGCAATGGACTGCACAGACCAGAGATGTGAAAGAGGTGGGGTATTTAGGGCTGCACACAGAAAGTCAACCAAAACAAATCATTCACCTCCATCTCGGATTATCAGTAAATAATATATAATGTATCAATAAATTATCAGCTCTTGATACCACAGGAGAAACCAGACACCAGATCTTTGCTAGCTAGGGAAAGATTTGTAGTTATTAGATCACCATCTAGTTGTTTGCAGAACTCACCTACCATCTAAGCCTTTGACTTTAGAGAAGAGGTGATAACTCAGGAATTAAGCTATCATGACCATGCTGGAAATAACCGAAGGAAAAATGGCCTAACCTGATTAGCTTTGCTGAGTGGAAATGCCTTTTTTTTTTTTTTTTTTTCAGACCATGGTGTTGTAATCTTACAGGCTTATTGTGCCTTCCATTGTTTAGGTCACACATACTTGCAAAAATAAAATGAAAATTAGTATTTGAACTACTTAGCTGTATTGGTACTTGTGTAGAAATAGATGACATTCTTATTTTTGCCTTCAAAGTGCAGCTGTATTGGCTCACTATGGAGTTAATCTCACACAAATTTATCATACATAAGATAGAATTTGAATCATTTAGACCAGTAGTTTTAAAACTGCACTGTTTTAGTTATCCTGAAGTATTGTTTTTTCTTCATATCAAAACTCACTCAAGGAATATTAATATTGCCAACTTTTTCTGAAGATCAACTTCCACTTTGAATAAAGACGTAAGTAGCTACACCCCAAGAAATGAAGAGAACTAGGCTGCCTGTATTTTACAGCACAAGGTTGAAATTAAACGTGCCATTTTTCACCAAAATATTGTTTCCCATTACTGAAGAGAAGTGATGGGCCTGAGGGCCTCATGCATTACAAATCTCATGTGCTTTAAATTGCTAGTAAATCACTTGCAGTTTTGCCTTTAGTAGTTTCTGCCGAGCTCAGCACTTATTGCTTACAGCTGAATACAGCCACCTAAATCATCCATCACAATTTTATAACCCACAGTCGCCTTCCATTTCATACACCAAGGAACTGGCACATCTTCAGAATGGGAATGGGTGAACACACTCTACACACACACTGAATAGTTCTATATTGGCAGCTTGGTGCAGTTTTTAATAGCACAGGGAGAAACACGCGGGAGTTTCAGCCATCAGCCTTTGACCTCACCCGAGGGGACAGGGATCCAGTGCAGAGCCTCCCCCACTGGGTGGAGTTCAGGCCTCTAGTGCTTGCTGCCGTCATGTTGCTTACACACACATGGACATTTCTGTCCCTCACTGGCCCCGCACAAGAAATAAGATGAAGCTTTACCCAGGGGTACCAGAGACACTGATGACCAAGGAACACCGAGCAAATACACTCAGACCTGGTCTGAGCGATAGGCCAAGATTTTGCCAGGTTAAAACTTCCAGTTCCCTTGGCAGAACTCCAGTATGGGCCAAAGTCTCTCTCTCACTAGCTGTAAAGTGTTTTGTAGCTGTAGATAGCAAAATGTCTGTTGCTAGCATTTAAGTCCCCAAGGAGGCAATACCTTTGAGACCAGTGATCAGATAGAGAGAGGGGTAAAACTCAGTTCTATGCAAGAGGCTAGCACCTCTTTATTCTCCTGGAGGTACTGCACAGATCATGAATCACACAGGAGTTGAGAGGTTCAGAGGCTTTGGGTTTCTGGAGCCTGATAGAGTGATAAACAGCAAAAATTAAAAAATTTCAGTGTAGCCAGTGTTTTACCAGGTCCAAATTTGATGCCACTACGTAGGGCTCAGAGATCTAATTTAGTTTCATTGCTCGCTGTTGAAAGCTCTCTTGCCATATATATTTTTTCTTGGGATCCAGCCATATTGACTCTAAAACATCTCGTTTATGGGCTTATTTCAAAAGGGTCTGATCCAAATTCCTAAAATTGCCTTTTTTTCTTTCTCAAATTGCACATTGTCCTTGTGTAACAGCGGTTGATTTTAAAACTCTGAAGTTATATGTTATTACTTTAGCTCCGAGTTATTCAATGAACCATTCAGACTGTAGAATTTTTCAGAAAATTTTGCTACAAACTTCATTTTGATGTCTCATCTGTCATGCTCTTAAGAGCTGTCATTTCATATCGTGTTGAACTGCCTTTATTTTTTTCCCTGAATGGGAAACTAAATGCATAATATAATGGACCTTTCCACACTTCTATGATAAAATAGCATTTTAGATTACTACAAGAAGATTATTTCAACAGCAGAATCACGTCCTATTTGCTTACAGTTGCTAAAAAATTCCAACATAAATTACAGAGACTAAATCTGAATGGTTTTTACAGACAAACCAAAGCCTCCATCCATTTACCCAACAATTCTAAAGTCACCTAGATACATTCTTAAAGAGAACAAGGGGCTTGTTTCCCTGTGAATTGATTGATACATACTTTGATACAATGGGGTGGATACTTAGTGAAAGGGATAAATAACTTTAATGGAGATACACTGTAAATGAAATTTATAATTATAATTAATAATAATAAATAATCACTATTAGTCATTAGCCAGAAACTAATCATTATTTAGCAATTAATCACATCCACCTAAGTATTTTATTATTCATTAACTGATCAGTATTAACCAACTAGTCGTTTACAATCTGTTATTGTTAATTACCTAAAAGCAATGATCTTCACAAAGGGATGATTTTCATATATTTCAAAACTTCTTTAATATTTATTTTCTTCCTCATACTTTTAAAGGGGCAACCCGTGCTCCCAACAATATGTGCTTGGATCCTTTCGTTTGGGTCAGTACCACGTGACACAAACAGACCTGTATCCTTAAATTCTTCTGGTTAATTAACTCCAATGGACAAATGCCTAAAATGCCTAAGTAAATCTAGGAGCCTTCAGCATGAAGACTTTATTAAGGAAAAATAAAACTTTTACACTATCCAGAGGCCAAAGTAATATTTTGAGGAAAAGTAATATTTATATTCATTTCCATTTTTTTAGTTCAAGTTACTTCTGCTCACTAAATTCATATAAAACAAGATAAAAACTAAAGGACAGTGAATGTAACAAAACTGGGAACTCTGATTTCAGAAGCCAATGTGTATTACCCAAATTCAGACTGTTATAAGTGCATTCAATTCACATTTTAATATGACTAATATAATTTATTTCTATTGAAAGACCATAATTTTCAAAAAGCAACATAGAAATTCAGAGATCAATATGACGACTCATTGATTTGGGGGGGTGGGCAGGAAACACAACCCAAAACCACAAAACCAAACACACAAAAAATAAATTTGCTCAGAACAAATTCACATTTTTAGTTGGTTTTCTACAAATGAAATGAAGTTCTAAATTATTCTGAGATGAATGTGCCTGTTTATATGGTAGATGATTAATGACACATAATGTGAGGGAGATCTCTGAATCTCCAATTAACTGACTTCCAGTTGTAGTTTGGGTCTTATCTTTTCATTCAAATAATAGAAATGCTATAGCCATATGCTTCAAACAATGTTTCTTCATCTACTGCTTAGGCCGTAGTAGCTTTTCTGGCTACACCTTCATTCAAACAACAGGAAAAAATAGGAGGAATAAACATGCTTGGTCCACAGCTGGTATAAATCAGTGCAGCTTCTCTGTCTTCGGTGGAATGACATCAATTTACAGCAGCTGAGGATCTGGCTCTTGGAGCCAAGTTATGAGCCAGATGAGCACAATGGGATGCAAAAAGAAGGCATAATGTGGCCATAAATTTGCTCAAAGGCTCTTCACATTTCAATGATAGTCTCTTTGTAGAATTCAATTAGCATTGCTGTTTCTACTCATAAAATATATGCTCTTCCTGAATAATTTTTTCTTGTTCTTTTACACTATCCAGAGGCCAAATCTTACAGCTGCTGCTGAGGCTATATCTATTGATTTCACAACATGCCTTCAGTATGTAGGCTGGCCTATTTGAATTTCTATTTTAAACAATAGGAACTTGGAAAGCAGTCAGGTAATGCTGTTTAGCGTGAGGAATCTAACATTTGTCAGATGTCTCAGTCCCTCAAAGGTTCAACCCACAGTGCTGCCTTTTTGCAGTCATTTTATTTTTGCAATTTATCAATTACATTTTATGTCATGTTGGGTTTTGTATTCTGATGTATTAAAATTTGTGTGAGCGTGATGTATATGCTATAAAACAAATAACATAAAAAAAGAGACAGAACCACATTAAAAAAGAGTCAGAACAAAGTATCTTATTTACTGAGTGGTGATAGTAAATGAGAGAAAATTACAGGAATAGCTTTTTCATCTTTTTTTGTAAAGCAAGGGAGAAAGTAATTTAAACCAAGTTTCTGTTAGTATGCCATTTGTAAAGACCACTGCCTTTAAAGATTTATCAGAATTTTCAGTAGATGTAAAGTTCAAAGCTAAGAAAAACAGATACAAACCCCAGTAATACATTACCACTGTATTCATGCATTTTCCTGCCCATTTATTCTTAACAGCTAGTTTGAGCCTTTTGACTGAGTCAACAACCTAGGAGGAGCAGCAATTGTGACAGTCCCTTCTCTGTTCTTCCTGGGCTGAAAAGTCATGGCAACTGCAAAGGTCAGATTGTTATCCTCCTTACACGCTGCCATTAGCTGCATTATTTAGGTGCTAAATCAAGACTCCTTTTCCTGTCTAGCAATATTTCTAGAGAGTGATATCTGCACCCCAAGTTTGTCTGACTTTCTCTAGACTACTCTATACACCATCCTGAAAGGTTTTCAAAAACCTACTGCAGGCACATTCCTTGTGCCACCCTAATATTCCACTGAGTGCACATTATATGTTTGGCCTTTATCCAATTACATGTCAAATTTAATCTTTCATTTTGCCTAATCAAATTTCTCTTTCAGTTCATTTTTTTTTCACACAGTTGCTAATGCAACATGTGCCCTGTCTTTCCCTTTACTTTCAAATTCCTCCTCAACAGCCTTCCTTAGAGATTATCCACAGGCTCCAGCCAGATGGTTTAATGGCATTACTAAGGAACTGACAGGAATGTAAAAGTGCCAGACTAGCATAGTCCTCTGCATATGAACCTCTTTAAGAGCATTAGGAAAGAAGAATTGTCATAATTTTTGTCTCTAATGTGTCTGTCCAGTCCTTACCCATATACTTTGTGAAGTTTTAGGGCAAGACCTTTGCACTCTTTTATATTCTACAGCATGTGGAGCTGGATATGAGTGCTTCCCAAAGATGGATCATCACAATAAATGACAAACAGTGTTCAGACTCCTTAGCAGTTCTTGGGCTGAGAACACAAACTTAGAACATTCCAAAAGAAACAGCTAGAGCTGGAGGATGTGACTACACCACGACAAAATAGGCCACTGAATCGCTGAAGAGAGAATAGATCACAGGGTGTAACATTTACATCCTTTAAAATAAAAATCTAATGTTGGAAAATACTTGCTTAACATAGAAAGCTTCAAAAAGAACATTTTATAACCACAATTGAAAAGTATGAAAAACTTGTTATAAACAAAACTAAATATTCAAACATGATAGAATTAACAATATTCCAACAGAAAAAATAATGACAAAATGAATAGTAAAAGAATTCTTTATTAAAGTCATAGTTAGTTTTAAGATGAACTGTACACGATTTCCTGTTCTATTTTATCTGAGCAACAAAGCCTTCTCAAAAACACTTAAATCAATTAATATAAATTTCCCTCTTAAAAACCTCCTCTGATTTGAAGGAGTAAAACTACCATTTCTTTTGTGGTTTGCAATTTTTCATTATGACTGACTTCAGTTTTTCCTATCCTGTATGATAATTTTGCAAACACAGAAAAATTCTTGCAAATTTTGCAGGTTAATTTAGGCTAAACCAGTATTAGGTTGTAACATACATGAGCAAATAGCTATTTTAGCAAACAAAATTGGTTATGTACATGTGGTCTTCATTCTTCATTATCTGTGGTCATTAAACTCTGTAAAAAATGAGCTTAATGGTTCTGTTTCATTTTGGCAGGATTTAATTCCTATACTGCTCAGTAAGCAATCTATAAGCAACAAAGATTAAGCAGTATTTCCTCTCAGCCCTTTTGTGCACCTAGGGTGTTAGCCGAAGGATTTTTACTCTTCAACTAATATCTGGACAATCCCTTTAATAAAAATCCCACACTATAAAAATAGGGGCTACGTTTTAGTTTCCATTTATTTTTATTGTAGTTTCAGTGATACCTGTTAGGCTCAGAAAATCCAAACAAAAAAGCTTTTACTTCAGTTACCCATACTTAAAAGCTTTGACCCTGTTCCAGATTCTAAGTGAATTTCTTCTAATGCACTGCCTAGATGCCCCAAAAGAAATCACAGAAACTAAGAAGAGCTCTTCTCTTCATCAGGTAGAAATAGCAAGATTATTTTATTTCCTCTCATCACAACTCCCTCCACTGCAGTATTTGCCAAAAGAATATCCTCCAACTCCATTTGATTTTTTTAAGTCTGCTATTACTGGTTAAATAAATAGAGTTAATAAGAGACTAAAAATAGAAAATAAATTATTCACCAAAAACATCAAAGTCAGGTGAAGATTTGTCTTCTATATTTCACCTGAGGCTAACAAGGTCTGCAAATAACATATGGTTAAAAAATTTTCAAATGACCATAGTCAGTGACTGGGTTTATATGTATTCGCAGTATGTACTTATGTCAGTTTTCTGTGGGCCTGCATTTTGATCATATGGCAATTTTAAAATAGGAATTTATATGACTTTACCAATTTACTTCCTGTAACAAGTTTATAAATGATTTTGAGTGAAGATTGTGAGTGAAGTTGTCGGTTTTGATGTCCAAATTATTAATACTTGATTAAGAGGAAACTTCAATACATAGTTGTGACTACATAATTACACAGTCACATACACAGTTGGTTCATTTTCTGTCATTTGAGTGATCTTATTTCATAATTTTTCAAAATAATTATATACCTAATGTAATTGATTTCTTCTTTGCCAAGGGAGGTTCCTTTGAACAAGGAGAGCCTTGCTTATGAAGAATACATCATTTTGTATTGTGTGAGGTGTGAATAAAGAACACTATAGGTCATGTGCCTTCTTAAACCCATATTGAGGTGCTCTGCCAGATGGCATCTGAAATTCCTATGGCTGTAGTAACATAGTTTTAACATATATAAAGGGATAGCTAAAGAATATTGAATCTTTTATGATTATGCTGCTAAAATTTTTAGTTTCAAGGACCTGAAAATTGGAAAACCATGCTATTCTTGATTGTGGGAGTGCTGCATAAGCACTGTAACAAGCAAAGAAATTTTAGGGAATTATAGACTGGTAATGCAGATATTTCTTTGATAAGTGTTTATCACTGTCCTACATAAAGCTGTTGATGGATTCATGTATTGGTGCACCAAGCTGCCTGCTCTTTATGGGAGGGACTACATGATGAGGATGGGACAAGATGGGACAAGATCCGGTAACATGTCCTTCTGATATGTTCTCCTACATTCAATGGCAAGGATGGAAAAAATTGTGTTAATAAGGAAGAAAATGCTGATGTTTTGTGAATAATTCCTAGGATTCTCTAACTTTTATCATGGGGGTTTTGTGTAATTGTTAGTTTCAATAATTTAATAAGATATATTGCTTATTACCCCCAATCTTGTTTGGTGCTTGCTCAGAGCTCTGTGAACACTGTTACAAGGGGTTCTATATTCTGAAGGATTCTGCCTGATAGCAAAAGTAGCAAAAAGTTACTCTGGGGCTGGAGTGGTGGGCTTGTGAAGTAGGATATCGTACTCTTCTCGCCTAAGCAGAAAACTTCTTCCTGGCTTTCCCTGAACAGCTAGGGAGCTGTGGTAACCCACTTGATACAGATAGGTAGAGCTAACACTGCCACAGGTAAGAAACACATCCATATTTCAGGATAAATGAATTGAAATTATTGTGGAGCTTTGTTGAAGCTAAAAATGTGTAATTCTCATCATGGCTGTTTCTGCTGCCTGTCCCAGGAGGTGCTGTTGACAGCATGGTTGTTTATCTTCCATATTGATTCCAAAACATCTTTTGCCTGCTTTTCAACTTTCTCATCATTAAAAGCTTCATCTTGAGTTCATCTTTTAAGGCTGTTATAACAACTTGAGGTGTTCATTAAAGATGCAGTTTTACACCCTTTCTGCAGGGAGGAAAGAACAGATTGGTATTTCACTTCAACAGTTTCAGAACTGCTAGTTCTCTTTTGGAAGATGCCTATATCTTGCTCCGTAAAATCTCTAGTTTTGGTAATATTTGCTTTAAATTCAACTCTTGCTGTAGATGATTGATGACTAGAATGAGTATGCAGAACAGAAGGATTATGGAGAAAAATACTGTTACATATAAGAGGTCTAAAGGGATTGAAATACAAGAATAGATTAAAATTTTAATATGTGTAGAGTAGCTAAACAAAAACTAAGAAGGGATTGATAGTCATGCAGGGAGTAAACGCAATAACTTGAGGCAACTGAAGGAAATTAATCAGAAGAAAAATTAGTCAGAAAAAAATTAGGAAAAGTAGAATTGATTAATTTCCCAGAACAAAAGGGGAATTCCCAACTCTTTAAGCCTTAAACCCAATATAGAGGAAAAATGTAATAGAATGTCCTCTTGGGGGAATTCCCTCATTACAAAGAGATATTACTTTCTGACCTACTAGACTGTTAGTTTATACTCTGACTCCTTTTTATCACCAATTTTTCTGTGCATGTAATTAACTTTTGGAAGAGTGCCAGTGAAAATACTGTAGAAAATCCTATAGAATACTGTCCTCTTATTTTCATATAGGCAAAGGTGGTAACTATTAACTGTGACATGGTATAGGAAATATATCCTGTTTCTGTGATTTTTTAAAAAAGGACAGTAGGCTGTAAGCCAGGCTGGAAACTTCATTAATATCGAAATGAAATTATCTTTTCCCCCCCTTATTGTCCCTACTTTGCCACCTGTACATTGTAATATCTGTTGCTCATGAGGTTGCCCAGAAACAGGCTTTGGGAATATACTGTCCCTTGAGAACTATAATTAATTACTATTGTTTCCCCCAAAGGATTTCACTTTCAGATCATTTATTTTCTAGAGTCACTGATGAGCTGACTGGGAAAATGAAACACCTGAGTTTAATTACCAGTTAAAATTATAGTTTTCTAAGCAGGTACTTCATCTCATACCCTTTTTATAATTGTCTCTTCTTATGATATAATATGCAGTTATATCTGCTGTCTTTCACATTGTTAACAATGTCTTACTACCACTTTCAAGGCAAAAAGAATATAAAATGATTGCAAGAAACTTAAGTGTGGCTTTAGAGCGCACCAAACAGCACAGTTTAATCTCTCACAGATGCTTACTTATTTTCCCAAGACCAATGAAGAAATGAAGAAAGGAAATGAATAAATGAGTTCCCAGAAATAACATACTGACATTAAAACTTTAAGGTATTTTCAAATATAAGTTTATAAAATATAATTCAAATGAGACAATGGATATAAACTGCATTATTAATTTCAGTGGTACACCACCATGACCACCGAACGTAGCACTTGAAGCCAAATTCCCAGTGGGGAGACCATACCCTCAGGACCTGATCTCTGTTCTGCAGTGTAAGCATCTTCAAGGTAGGGTCACTTATAACGAAATACATATCAACACTGTTAGCCACAAAAGACTAAATCTCAATAAGTAATATTTTAATCACCACTAGTTTTATAAAATCAGGTTCTGTTCCTACAAAAAATTAGCTTTCTTCCTCACTAGCTTGCTTGGGTATTTATAGATGGGTTATTCTTTACATTGTTTATACTGGATAATTAAAAGGAATTGCATCTGATTAATTAGCTGAACTAATAATTCTTCAGTATTTGACCTCCATCTTCTACGTTGCCTCTCTCATATTCTCTGATACAGTCTTTGCGGTATTACTCTTTCTCCTGGGAGATGGGAGAGAGGAATTCAGCGTAGATGAAATGATGAAAAATCAAACTGAGGAATCAACCACAACACAAGCCCAGCTCAAAATGCAACATTTGGTCTACTGCAAGTAGAAAAATGTTTATTGCTATGACCTTTACCTTATAAATCTTCATTAATTCTCATATGTGTCTAAACATACTTCAGAAGTCTTAGCCAGCAATTTTATTTTTTGCAGTTATGAATTAGAATCACTGGAGCTAAGCAAACTGCTAATAGGATGGAGTTGCCATAAAGCTAATAACTGCATATCTTTAAAGATGATAAATATTTTCTTTTTCGGGCACAAATACAATTTATTTTTATTAATGGCAGATATGAACGAATGAGACAAATATTATGATTTGAAACCACGCCGTGTTTCTGTTTGTGTTATGTGTTGCCTAGAGAGAGTGACATCTAAGAGAGAGATGTAAGACCATACAAGTATAAGGTCAATTCTTAGGATGTTGACAAGCCATATGATTATGTGCAGGTTACTGAATTTTAAGAAATACCTGCATTAATTAGAACTGAAATCTTCAGTACCATTACCGTTCACCTAACTACAAGCAACAAAAACCACTCATTTCAAACTATTGCAATCCTTCCACAAATAAGAAAAATCTGTGATGCCCAGTTGTTTGCTTATGTATCACTGACTATATATCACTTTACTCTCGTCTCCAAGAAGAAAATTATATGTGCTTTGATTTCTTTAGAATTCTCTGTCTCCTCCACTGAAAAACCCACCAACATAAATCTACCCAGGACACAAATGAATCTCCAATGTACTGTCTATAAATTGCAGCACATTTCTTATTTTCCACATTATACACATGACCATAAATAAAAAACTGTCTCGATTATCTCTTTGGTTTTACTTTTGTTGGTTTTGGGTCAATATGAAAAAAAAATTCCGAAATCATCTGCAGAGATGAGCAAAGGGAAAAGCAACACACACACACATCACCTCTCTCCTTGATGCTGGGATGGTTATTCTTTTTATTTTGATTGTGTGATATTACTGAGTGGTTTTTTTTTTCAGTTTGGTTTGATTGTGTGTGTGTATCTCATACACAAGATATTTCTTAAGGTTTTTCACATATAAAATTTTGTTTCATGTAGTTATCTGCTTTTCCAGATTTGAGGTGTTTCAAGTGAGCAAATGCTCAGAATAGTGAATTTTTCATCATAAATAAGGGGTGTTGTAGATAATTTTGTATGTCATCCTCTCCTACCTCCATGGTCTCCTCTTTGGCCTTTATTAGATTATGCTTTCAAACTATGAATGTTTTATATAACCTGACTACTAATATTTTTGAAGGTAAAAGTAACTTTCTCATTAGCATTTATATTGTGTTATTTTCAGAAGATGGTGAAGATAACATTATCCTAGTCATCAGGAAGGATAATAAAATCTTAAAAATACAAGGATCCAAATTAAGATGACAAGAAGAAGCATATTACATGTGAATGTATTGAATTAAATAGAATCTTCTGTAACATAAGGTCACAGCATATGATGTATCTTATAAAATATTTTGCACAAAGAATGGATTATATGTCTGTTCTTCAAGATCTTTATAGATTCTAGATACAACAGTAAAGACTTAAGGAATGAAAGTGCTTTAGAGAAAACTCTGCTAAAGATTTTGATTAGGAGTAACTCATGAACAGAACAGAAGGAACGTCTTAGATCACCAAATTTAATTCTATCATCTTGTCAGCAAATAGAGCCAGTAGACAAAATTCAGCAGTCTTTCCTTAGGATGTGCAGCACCTATACCTTCAGGTTTAGATTAAAAGTTTTGCTAAACAACAGAGACTGAAGAATGCACAGTAATTTTTAACTAAGAGAGAAATGAAAGAACTGGAAATGTGCTTGCTATGTGTTTCCAGCACTGGTAAAAAATTTGCTTTGTCTCAATAAATCATTACTGACCATTGTAAATGGCATATGCCTCCTTCAGAAAGCAAGATTTCTGTATGACATTTAGAAAGCCAAATTTCTAAACCAGCTTCTCTTTTCCCACTTACATTACAATTACAGTGGGTGAGAAACAATCTTAAGTTAACAAATTTAAAAAACTGTTCCAGTCATTGAAGACACAACAAGCTGATAAATTTTATCACCCATTTTTATATGAAGATACAACAATGTCACCTGCTAGGCAAGCTAGAAATAGTTCACTTAACCAAATGAGGAATACCTTTACAGTGAGGATTTCAATCTGCCTCAGGCATTTTCCAGTGTTTGCTTAAAACCCTAAATCTGTTATTTTTCTCAGTCATCAAATATGCCAGACAGGAACACAGCCATTTATATATATGTAAAAAAAATATGTGTTTTTTCTTGTTTTTCCCACCATAACAAGGGAAAACAGGATAGCACCAATTTTATCATTATTTTGACTGTGGTAGCTAGGCAGGATGACTGCCACATTTCTGTTGGCAGTTCATAAGCACTGGGACAGCATATTCCCTACCCCTCAGCATCAAAAGTCACAAGTCACTAAGTGGGAATCAGATCAAGCAGCTTCTCATTTCACAGGAATTTCAAATCTTAGGTAAGAGATTCCTTGGCAAACCTTAGACCTATAAAGCTTTCCTTTGCCTCCTGTTTTCAGGAAGGAAAACTCCCACCTGCTGCAATGTATTTCAGACCTAACTTGTTTCCTGCATGGCTCACAGAGGGATGCATTTTCTTTACCCCAGCCTACCTCATTTGAATGTGCTGTTGGCGTGATCATACACCATCATCATTAATTATTAATTGAGGTGCAGTGAGTCAGCGTCTTTTCTGTATTATTTTTCAGCTCAGATCTTGCCCTGCAGAGGCAGCTATTGAGCTATCAAAGGCAGGGAGATATTATAAGACCTGTAAGGCCCCATAACTTTGACATGCAGTTCTCCCTGGCACCTCATTCAGGCAATAAATATTTTAGAAGGGAATCAGATAGACAAGTGAATAAGTGAATTAATTTGCATGTTCTTATTTATGAAATGCTTGCTCCCAGATTCTGTTAAAAACTAACTTATTAGAGGAATGGAAATTTGCTTTCATGAAATGACCATCAGCCTCCCTGTGCTGCACAACTGGCCCTGCAAACAGCACACAGATGAGGGCACAACCTCCTTTCGAAGATCAAAAGCCCTGACAAAATTGTCCCAGTCTTGTAACACCATTTGTGAGAGGAGATATGCCTATCATTTAAGAACAAAAAAAAAGTAATTTATTTTATTTATGGCTCATTTCCCTTGAACTTTAATTAACTTATAGAGAGTCAGAAATACCGTTTATGCTTCAAACAAAGTTGCTTTACCCCTTTGAGATACTTGATCTCTTTCAACTTGTTCCCTGATAAAAATATGGTTGTGTTGAGGCCACTCTTCGATGAAATACTCTTTCTTCTTTCTCTGTCTATCTGAGACTTCCATCATTTGGAATATACTTATTTTCTGCAAAATGTTTATCTATCACTTCATTATTGGATTTGATTTGTTATGGAAACTGAATGTGTTTCCATTTCTCAATATATTTACCAGTGAGACCTAATAAAAGATCTTTATTAGGAGCCAAAATTAACTTATTTTAGACCATTCTGGTACATAAACTGAGGAGGACAGACTGTCTGAGGGAAGTCTTCCCCTGCTCCTACAGCAGGGGATATGCCTGCACCATACAAAGCAGGAATATACTGTTACTTCTGAACAGGAGGATTTATCAGTATGGCTCAACAATGCAAGGGATGGCAGCTCTTGTCCTACATGTTATAGGCATGTTAGCAGTTTGTACATGAGGTTTTCCACCCTGAATGCAGTTACTACTGCTGCTGCCTGCTCCTGGGCTAGTCCAGGTCTGTTCATGTAGATATTGTAACACAGGTCGCAGATTTGCTCAGAGATATGACCTTCCTTCCATCTGAGGTTATTTGCCTGAGTGAGAAGTGATAGTACCACAAGTGACACGTCTGAAGTTTTGACTGATTGGGTGGGTTGACCCTGGCTGGATGCCAGGTACCCACCAAATCCTCTGTGTTACTCCCCTCCTCAGCTAGACAGGGAAGAGAAAATACACCAAAAGGCTTATAGGTCAAGATAAGGACAGGGAGAGATCTCTCACCAGTTACCATCACAGGAAAAACAGACCTGACTTGGGGGAATTAACTTATTTTATCACCAATAAAAGCAGAGTAGAGTAACAAGAAATAAATTCAAACTTTAAAATGCATTCCCTTTACCCTTCCCTTCTTCCCAGGCTCAACTTCACTACAGATTTCTCTCCTTCCTCCCCTGCAGTGGTGCAAGGGAGCAGGGAATGAGTGTTGCAGTTAATTCATCACATGTTGTTTCTGCCAATCCTTCCTCCTCAGAGGGAGGATTCCTCACACTCTTCCTCTGCTCCAGGATGGGATCCCTCCCACAGGGGACAGGCCTCCAAGAACTTCTCCAATGTGAATCCTTCCTACAGGATGCAGTTCTTCATGAACTGCTCCAGTGTGGGTCCCCCTCATGGGATGCAATCCTTCAGGAACACTCAGATCCAGGGTGGGTCCCCCATGGGGTCACAGTTGTTGCCAGCAAACCTGCTGCTCCAGTGTGGGTTCCTCTCTCCATGGCAGCTTCTCACAGAAGCCACGCCTGCAGCATCCCACTACCAAAACCTTGCCACACAAGCACAACAGAGTCTAACCCTCACCTTTGTGAATCACATATTTAAGAATGGTCATTAAAATCTACATTCATTACAAATCTTCACAAACTCACATCAACAAAAAATACAATTCCTCACACTAAAATCAAAATATGAGCAAAACACTGAAGGAAAGTGAACAATTTGCACATAATTCACCTCTGGTGAATTCACCAAAATTACAAAAACCAAAGTTCCCCACGGTCATTCTGCTCTCTAACACTGTTCATGCCACGTTTTGCCTTTTACCTCTCCCAATTACTATCCTTATCTCGAATTCCTCATGCCCCATGTTGGGCACCAACAGGGACTATGGTGGGTTGACCTTGGCAAAACATCAGGTGCCCACCAAGCTGCTCTATCACTCCCCTCCTCAGCTGGGAAATGCTGGAAGAAAATAAGAGTGGAAAACACTCGTGTGCCAAGACAAAGGCAATTTGAAAAAGCAAAACCAAAGCCACATACAGAAGCAAAGGAAAACGGAAATTTTTTTTTCTCTCCTTCCCATCAGCACTTCCAAGTCACTTTCTGGGAAGCAGGGCTTCCGCATGTATGGCACTGCTCAGCAGTAGCCAAAACACTGATGTGTTGTCAACACTTTTCTAGCTACCAATACAAAGCACAGAACTATGAGGGATGCTGTGGGAAAAATTAACTCTATCTCAGCCAGAACCAATACAATTCTTTATACTCTTTAATCTTCATATTACAAACCTAATGTTTTCACTGGTTGGTGCCAGTGAACTGAAAAAATCCTTCACTCTGTCGAGCACCATCTTATATTTCAAATCAAAATATATCACTCTGTAATCATATTAATGTAACTAATTAGCCAAAAAATATCCACAGAGCTCTCATTGACTTCATATTTTGAACTGTATTTTCTAAAAAGATGAACGAAAGATGGAGGTAAGATAAGCAGATAAGAAACAACAAATTTTTAGCTACATTTAAATTACAGTTAATTTATGTTTTTCTCTGTACAAAGCTGAAGATGATAGCTTAATTTTCAATTGACTTTTAACATTTTGCAGCAGCATGATGTTAAAGTTGGTACACAGCATTATTTCTGTGAGCATAAGTCTCTAATTAAAACTTGCTCCGCAAGACATCTGGCCCTACAATGTATGGGGTGTATAATGTTTCCTTGAAGAACTTCATAGACTTATTAGTTTTTGGTTCTGATTATTTCTTTTTTAGTAAGCCAGTAACGCTGAGTTGTAGCCATCATCCAAGGACATTCTATAATTTGTCTGTAACCTTTTTTCTTCTTAGATTCATTTCAGATTGCATCATGGGCAACAAACACACATCTTTTAATGTGAATTCTCTTGTTAAGACTATCTTTTTCTGAACTCATTCAGTAATTGTTATGATGATATAGTGACGGTTTCTGATATTTCCTTCACTACGCTCAAAGTCGTTCTTTCATATTCCATGGAGTATAAATCAACATTATAATTAAAAAAGAAAACTGCAACTGAGATTAAAATCTGGCAGCAGAAAGAAGTGGAAAGTATTGCAAGTTTGTAAAGTTTAGGTGAGACAGAGATCTTTGCTTCAGTGATATGTAAAAGAGAGAATAATAGAAAGAATTCTTAGCCAGCTGAAATTATTGAAATTTATTTGAAAAGCAGAACCTTGGATTTATAGTTACTATGATCAAAATAGTAAAATACCCACATATTTTTTTAAGAAATTCTTCATTTTAGCAATCTATTGATATTTAAGTGCATGGCAGTCAAATCAGATAGACATTATCTTGAGCTGACTGAATCTAGGGACAAAGAATGTCCTGTGTCAAGAGCTGAGCTGTGGCCCATACCTCTCCCCTTCCTTTATCTTTATAGGTCTTCACTTGAAATAGTAATGACATCATCACACATTTTGCATTAAATAAATAAAGAAGTTCTGCAGATTCCAAATGTATAATGCACAGATACTCCAAAAGCATGCACATCAGCTGAATTTTTAGTGCAAGCTCTCTATGTTTTTAAATTAAATGTTTGGAAAAAGTTATGCTTCCCTTTTCCTGTACTACTGCAAATAAAAATGAGCAACAGTGAAATGCCAAAAAGAGAGATGTCACCTAAGAGCATATTAAGGGCATCAAATACATTTCTGTGAATTCACAGCAATATTTCATTTCAAACAACTTTCCATTCTTGAGTACTAGAAATGACCCATTGTTGAAAAGAAATGTGATTTGTGACAGTGATGGTGTGAGAGTTCAATGCAGGAATCTGTAAACACATTTCAGTTCTATTTCAGTAATTGCTGAAACAGGCTTAAAAGACCATTTTTAAAGATTTAGGTTTTAAATATCTTTTTTCTGTTTCTTAAGTCCAGATTTAGGCAGGCCACAAAAATTCTTACTTTCCACCATTATATGACACTCCTCACAAAATGACACCACATTTCAGGAGAGGATAAAATTGACAAGTTGCAACTAAAGCTCCCCAAAAATAAACATGTTGCAATTTATTCAGGGACACAAGCATGTCTCACCTTGTCAGCTTTCAGACTGTTGAGCTGAGAAAAATAGGTGTAACTTTCCATTAAAGGTCTGCTTTAAGCCTGGTAGTTAAGAGCATAAAAATGGTACCTTACAGACAATTCCTAAATCCTAACTATGAAGCACTTAGAGCATTGATTTTCTAAAGCTGAGCACTCTGCTGGTCAGGACAAGACAAATGCCTAGTGATGTCTGTGTGTCCAGCTTTAGATGTTCATATATATGAGTGCTTTTGGTATTTAGGCTACATGTGTAGGTGCTTAGATAGACTTAATTTGTTCTACAGGGATTTGTAGGTTAAAGGCTGCCTTTCCCTGCTTTTCAAGGTGTCAGATGGTGTGGTCTGCTAAAAAGCCTGCCAAAAATTTTCAGATGTGACTTCTGGTAGCGTAATCAAGATGAAAACATGCAATAGTAGCATAATGGAGAATGACTACAATTTGTTTTCTTTTTCAGCTGATGAGCCTTGAGCCTGATGATATTCACAGCGGACCAAGCTGCTTGCATGCACGTATTCTGAGTAAGCTGCAATACCTATATACTGTTCTTGATGTTTATACAACATTGTATAAATATATTACAAGGTATTTTATTAAAGAGCTTGCAGTGACAGTTAACTCCTGATATTAGGCAATACTGGATGGGATGATTTTTCATGGCAACAATGAATGATTGGCTGAAGGAAGCTTGGGAGTGATCTCTGAATGCTGAAAAAGATCAGTTGGAAGAGGGGAGATGATTTAGCTGGGGCATGAGAGGAAGTTAAGAGAAGAAGAAACAAAGGGAGAAGAAGCAGTAAGGAATGTGCAAATGAAAAAAAAAAAAAACTAGAAACAGAGATACCAGTGAGATTGCAAAGAGTTTTGTCATTAAAAATTAATAGCTTTACCACAATGGGAAGGAGAAAAACAGTCAATAGAGGGATTCAGAAACAAGAGTGACATGATCAGAGAAGAGATAGGAGAGGGAGATTCCTTTGTCAAGGGCACTCAAATTAGAATGGAAAAGAGTAGCAGGCAGTGGAGGTACATAATTGCAGGGAATCAAATCCAGCTATATTCAGCTCATAAACATGCATGGATTTCAGCAATGTAGCATTTTGGAACCAGTGGCTGCCAGAGATGCATCTTCTAAGTGTCTGAGTATATTTGTGCTTTAAAAACACAGTAAAAACATACCACAAAAGGTTTTGTTCTTCCCTGGAAGACACATTTTCAATGTAAAATTAAATTTCTTCCAAGAGTCGTGAATCAAGGACATACTTCAGTTTTTCATTTTGAACTCTAGCCCTCATTACCTTAATGGATTTAACTTAAACCCTTAATCACATATAATACTGTCCATTGCTGTACTGATATTTCTCAGTCATGGAAGGAAGACAGGTAGTTGGCAGCCTGCTGACAGCACCATTGGCCACAACAGGCTGTTTTGGCTGGTGCTGAGTGTCTTTGCCATAAGGTCAGGGGAACGTGGCCAAACCCCTCATGAGTCCTGCTATTCAGCAAGGAAGCTACACTATGTTTGGTGGCCCGGTACCTCATTTTTCTTCTGTTAATTAAGACTGAATTAGGAAAGCTCTGGGAGAACTCTAGCTCTTATCTGCAGGAGGTGGTGATGCTGCTGCTGCTTTATTCTCCTGTTTGCCATCTGAGTGAGTTCCAGGTAACAGCCGCTAGTCTTTACAGTCTTTACACTCTAATGCAGCCTTGCATTGGTACTACAGGGAGATTTTCCACAAAGGAAAAAGGCATCAGGGGAAAGAGGTTAATTAGGCAAAGACTTCCGTCCCTACACATGAAGCAAGTGCCATAATGAAAGCCAGTATAATGAGGCAAGTAGGATGGACTTTGGCACAGTAATCATGTCAGGTGAGTAAAATTAGCCTGCTTTCCTTGATAAATCATAAAATATATTTTTAACTACCAAAAGCCTTAGCTCAAGTATACATAAAAAGTTGCTTCTTTCCTTTGTTATCACTTTTTAAAACATTCTTTCCTGTACTCTGAGGATATGGTCCACAGGTGAAAGGAAGATTTTCATCGGGTCACAAGCATGAGTAACCTGGAAAAAGACCTGATTGTTAATGCTGGTGTACAGCCTTCCTGGTGGTGGCAGGGATAGTTATAATCCAGCCAACAGGTTTGGGAAACTTAGGCTAACTGAAACCATTTTGCTCAGGTGAGTTGGCTCTTTTAATTCTTTTGGTGTCTATAGAAAGCTTCTCTGTGAAATTCTAACATGTAACTTACCAATATGGTTACATATATCATTCAGAGAATCTTTTCTACCATAGAAATACTTCAGATACCCCTGCGATGAATGTTATTATTCAAGTACTCCAAAAAATTCAGTGAACCATGCAGGTATGTTATTGTTGATTTTGTTAAATAGACTCTAATTTTTGAGACAAAAATTAGCAAAGCACAACAGTGAGGTAATAAAGCAGCCAAATTCCATCCCCTTTTGAAATATATGGAAGGAATTATTTTAGTGTAAAAATAAATAGGGGGGAATAAGTGTCTGAAACATCTGAGGTAACTGGCAGTAAAATCAGCTATAAGAAAAGCATCAAAACAAAGTCTCAGAAGGATCTGGCCATCATATGCTTTCTCAGTCCATTCAAGAAATCACAGAACTTGCTGTGACAAAGCACTGGTATGACATGAGAGCTTCTGCTGTATCTGAAACCCAGTCAGGTTTCAAGGTTAAAGCCATATTTATGTTTTCAGGGTTTTCCTTCCTAATTTCTAAGGTTATATCTATGAATATTGTAATATCTAACCTGAAAATTTCTAATAGGTTAAAAGGCAATCTATCATCATCTTTAAAATGTGATGTTAACAGCTTTATAGTTAAATTAGACCATGAAAGATGGCTAAAGGTTATCGATGAAATAAACTCTCTTTTATGACAGAGATAATTGAACCCATAGAGAGGAAAGTATAACCTGTAAACGATTTAGAAAATTCATCATGAAAGTGTGTCATTATACAAATTTAGAGGGAAAATAACTTTTTTTTTATTTACCTATCTCTAATGAATTCATCTTTCTCTGAACAGACAGGCTAAGTGAGTGTCAAAATGTTAATGATGAACATGTCGAAAGTTAGACTTTAACCTTGTCGCATTCTGCATGAGGCTTAGTGGTTAAAAACAGCATTTCTGATGTCTTTGTAATGCAACATGAGATGGAGCCTTTTTTTTTTTTCCTTTTTCTTTTTCTTTTTTCTCTTGAAGGATAAAAGAAAGATGTTTGGGAAAAATTGAATTCAATCAATTTTTTAGCTTTTTTTTTCCCCCCTCATATCAGTGTATTATGCAATGAAAGAATGTCCTAAGAGAACTCAAAATTTCACTTCAGTCTGCACATAAAATGACTTACATTATTCTCAAAACATCATTCTTTATCACCTCAAGATAATGAAGATGACAGAATGGGATACGAAGAAGGGAATTTAAAGTCCTGTTACTGTGTTTTAGGTCTGCATATTAGCTGCAGTGCACATTGACTCAAAATTTTTCCTTTTTATCACTGTTTGTTGAGTAATTTATACTCAGTGTCATTAATTACCAAAGTAATGAAATCAATACCTCTATAGCGAACAGTAATGAGGCAGAACATCCAAAGTACTCAATGATAACTAAGCCGTGTCAGGTCCTGGCACATGTAACTTCTTTTCAAAATGAGTGGTCAAATATCATTTAACTGTTCCCTTAGACATTTTTCATAATGAACCTTCATTTTAGTTTTTAATTTTCTTAGAGTTCAAAGATTAAAACAATTTTGAACGTCTCTATTTAGTATTAGGACTTCACTTAATCTTGTGAATTCTCATAGGAAAAAGGCATTTTCTTTTAATGAGTTTAAACAAGGAGTATGGACAATGTCTCATTTGTTAAAAAAAAAAAAAGAAAGGGAATGAAAAATTTTGTTGAACCTACTTGATACTTTAGTAGTGTTCAACATTCATTAAATAAAAATTCTGCTTTTCTTTTTATTTTACCAAAGTACTGATTCAGTCAGGAAAGAAGTTCTTCTCCTAAAAATGAAGTTGACAGCTCTTCAACTTGGGCAGATTTTGTAAAAGAAGAAAGGCACATATCTGGGGATATTTAAGTTTGAACTTTTATGTCTCAAAAACTTCCTAAATGTTGTAATGTACTATGGTGAGCTGCTGACACTTAACAGTAGAAAACTGGAGCTGTTTCTGCTCTCATTTAGGGGTATACTTCATAGGGGTATATGTTTTTTCCTTCTGTTTTACTTCTCTTAAAGCCATTTTAATTTACATAAGTGTATGTCAATGTAAAAAGAGGTCCATTTGGATTACTTCTTTCCCCATTATGTACATATTTCCATACATTTCATTATAACCAAATCACAGATGAGGAGCTGTTATAATGCACTCAGTCAAAGTTCAGGGCTGTTGCACCTCTGTATCACTCTTTCCCAGTTTGCCAGATAGAACTGACCAAAATATAACTGCTCAGAAATGGACAGGAAAACAAAATATGTTGTTCTGCCTATGTTTTTCTGTCAGTAGCTGAATGCAGTGTAAAGGATTAACTGTGATGATTCTGTAGCAAGTTATTGTTCCTTTACAGAGAGAAAATCAATATTTCAATCAAATCAGCTGCTAGGACAGCAGAGGATACGGTCCCAAGATATCAGGAAGAAATTTTTTACAATGATGGTGATGAAACACTGGAACAGAGTGCCCAGAGAAGTGGTAGGTGCTCCATCCCTGGAAACACTGAAGGTCAAGCTGGACAGAGCTCTAAGCAACCTGATCTAGTTGGGGATGTTCTTGCTCATTGCAGGCAGGTTGGACTAGGTGACCATTAAAGGTCCCCTAAAACCCAAAGTATGTCATGATTCTATGATGCTACAAAAAGAAATTGGCTAAAATCTGCAAAAATGGCTACACTCATGCATTGGATGTTTTGGTACAGATGGAGTTGCGTATAGAGGGACAAAAATAAAAGTGCATGTCTTCCATGCACAGTCGATTTAAATCTAATGTTTGTCACTGAGGTACTTAATTAAAAATGTATTTTTAATCAAGTTAAAGTTCATACAGAAGAAATTATATAGAAAAGCATACAAAACTCTAAATTCCCTTTATATGAGAGTATAAAATGTATGAACTTACCTCAAAGAAGAAATGTTTCAATAAAAGATTCATTCCCTTTTTTCATAGATGATATTTTGCCATAAATGCAAGGTCAAATGAGCAAAGGATATTATCACAAGTATAATTTTGGAACACCTGTGATTTATTTCCATTACTAAGAACTATATATTAAAGACAGATGTTGTGCCCAACACTTTCAGATGACATTACCTGTAAAGGAGAACTAGCTGCAGATACTGAATCAATAATCCACTGCTTTATGAAGCTGAATTGTAAGTTAATACACTTATTCAGACATAGATTTTGAGACCTCCATGTAAACCAAAGAAAACACAATTCAAAGTTGTAACTAAGGAGTTTGTCATTATCAGATAGAAAGCAAAAATATCACTATTGAAAACAAACTACACGTGAAGTACTAGCAACAAAAAGATACCCATTCCCCTATATTTAAATGTGTGAAGAATGGCATAATGCAAGAGAAGAGAGAATCTAGGAGTTTACAGAAATTTTCTTCAATATGTTTTCCTTTTTAATTAGATGTAAATAACCTCATTAGAACAATGTTCTTCAACCATTCAAACTAGTTTTCTCAAGAAACACATTTACTGAAGTCTCTGCATGAGTTACTGCCACAATTCCACCAATGAAAAAACAAAGGAAAGGTCATCTTTTATGTTTTGTATTAGGCATACTTTGTCAGTGTTGTTAAATTACTTTTCTGGGGATTAGATTCCTGTTAATTGGTTAATTTTTGCATTTCGTTAACTCAGAACATTATTAATGTCATGATAAGCACTAATGGAGTACAGTTTCTTTCACTAATAGACTGTCATAGTGATGCTCAGAGATCTTTTCCTTGGTAATCTCTCTCTCTCAAATAAGCCTTACATGAGGAACAGCTAAACCAGAAGGAACATGATCTAAAAATTAGAACATATCCCTTCTTTCATATACATAGAAGAGCCAGAAAGCTGCATCTTCATCTGTCTTCGAGAAAGAGGAGATAGTGCACACCCTCTCCTCCATGTGTACAGTTTTGTTGCTAACAAACAGGGAATGTCTTGACATACTTCAATCCGTAAGTTTCTGTGTTTTTTCCCAAAATGATTTTAGATGGATAAAATGCATGTTTGAAGCGTAAAGAAAATATACAGGTCACTGTCCTTTATAGTCCAGTAGGCATTTATGTGTATTTTGGATATCTGAAAGGGAATATTGAACTATATGGACATAGATTTCCTCATATGACTTTTAGACCAATGAGCACACCTACTAGGAGTGATCCCATATATAAATAAATTTTTAAGATTTTTCCAGATAAAAGCAAAATTCATGGAGGTTGATTATTATGCCAATTGCAATTACCAGTTTTTCTCAAGCTACTTATTATTTGAACTCTTACATCTGAAATCACAGTAATCACAGTTCTTCTAAGGGCCTTGCTTTTTCTTCTTTTTCTCTTTTTCAGATTTAATTGTGACAGTCTAGATAGAGGAAATATTTTGTAGCATTTATTTGAGGTTTTTCTTCATCTCCTACTGCTCCAAGAGCAGCTTTACTAGCGTTACCTAGCATCACAAATGGGAATCTTGTTTCTGGATTTAGTTCAGTTTTTCTATTTGCTTCAGATTCCTCTTCCCCAACCTTACTAAGTCTTTGGATGATCCATTTTATTGGTTACATTTCAGATTTCAGACCCGTGGTTCTGCTTTTCCAATCCAATACCAGTCACAAAGGTGTCCATACAAACAAATCCTAAAATGCAAATCCTGTTTCTAATTGGGATCAGTTAAAAGGAATTGAGTGAAGTACTATGGATCAAGACCAAAGTGGCTTTTGTTTTCCATTTGAGATTTTTAGAACCCAGTTTTCTTTATCAGCTCTCTCTGCCTATATCAGCAAAGACCATGGTGATGTTGCCCTGAGACAAAAATCTAGTCTGCAAGAGAGGTGATTGAACAAAAAATGCTTGTAAATCACACATTTTCAACATCCTCTTTACAGCCCTGTGAACATTGGAGTTGGTCCATTCTTTCTGCAGGTGACTAAGTTTAACTTTGCATGACATAACAGAGTCATGTTCTCATTCTACCTTCCCCTTTACTTTCCACCTGGCTTTTATAATGGTGTCATCCTTATGAAGACTGTTGGATGAAAGAAGGTACTTTTCTTTATACGTAGTTGTAGGTTTTACTGAATGGCACCATGCTAACACAGAACAATGGTAGCCAAGTGATGATGACTTTAAGTAACTGAATATAAATAAAGTTTCCAAAACAGAAATCTTTGATCAGGTTTTTTTTTGGTGTATTTTATTCACTTTAATTTCTACATGCAACATTTTTAGTATAAAAATATTTAACTTAAAATATATCTTAACAAAAGGGATTATTGCAACACTCTTTTTGCTGTTGTGTTCATACAGTTCAGGCTTAGAAATAATTGAGAGCACTAGGCTTCACCTTGTGAATACATAAATGATCACTTGCTAAACCACTTCAGTGACTTAAGTGACACTTTGCTCTTTTTCCCATTCATGTTTTACTCATATTTCTACTGCATGATCAGCACTTAGTTCATTTGCTGCCTGACTGTAGAGGAGATAGGAGAAGGATCTGGGTAACACATGTTGATGAAATTATCTGTATACAACAATTAGTGCTTGGCTCTTTTCAGCATTTGACCATTTCATCATGACAGCAACTGGTGCCTACAGCTCAGTTCAGATAACAACCCATATGCATCAAGTGCCATTTCAGTTGCACTTACACAAGATGCTTTGTGGGTTTGGGAGACCTATGTCCTTGCAATTGCAAAAGCAATGGTCATAAAGGTCCATGAATCCTTCCCTACCTATCTGAAAGACCCATTCACAATCTACAATTTCCCCTTTGTCAAGAGTCTGAATTTTAAGATGATTCTTCTGTTTATATTGCAGTAATATTTTCCTACTTACAAAAATATGAATATTGATTAAATCCTCTTTTTGAGAGACTTAAAAACTCATCACCACTTATCTCTCCAAGGAGAAGGTTGAAACTAAAGTGGTGGTTTGGGTTTTTTTTTTGTTTGTTTTGTTTTTCTGAGATACATAAACTAGAATATGCTGGAAAGAACATCAGTCTCTTCTGGAACTTTAGTCACAATGTAAGCACTACAAAAACAGTACCACTGTCTTCACAGGAAAGGACTACACAGTCAGTACAGAGCTCAGGACACAAATTATATATATATATACTCTGCAAAACTTTGGCAGTTCTGATGAAATTCCAGTTTGACAAAAAAATGCAACACTAGTGAGTCTTTCAGTGGTAACTGGCACTCTCCACAAACATTTATAAAACATCTGTTTTAAAGGTTACCGTGATTGACTAGGGCTGAGACTGCTCATACTAGGTCAGTTCAAAGTTCCCTCTACCTCAGTACCAAGTCTTCCTGGGAGGCAAATAGTGGGGTACAGAGGTCAAAACTGAAGCAGAAACTCTGCTTATTCTACAATTAAGAAAATATTGCAGTGCATGTTAGGGCAGGCAGATGCTTGATTGACCATGCTCTCCGTTAAACTGGTGAAAGTCTCCTCTTCCCTTAGCATTAAATCTGCTTGTCCTCTGCTATTTTCTATGGGGTGAATAAATACAAGAAGGACCATATTAATAAATTATGAATCTATAGCTCATTAAAAAAGTTCTTCCTACGGATTTGACCAAGCTGCTCAGAGCTGCAGTGCAGTTCTACAGTGCATTGCTGTCATCTGCTCTATTTAATGTGTATAGACAAAGTTTGCAGAGAAGTCTCTATGTGAATTAAAGTCCTTTTAAAGAGAACCCCATTTGTGCACCAAATCTGCTCCCTCTGGGCAGCTCTGAGCCACATACATGCTGAGGGCATGCAGTCACAGGGATGAGTCCAAATCTGTTCTGAATTAAAACTCCAAAATGTAAACACACAAAATTCAGGCCTCAATGCAAACCAGCTCAGTCTATTTGATGGCTGATATTGCACCAAATTGTTTGTTAAGGTAGAGATACTCACTGCCTCCAAGCTTCTGATTTCAGTTTATAAGCTCCAGTATGAAAGTGATTTTCGGCTTCTTAAATCTCAGAATTCCCCACACTGGAAGGAAAACATTAGGATTGTGTATGTTGTATCTATCTTTCAACTGTCAGTATTATTAAACCATTCAGGGGCACAAATACAATGTTTTATTTAAGACCAAAAGCCAAAGCAGATAAATGGGACTCTTGATGGCAAGTTGTATGCTAATAGGAAACCAAAAGGTGTTTATAAATTCAAGTCCTTCCCAATCCCCTTTCAGATTATTGAATTCACTCTCCATTATTCAGCTTTGATTTGAGCACAAAATACAGTATAATTGTATGGAGGCAAGTAAATTTGTACTTGAACAGAACATTAACTGCAGATATGAAATCTCTGATGGAAACTGGTCAAAGGTAAAATTGATACATAGGAGACACAAAGACATTTGAGAAAGGCAAGAAATCCAGCAATTTAAAAGGTTACATGTGAAAATCTATGAAGCTCTGAGAGAAAAAAGAAATTAGCATTTCTTCTGGATTGTGAAATATTCCTCCATGGGGAAAGGATGGAAAATGTAGTAACTTAAAAGTATACCAGATTTCAGATCTTTAGAGAAGATCCAAAAACACTGGCAAGAATGGTGGATTACAGGAGGCATTTATTCTTTTCTTTTTTTTTTTTAAATTACCTAATACTTATAACTATTTTATGACTAGGAAGTTATGGATACATCTGTTACTAGCCTTCTGAGTGGCATAGAGTGTTGCAGTAACAGCTATAGCATGTTCTCCTTTTTAAAATTAATTAAGCTTTCTTAAACCTAAAGTAATTTATTTCATCAGGAAAAGGCATATGGTATCTTGTGAAAAGAAATCCATACAGATGTTGGAAGAACTGCAAATGGAACAGTTATATGCAGTTTAACAAAGTGGATATTCTCTGATAGCATGAAGACATTTGCATTCCCATTGTTTTGGTTGGTGCTACTTCACAGGGCAATAAAGCAAGAGACATTGCAAGAGAATCTTCATATGCCAGGAGGAAAAAAATATCTGTATAAACGTGACAGTGCAAAAGGTCAAAAGTAGTGGCAGTCATACAATAGCTTTTGAATCTAAAATAGCAGGAAAAGGAATAAAAAACATGCTGTTGCAGTCCTCAGTCTGAAATTCCACTAGTAATGGAGAAACAGAGAATGTTAGTAAAACTGAAAAAATGAACAGCAGCTTTCTTGGCATCATTCAAGTTGACTAAAATGGTATCACTGTAAAGCAATTTGCTTATTTTGATTGTGCTTTGGAGAAAACGTTTAGAAACAATTCATCCTTCTGCTAAAATTTTGCCATTTAAGATTAATTGTGTAATGTAGCCAGGGATAAATTTTTTTATCGATAACCTGAACATGTTAAAGTTTAGAGACATTTTTCAGACTTTCTTTTCTCAGAAGAACTCATTATTTTTTTCTCTCCCTTTCCTTTCACTGTATATTTCAGATAGGTTCTTATTCTGTCCTTGAAAAAAAGAGAGCAGTATAAGGTTCATCAAAGGTAAAAGTTGGAGTCGATTGTCATAAATGTGGTCATCACTTCAGAAAGACTAATCTGCAATCACATCTTGTCTCAGTTATGAGCCCATAATGAAAAGAAGTATTAATCTCCTTTAATTGTAGAAATGAAATTTGCAAAAATCATAGCTGTTGTTTTACATCTTTGGTAAAGCATGAAGTATGACAAACAGAAATAAACTCCCATTGAAATATCTGTATTGCTGTAATAGAAAGAACATTTTGCTGTAAGAAAGATCACTTTACTCATAGGTTAATGCCTTGCTAATTGTTTAAGGAAGAGAGAGGAGACATCTGCACCAATTCTGTCCAAAGGACATTAACATTTCAGGAGAAGTAAGAGCAACTGGCAATCCAGGAAAGAAACTTCTTAATGATAAAATGTCTGTCATTATTTTCCAGAACAAGAAGAGATTTTGAAATTAAATAAACACATAAGAAATGGCATAAGCATGCAAGTTAGCATTCTGTTCTGTCCAAAAGATCTTTTTTATGAAAGTAGTCTGAAGATTTATAGCTGGCAGGAGGTACAAGTTCCTGACCATGCACGATACTAGAAATTTGGTAGTAGCGCTTGGGAGATCTCCATCTAGATTTACAGAAATTTTATTCTGAAATAATCCAAGTATTTTCTTTTTGGCCACTTCTGTCTTTAGAACTTTGCCTGTGTTTATAGCTTTGGTTGCTATTTTTTTGGGTTTGTAAATTAATTTGTTGTTCTAATGGCATGACTTTCATTTAGAAAGATTTCAAAATATAAGGGTAACATACACTAGTGAGATGCACTTCCAAGACATTCCTACAGCACACCAAATTTCCACAGATAATCCATAGCATACTTCTGCACAGACGAGTTTGAGAGGCAGCACTGCAATGTCTAAAGGGATCAAACATGAAGTGGCAACCATTCCCAGCTAAGAAATTTCTCTTTTCTAAAGCAAGTTACACTTGAGGAGTACACTTGATTCTTGATAGGCCTAATGGAGTTTATAATATAAGTATGCAAAAAAAGAAAACTAAGATGAATAAATCTCATAAAGATTATATATTTCAAATGTGTTGGATATTCTCCAGCTAAGTCAGGGGACAAAGATGTCATATAATACTTCTGAAATTATACATTGCTAGAGAGAAATAACAGCTACTTTTCAGCTACATAAAATAATTAGTTGACAATACGGCTGTTTTGTTCTGCAAAGATTTTCTTATATACTCTTTTGGATTGCAGTATTAAAGATGACATAATAAAACCTATAGTTCTGGGGAATAATACTAGAGACAAAAGTTGTCTCACTTTCTTTTATAATTAGTATGAGCTAAATATGGGCAAAGAACAGTTTGGCATTCAGGAGATTTAAATTAGACTATATTGCTGATTTGTCTGTGACAGTCTAATGTATGGGATGAGAGTGGGTTTATAACAATTGCTCTCAGAAAAATGACTAAGGATTAAGTCACTTTTAGTTTGGAAACCCTGTACATTGTCTCCCTAGATATTTTTAGGCTTCTTCTCTTTGATACAAAAGGAAGTACTGAATGTATATGGGATGAGGCAGATCTATTATCAGAAAAAAAGATATTTAAAAGCACCAGATTGTTTGAGTGCCTACACATTTGCATATTCACCTTGCTATCACTTTTTCTAAAGTGCACCTTGTCAAGACTTTCTGTAAGCCGCCCCACTGTTCCCTTAAGTTACCTTAGGAACTCCTCAGTGTAGACAAAGAACACATAAGTAGTTGCTTTTGAACATCCAGGCCATACTCTACATGAACATTGAAGCGTGAGATTGAATAGGGATGATAGTTCTAAACTTACTGAACTAGTTCTATGAAACCAAATGTCCTTCTCTTTCCTTTTATTTTTGTTCTCAAATACTTCCAGTCTCCCAAGTGGGGAAAGAATGGAAAAATAATAGGCCACTTTTAATCCCAATGAACAGGGATGAGCATATTCAAAATTTCGTGTCATAAAAACCAAAAAATCAAAAGAGAAAATATTAAATTCATAGGGGCTTCTAATTGCTTCTGATTGCTTTCAGTGTCAGTAAAACTGCCACTGGGAGAAGTCAACACAAAAGAACAAGAAAATACGAGGACAGGGAGAAAGACTTGTGCAAGTCCTAGAGCAAAAAACAGCTGAGAAATAATCATTATTATTTGCAGCAGGTTTCCCAGGAGCATCAGACTCTAAAGTAGATGAATTTGGAATAGTGACAGTAGCCAATGGCCTGAAAAAATGCTAGTGACAGGAGGTCTTCCAGGCTGGTGTCCAAATCTTGGCTGATGCTATATCAAAATAAACCATATGCAACAACAATTTCTATCTCAGAGCGCTAACAGCCCAGAATCCTGGGCTGCATCAAAAGGAGAATGGCCAGCAGGTTGAAGGAGGTGATTCTCCCTCTCTCTATTCTGCTCTTGTAAGACCCCACATGGAATATTGTGTACAGTTCTGGTGCCTCCAGCATAAGAAGGACATGGAACTGTTGGAGCAAGTGCAGAGGAGGGCCACAAAGTAACTAAGAGGACTGGATCTCCTCCTCTTCAAAGACAGGCTGAGATAACTGGGGTTGTTCAACCTGGAAAAGAGGAGGTTGTGTGGAGACCTCATAGCAACCTTCCAATATCTGAAGAGGGCCTACAGGGAAGTCAGGGAGGGTCCCTTTGCCAGGAACTGTAGTGATAGGAAAAGGAGTAATGGGCACAAATTGAAAGAGGGGAGATTTAGATTAGATATTAGGAAGAAATTTTTCACTGTGAGGGTGGTTAGACACTGGAACAAATAGCCCAGGGAGGCTGTGGATGCCCCAATCCTGGCAATGTTCAAAGGCAGGTTGGATAAGGCCTTGATCAACCTGCTCTATTTGGAGATGCCCCTGCCCATGGCATAGATGGTTGGCACTAGATGATCTTTAAGGTCTATTTCAACCCCTTAACATTCTATGATTCTAAAACTGTAGGGTAAACCTTCTCTATATACGTAAGTCTTACCTAATCTCATGTACCAGTAGTGAGCTCATAATTTCTTGAATCTCCATCATTTCTTGCTCTTCTGTATCTCTGTGGGCAAATCTCCCCTTCACACCTCCCACAGATGAGAATTGAGCCAAGCCCTGCAGTGAAGCCCTGTCACCATCACTTTCTGATCATAGACACTCAAAGGATATTTAAAAAGCAGTCTAAAATCATGTTGTATGTGAGAACTACTGTTCTGGATCAGACCCAACCTTGAGTAAGAATAAGTAATATGTAGAGCATTACTCCCCAGCTATAATTCCAATTTATAAGTCTCACCAGTTTAGAAACTCTGTGAAATAGCCCTTGCATCTGGTGAGGAGCTCTTCCATTAATTTGCTTCTCCTTTCTTGAAACAGTCTGTATTTTTGCTCTCAGTCACATCCCAACACACTGATCTTACAGGTGTTGACAGGAGGTCAGTAGGAAATTCTGGGTACAGAAGGATGTTGTAGTATCCAGCAGCATTCAGATATTAACTGTGTACTGTGATTTGTTCCCTCCCAGTACTCAAAAATCAGTTTAATAAAACCCAAACCAACAACTTAAAATCAAACACAACAACACTTCCACACTTCCCCCACACACCCCTGCCAATTTCTTTTCTTCTTGAAAACTGTGACAGTATAAAGTATTTACAAGTTAAATGGCTCAATCTTCTCACTTCCAAATCACTTCTTTTGTCTCTGTGATATGTAGGCTAAACCACAACTGGTTTGTGGTCTTGAAAGAAACTCCAGGTGCAAGAAAAAACATAAAATTATGATTCAAATGTTCTTTATAGTCTCCTTACAAGACGGGGATAAAAAGAACTTTGCTTATACTTGGGAAAGTGTACAATATACCTTTAACAGACTCCTTTTGGGGTATAGACATTCACCTATAATTGCTCTTGCTGTGATTTCTGAACTTTTACAGACAGTTTCACTCCCTCAAGATGTGAAATTATATAAATATATAGATGATATTCTAAATGGTGGAGATTCCCCTGAAAAGGTACGGGAAGAAGCAACATCAGCATGGCAAGTACTACATAAAGCAGAAGTCGAGATTTTGTCTGAGAAGCGTCAGGGTAGAGAAATAAAGTATTTGGTGGATAGTGCAAGCAGCACAATGATTCTTCCAGGGACCTTCAGAAAAAATTGAGCAACTGCAGATGCCTGATGTAGGAAAGAATTACAGTAGTTGATGGGAACTTCAGGATATTGAAGGAAACATGGGCCCGGATTTTCTACCACTGTTCACCTATTGTATTCGCTTTTACAAAAGGGAAAAACATTGAATAGGAACTCAGAATATGAAGATGCAGTCATAACCCTAAAACAGAAATTGAAAAACTCTCAGTCACTAGGGCCAGTACATCCTTGTGGCCCTATTATGGCAAAATAGGGTTTGCTGAACATGGTACTTACTGTGATCTATTTCAAATGGCCCTGACGGACCAAAGAGATCTTTGTTGTTCAGCCTGACTGCATTTAAAGAGACAGAACAGAGATATTACCAGTGGGAAAAGGGACTTTAGACTGAACAGTAAAACAAGTTAAGCCACTGAGAGGTAACCTGTCCAGACAAAACCCACTGAGCCTTGCATTGTTTACCCCTTCCAGAAATGATCCTGGGAATTATGCCAGCACACCTCCAGTAGAGATGGGGTTAATCCACTGAGAAATTGCTTATCCTTCTTTGAAGAACAATCACTGCCAGGAGGAACCAAATTTAGTTCACACGTCAACAAACTTGACCCACAGGGTAAAGATCCTCACTGCTTTTACTTATGCTAAGAAATATGGTAACTATAGCATATTCTGCACCATAAATGCTTCCCAGTTGTGGATACAATCTCTTGTAAAAGCAATTATAAGGGAAAGCGATGAGGGCACCTTAACCACTGAAATTCCAACTGTAATCTGGGATTATGTAACTAAATTTTAAAGGGAATTCCAGTGTTGGTGGTATGTAATTAATTTCACAAATGACCCTACTGACAGTAGAAGCATAGCTTCTGTTTTGACATACAGCATATATCCAATCATTGCACTGGGAATGAATCACAGTGGAACTATAGCAACAGAACACAGAGTACAAGCCCAACAAAATGGGAACAAATGTTAAATTGTCAATATTGATGCATGTGCTGCACGAGAAAAACAAGGATTATTTGTGAAAGTAATACCATCAAGGCCCAAGACATTCATCTTTGACACTGAACAAAATGTTTGTCATTTTGAAATACAACCTGATGAAACTCCTGAAACTGTACTTGTATATGTTGGAAATAGATGTGTTTGTATGAGAACTATTTGTAATGCTACACTTATAGACAACACCACTGTAGAGACAAGCAATCACTCAAATATCTGTAATTTTACCAAAATTGTGAGATGCAACTTTAACTATTCAGCTCCTGTCACAACCTACAAATTGTTACAATCTAGCTGCACATCATATAAAGATTTACTGCCTATCCCCGTTGGAACAAATTTTACATTGGTATAGAAACTACTGCAACAGAAGACCTGTGTCAACTGCTAGAATGTGTCCAAAACAATGGACACAAAACTGTAATCACTGCTCATCATGACACAGAGAAGAGATACTATGTCCTGGAAAGAGTTAAGAAGGATGGAGGTCATCACTGGTGGGACACCTTATTTGTATGGTCACCAACAGCAACAGAAATTGTAAATCCGATGCCACACCCCATAATAATTTTGCTAATTTCTTTGGTATTATGCTTATTACTGCATATTATTCTGTATGTTAAAATGTGGAGAATAGCTAGATGTGTGACACGTTGCAAAGACCTCCTCCTTGCATACAGAATACTACTCAATCATGTTTAACAAAACCTTAATAATTAGGTAACAAAACCAAATTCCCTCAAATTATCACTGGAATGGGGCATTAACTGTTTATAGGCACAGAAGCAAGAGGAAACCACACTGCCACTCTGTGGAGCAAGATGGATTGGCTTTCATCACAGAGTGGACTGTGGTAGTGTATCCCCTCCCCAGTTCTAGGACCTGGTCTATGATTTCGGGAGTTCCTGTTAAGCCTTGACCAAATCAGTTGGATGCTGAAGTATCCTCGGACTGTATGTTTGTATCAGGGATACCTGTTGCCTGACAACAAGATAATAAGTTATGCACTGACAACTCTGGAACATTGCTTAATTGAATTGTAGGCCACATGGACTAAAACAATTGGACTTCTGAAAAAAACCCTTCGGTAGTTACCAACTCTGATTATGACCAGGATGGAAATCTATGGATGACTAAAGCAAATCATTTCACCACCCTATAAACAGTGGTCCTAAGTGAAGCCCTTTGAACTCTTCTGGATCACAGAGCTCTTTGCCAATATCTTCCTCTGAGGGAGACGCCTCTCAGAGCTCACAAACTCTCAAGTTTGTGATAATCAGGGGCCATCATCAAAAGCTGGCAATGGGACCTAGGCTGATAACCCCACTATTCGAGGCTCAGTCCTCACCCATTGAGAAATGCTACGGAATTTGATGTATTTCTCTGAACTCAAGGGGAATTTTTAACATGTATTTCTTTATGCATTTAGATGTACACATCTCTGTATCCACGTGTCATTGTGGATTGATTTAAATACCCTCTAGCA